>CM060950.1:22391875-22511875 GCA_030765055.1 Mantis religiosa | reverse complement strand
CACTTCATCAGGGTTGTGTTGCAGTGAAAACGGAGTTCAAATCGTTCCTCGCAAACTTCTCCTATTTTCTTTCCTTCTTCTTGGAAAGTGGGATTTATGTATTTCTAAAGAAATCATTTCTGAGTAATCAATAAGTTATACCTTGGGGCTGACTGGAGTGGACTACTTTACGGAGGGGGTTCGGCACGGTGACACAAATACGTCTATTGTACCTATACCTCCAATTCGGGGTACTTCCGGGAGGAAGAATTAGGCGAGAGAAGACACAGGGCCACGACAGTGCAGAAGGCAGGGTCCCTACATTGTGCTAGATGGAAACTCCCCAGGTTGGCCAGGACAACGGACAACCCACCCTTCTGTGGTTCGGAAACAGCCCAAACACAAGACCGGGTTGTGAGACCGAAAATCGTCCTACGGAAAGAGGAAGTCTATCATAGCATATCATGCTGCCATGCAGCGCCAAGGCTCCTGCCGACACTACTATCTTCAAAGAGATCATCAGATGAGAGATGATGTGAAACGACATAAGATTTGAAATGGGGGACAGAACATTCGTGGGACGTGATTAACCTACCCTAACTCCGTTTTTAATGACTCGGTCGGTCCGTCCCTCCGTCCGTCCATCCGTAGTGCAGATGGGCTGTAGTTAGCCCGAAGTTTTTGGTCGTGGTCGTCGTCGTTGCAGTTGGCAGGCAGAGGAACAGCTCTAGGAGGGTTAATTCATGTACCTGCTGAGGATAGGGCTTAAACACGAAGTGGCGGGGATGTGAGCGTTGCAGGATGGCGTGTGAATATCAGGTAGTCGGTAGAAGTGAGGTACCTTAGTAGCTTCTCAACGGCAGCAGAGAAGATTTGGGTAGCGATTGGCTCACTGTTGAATGTAGTAGGTGGGCGGAGCATGCCAGCCGCTAGCGAGTCATTCGAGCTCTGACTGCCAAGGCTCTTGAAAATGCCTGGCACAGTCCTCGGCGAAACGTCGGGATATTCCAATGCTACTGGACAACGGCCTTCAAGCCCGGATGAAAACACTGTTTTTCATTACACTGGCCGTCAAAGCCTCCGAAAATATATATGATATTTTAATAAAAAATCATTAGTCATTGTTTAGAAACACAAAAGTGTGTGTAACCGGACGTTTTAAGTTTAGAGTGCACAAAAAAACACGCACACACAAGAGACGCGTGCGGACCATTCTTTTAATTTAGAATATGTCATAAAGTTTATTTCTGGCGATTGTAATTCACCTTATCCCTTATCAGCGGCAAAGAAATGACTTATAAGAGTGGGAATATGGATGGTCCCATAGCTCAGTCGCTAGAGCACCTATCTACCATGCTGGGTGTCGCGGGTTCGATTTTCGATGGTGGGGTGGAGAGTTTTCTCCGACCAAGATAATTCCTCAACTCTAGAGTCTGGAAGTATGAATGAGAATGCGAGTGTGTGCGTGATCTAATAATTAAAAGCAAACAAATACGACGTAACACCTTCGATATGTTCCAAAGGAGAACGGCCGCCGATATGGCCATTGCGGTTAAGGGTGGGGTATAAAATGGAACAAATAAAAGGTACAGAAATAGCTGCCTTTGCATTAGAAATAAAGTTGTTCTAATTTTTAATGGAGACTAATCTGAGCAGATATAGTTAATCTATTATGTGTTTCAAATGGGACGGTGTTTTTCCTTGAGCGCTACTAGGTGAGCAACCAATGGGAGTCCTGCAGTGTTGTCGTATTGCATTCCCGCTAAGTGGTGTGTGAGGGGCGCTAACCTAACCAATCTGTATGAAATACTATTCGCGCTAAGACAAAAATTCAGATTTTGCCAAAACTGATCCATTTGGAAGATAGAGAGTAATGTAACTAACATAACCATGAAAACTCCATATTTTTAGCTCAAATAGTTTTTCTAATAGAAATAAACAAAGCACTAATACCTGTATTTTAACAATGAATCACGACGTAAGCACTGTATGAATATCATTATTGGTTGGCATGCATGCGTGTACGACTATTTTTAATTACACAGAACGGAAACGTAAATGTTTGACATGACGTGATAAAAGAATTACTGAATAAGCCAATTCGGGTAAGAGGAAACAATAAATTTCCTGCTGCCCTGGCGGAATGTGTCTTGTCACATTATATCTTTGTTTATGAATGGTTCGTAATTTCTATTTGCTCTAGAGAGCTCAAAGTAGTTGGTGTGTATGTATGTACATATACTTTTAATTACTCAGAACTGAAATTTAAACTACTGACATGACGTCATAGAATAATTCCTGTGAATAAGTCAAGGTGTTAAATTCGAGAAAGAGCAAACACTTCATTTCCTGTTAACCAGTGGAATGCTGTATGCTCATGTTTATGAGTGAATGCTGGATAAGAAGTGTTTTTTACTCTGGAGAGTTCAGATCAATATCATTCAGTTGTTACTTACACAACAGTAGAGTAAGAGTTAAATAGCGCAATGGCTTCTTGCGGTGAATTTAGTGGCGAGTCAAAAAGGCAATTATTGCGAAGTCAGGCTCGAAGTATTGTTTTTAAGTGTATACGTTCTTCAAAAAATTGGGCAATGAGGAATATAGAAATCAGCTCGATTTCAAAAATACTCAACGGCTTACTGCGGAAGCGTGTGGTGTAGGTAAGTCCCGCATTTGGATTAGAAAAGCAGGTAATTCATAAACTATAATTATAGTTATAGTATTTAAAAATATACATAATCTGCGAAAATGGTTTTTGCAATTTTATATTTGGCAACTGCATCATTGTAAAAGGTTGTAAAATATAATTCGCTTACCCTCACATCTAGCGCCAAGCAGACCTGCATGTTGTGTGAGTGTGCGAGAGAGAGGGAAATATAAAAGTTGTGGGGTAACTAGCTGGCAACGCTGAGTGCGATACGGCATCTGATTAGCTGGACTCCAGAACCCTTCCCATTTGAAACACATAATAGTTACATAGATCTTGAAACGTTTCTTGAGCTCAATACATAAAAGTGCTTGAATCAAGGATCTCCTGTGGATAATGTAAGTAGGTATAACTATGTTTATATATTTCAAATTACGTTTTTGCACACGTGCTGAAGCTTTCCTTAAAAGTAAAATTTGAACAAACTCTTGCGTTTTTAGATAAAATATTTATAGGAAACACAAGACATATCAGAGGTTATAAAACAAGCACAAAACCTGGAACTATTTGATAATCGCTGCTTATTCGTAGTGCTTACAGATGTCAACTATTGTTTACTTTGTAGAGCATTTAATATTAATGTTAGTATGCATAGGAAAGAATAAACGTGTCACAATAAGCTTAGCTGCAGGACGTAATACGATAATATTTGCGCATGAAGCAACAACTTGCCTTTTGTACACGTGCAAACACCTAGAGGCGGTTAATTTATCTCGTGTATTCGCTTGTAAAAACACTGATTAAACATTTACTTGGTGCTTCCATAAAATAACAATTTACTGTCTGACGTTTCAAGTCCTGCCGTTTACGGTAAAAAAGGCAAATTAAATGCTTTAGCGGTTTTAATATGTACAGGAGAATGTAGGTCAGCAGGGAATTGAAAAAGTAATTAACAACTCTGCTACTGCACCAGACGTTATCGCTCACATTGACTTAATTTGCGTTAAGTCCTTTGCCAACCCACCGGAGAAGCACTGACTAATACAGGATAATGAATGTTAAATCCACTTGCAGTTGTTCATAACTAGGAGCAAACATTTTATGCGCTAAAAGATTTTAAAAGATTTATTTTTGTCTGCTACTGATTGTAAAAGTATATCATAAAAGTGAAAAATACTTTTCAAAATTTAGAAAAACAAAACATGGCGCGTGTGGTTTATAGAATAGTGTAACATAAGACGAAAAAAGGTTTGCTTTATAATTGCTTTATTTCCACAAAAATCGTTAGCTTAAACCTGAGGTACAATCAGCCTATCTTCTACACAAATGCAGCACTTCAAAACCAATACAATTACATTGCACACGCCTCTACGGGGAGGGAGTTTTACGATATATTCGTTTCCCTGAGGATGCCGGACGCAGTTTTCGGCGAAACGTCAGAAGTTAAACCAACTGGACCACGGCCTACAAGCCCAGAAGAGATATACAATGTAGTTGACGATGCCAGCCGTGAAAGCCTCAGCACTTATGTGACTTCTCTACAATCTTCCTGTAAGGCTCTAACCCCCCCCCCCCCCCCGCCGCTATGTTTAGCACACTGCTGTACCTTAAGATGGAGCTATATATTAAATCTTAATACAACTTCGATGTTCACAAGTAAACTCCTTCGCTGCCTTTTCCGCAGTTCGGCGATCCCTCACCAGGCAGCTCTTACTGACCCGTAAACTGCTTCCAACCCCGTTCCACGACCTTCCGACTTCTCCTTATGGAGCCGCACTCAACTCGAAGTCTAAGCACCGAGGACACTGCTCTCACTAATCCTTGTTTCACATAAGCTTGCCCCGTATCTCTTAACGGGCACGTGACCTAATCACCTCTCATTGGCTGCTGTTGTGTATAGACTGTTGTGCGATAAAAATTAGTTCGTTATTAAACATGGTGATATATCTTGGAAGAGAGTTGTCAAATTTATATTTTCGTAACAGCTTGAATTAAATATATTACGCAACAGAGTTGATTTATCTGAAGTGCATGTTAATTCTTAAACTACATTTGGAGGAGATTCCTTTCCTTTCAAACCCGCCTTTCAAATGGCACGACAGCACGTGCTTTAGCGGTAGTGGTGACATATTTGTTTATGTGACGTTTATCACTGACCTTGCTTTGAACTGGATTAGTCATATATTGCCATTCGAAGGTGTGTTGTGCCGAGTACGAGAGGTAAATTATGTTATTGGTCGTTTATTGCGCGTGTATTTATTATATGTATAATGGCAGAGTCTAGCGCCAGTTTTTCGCTGTAGCATCGCAAGGGTAAACCTTTACAAAGCGGCGAAAAAAAAGAACTGTGGTGCATATGTTTAATGCACTCACAGAGAAAAATCCGTCTTTGTCAATGAGAGAAGTCGAACAGCTCTGAACTTACAGGTGTGAGTGTTAGACCCGTAGGAACATCGCGACGTGAAATTGAGACAACAGGAAAACTTACCACTCCAGGCAAAAGCAGGAATAAACAAAAGCGCGTGCCCGTAGAGTATGCGTCATCATGTGCATAGTTTTTTTCTTTAGAAACGAACTCCCTAACATTAATGAAATTTTGTCTACTGTAAATGATGATGCAGATTTACAAATTTCAGCAGATCTAGTCTGTATAGATTGCTTATAAGCTGGGGTTTGTGAATGAAAAAAGGGCTAAGAAAAATTTACTAAGAGAAAGAGGCGATATTGCTGTGTGGCGCAGATGTTATTTAAGGACAATCAGATCTTACCGAGATACAAGTCGCAAGATATTCTACCTTAACGATACTTTGGTGAATGAAGGACACAGGAAAAGTAAAGTATGGCGTGACACAACTTTTAAGACTGAAAGACAAGCATTTTGCAAGGTATGTGTGCTGGTTTAAAAAATTCCAGTACAAAAGGCCGAAGGCCTTTTATTATCAACTTGTTTCAGTTTCGTTGCCCATTCATTCAGTTTCAACTTGCTCAGTTTCATTACAAACTTGTATTTTTGCATGCCTTCATATCCTTATTTGTATGATTTTATTTATCTTCCTGACAATTATTATGATGTTTACTGCAGGTTTAAGTGTGGTGGAAAGGCATGGCCTATGGCGCGTAAGCATTAGCCAATGAGGGTGAGAGGGAAGGTAGCTGCACGCGCAGTGATACATGTCAGCGGGGCAAGGTTATATGAAACAGAGATTAGAATTCTGTGCTGTGACTTTGCGGGTTCGTAGAATTAAAAGTCTTGATTGCAGGAATTTAAAATTCTCTTTATTGCAGAAAACAATAACTTTATACACCCCTGGCAGCAGCAGAATGTCGTAACATTTACAAACGCATTCTTCAAGATCTCTCGTTGCTTCAGCGCACGTAAACAGATGAAAGAAATATCTTTCGGTACACTTCAAATAGCTGCACACACACAATTAACAGCTCACTAGCAACTCACTCGCAACTCTCACAATGCGGGCCTTTATACCTCCAAACCTTGTTCCACAAAGCCGCTGAAGTTTCAAGGCCTTTCGCGGCGCAGCGAGAGAAAGATAGAACTATCTCTGTCTCTTTCTCTTTTTGTTTCTCTCTCGTCAATTGTTCAGCGCTCGCCCACACGCCGGCTGCAGCTTATGTTAGCGGTACAATGCCTCGGCGATTGTACTGAGTACTCAGTATTGACTGACATTGATATATCTGTCGGGCGCAGTAGATCTTTCTGGAGCTGGAAGCCTCTTGAATTACAGTAACGAAAGGACGTTTGCTTAGTAATAATACGACACTCTTCCTGACTTCAACTGTCCTTGAATACGTGTTAATTTCACACAGCAGTCTTGTCACAGTAGCGATAAATGACCACTTTTCTACATCTTTTGGCCATGAGATTTTAAGGGCCCTATTGTTTCATGGTTCGTAGTTGACATTTCTTTACAGGTCAGCATAAACCTCTGTGGAGAAACGTTTTTCTCAATAACCTACGATTAAATGTTCTACTTTTCTATCACGTTCATCTATATTTCCGTAATGGTGACCCAGATTCTTTCATTTTCATCGGCCACTTGTTTTACTTACTGTATGCATATCTTCATAGCAGTTTGGGAGATAACATTTTTCCTCCTAGGGTTAGCTCATGAGGAGGGTTTATATTTGTATATTTCGTAAGAAACTTTCTGAGATCGGAACCGTTAACCTTACATAGAGAAATAGATGAAATAAATGTTTTATACAAATCTGAATGTTTTCTTATGCAGAAGTGGATGGTGATGTTTCTCCAATAGGACATTCCTTCGGCTAAGCAGGTAACAGCTTGTTTCGTGCTTCCTGTACTTTCGGGACTAACATATTTAGTACAAGATTGGCTGAATAGTATTTTCCTGTAAGTGGTAAAAGTGCTTCTAAACTCAAATACGTAAATACTAATGCAAACCTTTACTAAAGATCGATGGCATTTTTAATTCACCCTACTAATTAGCACGCCTAAGTAATATCTAATTATAACAATGTACAAAACATACTCAACTCTGGATATTACATCGTTGCTTAGCCAGGTTTAACAAACATGTAATACGAGGGTGGTATGAAAAGTTTCCGACCTCAATATGAAGATAGCAGCACTCGTAAATAAAAGCTAGTGAATTTCCTTGTTCATCTGTTGACACTTGCTCACCAACGTTTCAGCCATTTTGGACGCTCAGTTGTTACGGAACAGTCATCTGAGTGAGTTGATGTGAGTGTTTTTATGAAGATGGACAAAATCGAGTATCCAGCTGTCATTAAATATTTGTTTTTGAAAGGCAATACGCCTACACAAATCAAAGATAAGTTGGATTCCGGGTATGGAGACTCTGCACCATCATTTACTACAGTGAAAGTTTGGGAAACTGAATTTAAACGTGCCCGTAAGAGCTTGGTAGACGATGAACGTTCGGGAGGTCCCAAAACTGCAACTACCGACGAAAACATCGCCAACGTTCATGAAATAGTGCTAGACGACAGCCGAATTAAAGTGAGAGAGATAGCAGATGCTAAGAATATAACAAAAGAACGTGTTTGTCACATACTAAATCAACATTTAGACATGAGAAAACTGTTGGGTGCTGCGTTTGCTCAGGTTAGACCAAAATCGCGTTCGAGTGAACATTTCCAACGCTCTTTTGGCGCAGTTTAGGTGCAATAAATCCGAGTTTTGGCGCCGATTAATTACTGTAGATGAAACTTGGATACACCATTATCAGCCCAAAGCAAAAATACAGTCCAAACAGTGAACTGCAACGGGGGAACCGGCTCAAAAGAGAACTGCTTTTCCGGCTGCGAAAGTGATGGCGACTGCTTTCTTTTTTTTTGGGGGGGGGGCGATAGCCATGGAGTTATTTAATCGATTATCTTCGAAAAGGAAACCCCATTACAGGATCATACTACGCATCAATACTTGGCAACCTGAAGGCAGAACTTGCGGGAAGACGGCCACATTTCCAGAAAAAGAAAATCCTGTTTCACCAAGACCACGCACTGTCTCACGCCTCAGCAGCTTCAGTGGCGAAAATCTACGAATTACGGTTTGAACTGCTTTACCATCCGCCTTACTCACCAGATCTAGCCCCAAGTGAGTTCTTTTTGTTCCCTCATCTGAAAATTGCACTCCGAGGACAGAGATTTTTGTCAAATGAGGAGACGAACACCTTCGTGAACAATTATATTGCAGAGAAGAACGCCGAGTAGTATTTGGACGGTTACAGAAATGGGAGCATCGCTGGGAGAAGTGTGTGGAGTAACATGGAGACCATGTTGAAAAAAAAAATATCTGAAAAAATGTCATGTATCTTTATTAGTTCGGAAAGTTTTCAGACCACCCTCGTATATAATCTCGGGAATGCTGTACTTTCCCAGCTTGAACATGTAGTTGAATCATGAGATACGTAATTAAAAAAAAAATTAAAAGTCCAATTTGTCGAAATTCTAAATGTTCTTTATTTGCGTAGAAACACACTGCGTAGCAGTAGAATTACATCACACATCACAATCCACAGCATCAAGGTCGATGACAATAACAAACGTTCTGATTACATCAGCTCTCGTTACAACACTTCACAGCTGTTTTCTGCTTGCTCACTGTTTTACAACACTCTTGTTACATGTCTTTACAACAACTCTCACGGCTCACTTCAGTTTTACAGCTGTCCCTTGGCGAGTCGTCACGTCCTTGAATACCTCATTCATAGTTCGAGACTGTTATGGAAGTTTGTCTAACATGTCACCAGATAAAACTCGACTGTTCTAGAATGTAATTATGTCTGTCGGCAAGTCTTTTATTTCCGGCGCTACGCAAGCTCTTTACCTCCGTGATACACTATCCGTCTGTTAATTATCTACACTATCTTTAGTTGCCGGCTCTTTGTGTACACATGCCGCGCTATTGCGATCGGGTTCGCGACAGCATATTTCTATGGTACTTTTAAGTGTACTGGGAGGTTATTTCTACCCAGACAAGGCTAATTTTTACCAACATTGAAATTTGAATATATGGAAAACTAAACATAATCAGAAATTGAAATTCGGTATGATTATTGTATAAGGATATGTGAATTTAACTACTGTATAATATTTCAATTACGTTCACATAGGTTCATGCAAAATGGGCATAAATCACACCGTGTGTCCTGAAAAAAAGTATTGCACCCTATATTTCAGGTGCACTTTGATTGTTGGAATTTAAAGCTACATGCACCAAGTTTTATCCTAAATAACCTAAGATACAGTTTTATAATATCAGCTAAATGAAAATCACATAGTTTATACCATGCACATGAAACATTAATTATTTTTAAGTAGAAAAAAGATAATATTTTCAAGGCCTTAATATTTGTTTTCATCCATTTTATAAATCACATGAATATAAGTGTTAGCCGAATGTATTCAAGGAGCATTGACAAATCACCACTGCAAATTTTGTGTCAATATCTTTTATAGATTTTGAGAAACATGCACCTAAAGTATGAAAAATCAAGGTTTTGGGAAATCACGATCAAAGATTAAGCACCATTCTCAGGAAGTGGGCGTATCATTACGCCACCATGTTTAAGTTGATGAATTAAAGGACATTAATACCAGCTGAGAACCTATGTTATATATCATTTTAAAGCCGAAGAGTTATATACTTTTTTAACATTGAAAACAGAAAAATGGATTTTTTGAAACCTATCAACCTCTCAGTGCCCTTAAGTTGCAAAATAAAGTTTTATGTTGTCAGTAAAATGGGAAAACTTTAAAATGGCAATTCATGCAATATGAGAAAGGTATGCTATTTTCAGAAAAATAAAAATTATTTGAAATACATATTTTAATAGCCTAGGTATTTTTATGCGAGATAAAACTTTGGACACACGTTACTTGGACGTAGATCGGAATATTAGAGTTCTAGATATGTACATATTAGGGAAAAACATTTATTTACATACAACTGGGGCCCAAATTAGAACAAACTAAACTCACTGGAATAAAACTACGTTTGAAAGGCTGACACACAGACTTCTAGCCTAATATTAACCTAGTATGACGTGACTATATGTCCAGAGAGGCTAGATCAGCTATGGATTAATAAATTTATGATTACATTCAGGATAATTTAACACAGAAATCGCACGAAAGTGTATTTGACCATTTTTTCGGCCGTTTCATTCATCGTCCGTTATGGCAACGTTGGAGGACGTTAATCGCAAATACCCTGCAGTGCGTCCATGGAAGGGAATATTGCAGTTAATTGTAAATATCGGAGATTGGTGTGTGGGCAGAAGCCATTTCTGAGCCGCCCACATACGGTAACACAACGCAACCGTTACAGGTACTCGATACGGAAGTAAGGCACTGCTGTGATCGACGGAAGGGAATTGATTGAGAGCAGTTAGCTCACTACAATCGGTCTCAAAATAGAACGAATCTGTTGTAAACGAGAGACATACTCTGCAGCAATGCACGCTTCACCGTGCTTAATCGCTGATGGATGATTTTTATTTACTAGACTCTTGGATTGCTGTAAGCAATTTCAGTCGATTTTTTAACACCAGGATACAGGGTAGCATAGAAACGTGCTGAGGGGATTCGGCACTGCGACCAGCCTTGATCTGTTGTACCTATGCCCCTGTGAATGATGAGGTGAGAGAAGACAGAGTGCGAACGAACCAAGGAGTTACGGCAGTACAGAAGGCAGGGTCCCTAATTTTTTACCTGTTGGAAACTCCCCGGCGCGCCAGCAGAACCAGGGTCTCAACCATCGTGTTCCTGAAACGGTCCATCAGGTCGGCCCGGTGACAGGAGACCGTCCCACCAGTGGGGGGACTGTTTACCAGAAGCATATTATCCTGCCATACACCGCCGAGGCTCCCACCGACGCCTCCTCCCTGAAAGAAACCACGAGATCAGACATGATATGAAATTATAATGGAGATAAAAGGATGGACAGGAAATTCGTGGGATGTATTTAACCTACCCAGCATTCGCCTGGCAACGGTCTGTCCGTAGTTGAATGGTTACACCGCTCGGCTCTCACCAAGGGGGCTCGGGTTCGATCCCAGGCGACCGGAAAGTGAGATTTGTGGTGGACAACACTGCACTGGAGCCGGTTTTTCATGGGATCACCGGTTTCCCCTGCCATCTCATTCCACCAGTGCTCCATCTTCATCTCATGTATCAGCAGTGCCACCACCTGCGCTGCCACATGCAGCAAAAGCGGGAGTTAAACACTACACATTTCATTTCATTCGTCTGGCGACCCCGGAAAACCCCGAAAAAAACCATGTGTCAGGTGGGCCGGTCATGGGAATCAAACCCGGACCAGTTCCGGAGTTCGTATCTTGGTCAGGGTGAGTTACCTCGATAAGGGTTTTTCCGGGATTTTCCCTTATCCTTAAAGACGAATGTCGGGTAACTCTAAGCTCCAAGGACCCCGGACCATTTCACCAATTTCATTCAGCGTCCGATATGACAACGTTGGAGAACGTAAATTACAACAGCAACAACAAAAAAGCGACCTCCCGAATACGGGCAACAGACGGAGCCACTTGAGTCACTCGCTCGTTTACAGGATAAGCTTTAGTGGATACACATAGTTTGATAGTTGCATCTCAGTATGTCTCCTCTTCATCACAGATCGTTAAGGCTAAAGTCTCCTGAACGGGAAGTCTGCAGTTCAAATCCCCGTCATGATCGTTTTCCATGATTGAGCTGATTTTTTCACGTTTTCCTCAGTACTCCTAAAGGTCCCGTAGGTGACGGAATCCGCCCCCTTCAGCTGCTGTGGTGCGAGCGCTGCGGACCCTTAGCACTCGTGGTACCTCTGACGTTACTAGAGGAATCTCGGGCCAAACTGCCGAGCCCCTCCCGTAGGGAAGTTGTTCCGATTGGGTTGGACTGGAGGGGGCAGTGGTTCCCGATACCCGTGGGAGATCGGGTACCTCTCCGGATGGGTTTAAGGAAAGCCATATATTCCCGCGTACTAGCATGCATAGCTAGTTGAAGGTGTGCTAGATCACCAGGCGGCCCCACCGAGGTCTAATCGGTAGCCTTCCCATTTTGGAGTTGGCGCGCGTAAGTGGCGTATCCACTTCCATCCCATCTTGAGTCCCTCGGACTAGATAGAGGGTGAGGCTTGTTAGTAGTCTAGGTCTTGCCCTATGAAAAGCCCCACGAAGGTGTAGGGTGCCTTTGGGGGACAGCTCGGTAATCCTCCCTGGTAGAAAAGGGGGTCATTCACCTTGTGTGAACTGCCTGGTAGATACCCTCGCTAATCTAATCTAATCTAAGTTCTCCTAAACGGCTTGGTGGGGTAGCAACCGCATCTTTCATTGGCTGGAGTAGATTCTGCTGCTACCTTGTTCCATGCAGTAGAAATCGATTCATATCTAACTTTAGGCATTCAGAGAGGTCGGAATATCTATACTACGTAGAGTGAATCATGTGTACAATCATGTGACATGATTTTGTTGCATTGTCGGCCTAATTATAAAATGGACTATACGATCATGATTGTACAATTTTCCGAATGCTGTGACCCTCCCCTGTAGAGTCTGGTCTGTGCAAGGTGCTAGAAGAGATCGTATGAGATTTATTCTTTTTATTTTAGTGGTATCTCCGAACAGGCAATTTTGTACTATTGTCAAATTATATTCTAATTTTAACATTGTGTACGTAAATAAAACTAACATATTTATGTTTAGTACCTGTTTGTGTCACTATACGACAAAGCGTTGAGGCCTATTCACCTTCAGTAACCGTCGCTGGGTTCTCTTCTTATCTTGCTAATTAGAAGAGTGAAATATTAGTAAGTTGGCGTACAGTAAGGGACGAAACACAAATATAGCACTTTCCAGCTGTGTGTCTGATATGAAAGAGTAGCCAATTATTATACGCTGATACCGAAATTAAGAATTGCAATAAGTAAAGAATCGTGATGGATTTTAAAGGAGTCTTGTATATTTGTTACGACACGAACAGGTGCAGTTGGTTGAGTTGTGTAACAAAAGACACGGGAAAAACAGAATTCTAAGGGATAGCACTTGACTTTGTTTGAAAAGGTTTTCTTCGGACCCTTAATAATGGCATGGCCGAGTCTAATAATCACAATGGACAAAATAGTTACAAAGGGAATCTTTGTGTGAAAAGAGGGCTTCCAGAATTTAAGGTTTCACACCCACGCACAGCTGTGTATAGTGTGAGGACACTCAGCCCACGGCGTGAAGCCGATTGCGGCAGTCCTCTTCTCCTGTCTTGGTCGAGGGCAGACCAGAAGCGATGAGAGAAGATACTGGTCGGTTCATATGTACGCGAAGAACGAAGTATTATAGTAACTCTAAACAGTGATATTGGTAACCCTTGGTCGGCAACTTCAAGTTTGATGTAATGATAAAAAGGAACAGTCATTTAATCAGTTTGAAACGGGTATTCCAGTGTCATTAAAACCATCCTTCTCATACATATCTACGCATACCCTGAGACAAACCTCAATGTTGAACCCTGAGCTACCCATATTATTCGTTACAAACTGTAGCGTCAACGTGGAACTGCGCGCCACCACCCGGGGGCATTATCAGAAACAATTACCTGAATGATTATAAATGCATTAAATATGTATCCACGTAATTATTTATGAAAATGAGGCTGAACGGTCCTATGTTCGGCTGTTTCCATAACGGAAAAAAGAGAGAAACCAACTAAATTACTAACTAAACATTTCTTTTTAAAAGACTATTGCGATTAAAGAAATTGAATGGTAATATATCTAATTTTCTAGTGTGTTCACTGTGTTTTCTGTGTGATCAATCTGTACAACGGGAATAATTTCTAAGAAGATGGTTTACGTAACTGGCAAGGATTAGGATTTCACTACGGAGGGTATTCGGTATATTTAACCTTGAGGCTGTGAACCAGGGCAATCCAAACGCAGTAAAGACTCACCAGGGAGTTACTGAGCCCATCCATCTGGTCCTATGGACTCAAGACGGGATGGAAGTGGATACACTACTTACGCACAACAACCCCAAAGGGGAAGGCTACCGATTAGACCTCGGTAGGGCCGCCTGGTGGGTTATTCGGTATGTAGGCCACCATGCTGGGCCCATTGTGCCTATGCCCCCAAGTGGGGCAACCCTGGGAGAAAGTATCGTGTGAGAGGAGACAGGCCGGCCGTCCCAAGGAGCCACGACAGTACAGAGGGCAGGGTCCCTACAGTTTACTTAGAGACTTCCCCCGACAGGCCAGGACAACGGACACGCTCCCCTACTGTGGGACGGCAACTAGCCCAGCAGTTGAGCCCCAAAAGTCCCTGGCAGTCGGTCCCGAAATTGTCCCAGCAGAGGCGCGGAGATGGGTAACCGACCTACCGGAGGAGGAAGTAGTTAACCTCAGAACACATCAATCTGCCATGCACCGCCGAGACACTCGCCGACACTTCTACCCTGAAAGAGACCACCAGATGAGAGATGATGTAAAATGATAATGGACATGAAATGGAGGGACAGCAAATTCGGGAGTTGTAATTTACCTACCCAGCATTGGCCTAACGACCCGGAAAACACCCCGAGAAAACCCATGGATCAGGTAGGTCGAACCCGGACCTCCCGAATGCGGGCCACAGACGAAACTGCCTGAGCCATCCCGTTCGGTACTCAACTGTCAAATGTGTAATGTCAAATATATCATCAGCAGTGTTCCGTCACCTAAAAAGTCTTACTGCCATTGTCGCTATTATCGTACACAAATCATCAATCTGCAACTTCTTGTTTCAGTAATCCAAAGAATTATCAGTTATTTTAGTCTTCTAGTTTCACGCACGCGCGCGCGCGCGCACACACACACATCCACACACACACACACACACACACACACACACACACACACACACACACACACACACACACACACACACACACACACACACACACACACACACACACACACAAGCTAGTAACGGAAAGCTTTTCGTATTAAGTAATTTCTATAATTATAGGAAGTCTGTGATAAAACAACTAACTTTCTGAAGCTCAATCAATCCGTAAATATAGGCCATTGCAGTGATATAAACACTTTATTTAAAAGTATCACAATGTTAAGCTGTACATAAATATTTGTATATAATTTTAAATACTATTATTGCAATTACTTATGAAACACAATCACATGCTAGTTTACTAATGATGAATCTGAATAAAAATATAAATAAAAATAATGACATGTTCATAGTTTTGGTTTACATCACACCATATAAAATAAATCGACACCCCACCCCCACTACCTAGCTACTTAATGATACGCGTTGTGCAAATCATGCTACGTAAATGAAAGATAAACAACAGT
Source organism: Mantis religiosa (assembly GCA_030765055.1). NCBI lineage: Eukaryota > Metazoa > Arthropoda > Insecta > Mantodea > Mantidae > Mantis > Mantis religiosa. The sequence continues at coordinate 22,496,409 of CM060950.1, read as the reverse complement.
TCTACTGATTTAGATTTAATGCTCTTGGAGGAATAATGTGCTAATGGTACAACACAGGAAATTCCTCAGCAGTATGTATTGAAGAATCACAAAGGGATTTTGTTTACCTCTTCTTTCTGCTTATTACGAGGGCTGTTCAATAAAGAATGATCGTAATATTTTTACGGTCATAAGTTTTTGCACTAAAATTCAATCTTATTATATTCCGTTAGATTAATGTGAAACAAATACGCCGTACTAGTTTCATTGCTGGTACTCCTGGTTCCCGCCTGTGAAAACCAGGTAAGTTCAGACACGTTCAGTATCGCCTACCGCTGCAATAGAGATAACATGCAGTTAAAGTTGATGTTAGAGGAAGATACGAAGTTTCTTTCAAAAGTAATCACTGCTAATGAAACTTGGCTACATCATTTTGATCCTGAGAGCAAACAGCAAAGCTCATTGTAGAAATCTCCATCATCACCAACCCCCACAAAAGCAAATGTGGTTGCTTCTGCTGGGAAAGTTATGGTCATCTCATTCTTTGATATTCATGGAATGGTTTATCAGCATGTTGTACCTGCACACACATCAGTAACTGGCAATATTACAGGGATGTCCTGAAAATATTTGCAACTACATATCAGGCGCAAAAGGCCACATTTACATTTAGCAGGCTGGATGCTACACTACGATGATGTGCGTCCGCATATTGGCAATGTTGTTGCTGATTATCTTGCAAAAGTCAACGTGAAGTACAACCGTCACCCTCCCTATAGTCCGGTTTAGGCCCATGTGACCTTTTTCTATTCCCTAACTTGAAGAAACGCCTTCGTGGGAGGCGTTATTCATCATCAGAAGCAGTGGTGAAGGCTGAGGAGGTGATTTTGAAGGATCTCTCAAAAATGTTTGCCAGCATATCTTTGCAGACTGGCCGAAACGCTGGGACAAATGCATGGCATTCAGGGGAGACTGTTTGAGAAGGGCCATTAAAATTATGAGGATGAGTAAGGGTACGTTGTCAAAAAAAAAAAAAAAAAAAAAAAGGTTGTGATCATTCTTTATTGAACAGCCCTCGTACAATATTCAGTCACGTTATATATAATTTCTCGCATCAGCCGATGAATGACACATTGCTGTCCAGAAGACAAGATTGCTTCTGAACAGAGTATACATGCACTGGACTGGCTCTGTGTGTGCGATAAGTTCAGGTAAACATCTCTGTTTTTGGCATATTTTCCGGTACGCCTCCTCGCTTTGCCATGTTGTATTTTCTCATTCTGGGGAAAACAATATGTTACAATATTTTTTGTAATCGTTATTTTTATTTTAAATATAATGAAAGAATGAGTTTATTAAACTTCGTTATAAATACAAATTCTTATATATTTACAATTTAATATTGTTTATCTTATATACCCGTACATATCGCAAGGTACATATCAAATTAGAACTCTTTATTGAGTTGCTGAACTTCCTTGGGCCCATAGACTCTAATACCATGGTCTTTGAGCTATAGGGCCCTATTTACCACTTCTGGTCCTCAATCTACATTATCCTGATTATCCTTATTTCTAATTTTTCTTACCAATTTATTTCTCACTAAGCTTAAGTACTTTACTACTTCCAACACATTGTTTCTTAATTTAACTAAAAGTTCACTAGGTAACATGGTCCAAATTTTTCTTTAGTACTTTTCATCTCCAATTCTTTGTTTCCTTAAATTCTATCAATAAATGACAAAAACTATTTATTTTCGTATTATAAAGTATACACTTTTCTTATCCTCTCTCTCTCCTAATCCTTTTAACCGTATCAATCCTGTTCTGGCCCATGCAAAGCCTTCTCTTGTCATTTTGTCACAAACATCAACAGAATTTTCTCTTTCCCAATTCATTTTTATCTCTCTATAAGTGCTTATTGAGGTTTGGGAATTTAAACTACCTATTATATCCTGCCTTTCTATATCTTCTAGCCTCATTTTAACTCTTTTCCAGAAACCTATCCCCCCACATATCCCCATATCCTGTTTCACTCAGAATTTCTTGTATATTCTTGTACCAAGTATCTTCTTTAATACATTTTTGCAGCATTTCTAAACACTGCTTCGAAATATTATAAGTTTCCAGTTTTTAAATAGAAATTAGTTATACCTGTCTGAAAAATTCTGATGTTTACTGTGTTCCATATCAAAGATTAAAATCGATTTAATAACTAAAGTAGAAGGCCTTACCTACGTTACACATTTATTTCCATTGCATTTACCTACAAGAAAGACAGAGCAAACAGATTTTTCTAAATGATCGCTATATGTTATCCTTGAAATTCCATACCCGGGAGAGACAACAAAGTAGCGACTACCGTTAAAGGAAGTGACAAATAGTGAGAAAATTTTACAAATAATAACGGTGTCTCCATAAGATCTGATTACACAAAATGATATTGTGTGTAGCAGTCTCCGTATTTATAGTGACAAATTCTAAAATGAGCATAATTACAAAGTTTCTTCCGAACGAAGAGAACTTAACCGGCTATTGACGAAATTTTATATTTATTTTTATTTATTTGTTCCATTTATACCCCGCCTTAAACTCCAATGGTCATATCGGCTGCCCTTCTCCTTTGGAACTTATCGAAGGTGCCAAGTCGTATTCGTTGGGTTTTAATCGTTAGATCACGCACACATTCGCACTCTTATTCATACTTCCACACTCTGGGGAAGCCGAGGAATTATCTTGGTGGGACACGTTGAGTCCAGAGGCTCTACTCCCCATTAGCCTGGAACCCGTAGGAACAAGACCCGGGCCTCCTTCAACCAGGGACTATCCGAGCTGTCCCAAAGGGCGCTCGGCGTCCTCCGAGGTGCTTTCCATAAGGCAAGACCTAGAGACTAGCAAGCCCCCCCATCTGGTCCTATGGACTCAAGACGGGATGGAAGTGGATACGCCACTTACGCGCGTCAACACTCAAGGTGAGTACTACCGAAAAACCTCGGTGGGGCCGCCTGGTGATCTAGTACACCTTCTACTAGCTTTGCAGGCTAGTACCCGGGAGAATTAATGGCTTCCCTCAACCCCGTCCGAAGACGTACCCGATTCCCACGGGTTTCGGGAACACACTGCCCCCTCGAGTCCATCCCAATCCGAACAACTCCCGAAGGAGGGGCTCGGCTGTTCGGCCCGAGGTTCCTCTAGTAACGTCAGAGGTACCACGAGTGCTAGGGGTCCGCAGCGCCCGCACTTTGGCAGCTGAAAGGGACGGATCCCTTCCCCTACGAGTATCTTGGTGGGAGAAAAGTCCCCACCCCCACCGCCGGGATTCGAACCCGAGACCCCTAGCACGGCAAGCAGGTGCTCTATCGACTGAGCTACGCGGCCAGCCTCTATGTTTATTATATTCGATATTAAATATATGATATTTTATAACAATCCTTAAAAAAAGATGGAAACATTATCTATATAAAGGGTAGTTTGGGGAAATGGGATTTCTTTAAAATCTTCGTGAGCTCTATTCGGAAGATCTTAAAGTGAAATCCAATTTTTGGGGTGAAATATTACACATGTTCCTTAACTTGACGCTTAAAGGCATAAGGGATAAAGGGCTAAGAATCCCCTAACACCACAATAGCTGTACAAGAAGAAGAAGAAGAAGAAGAAGAAGAAGAAGAAGAAGAAGAAGAAGAAGAAGAAGAAGAAGAAGAAGAAGAAGAAGAAGAAGAAGAAGAAGAGGAAGAAGAAGAAGAGGAGGAGGCGCCGGCGGAGGCGGAGGAGGAAGAAGAAGAGGAAGAGGAGGAGGAAGAAGAGAAAGAAGAGAAAGAAGAAGAGGAGGAGGAATAAGAAGAGGAAGAAGAAGAAGAAGAAGAAGAAGAGGAAGAGGAAGAAGAGGAAGAGGAAGAAGAGCAGGAAGAGTAAGAAGAGGAAGAAGAAATATTACACTTTCTGGTGGACTGCAAGGAAAGAAAACATTAAACGTGGTGAACGTATTTATTTTGCAACACTTCATGAGGCTGTATAGAAAGTGGCAAAGTCTTTAAGGAACCAAAGTGATAATTAATGTTGAGAAAAGTGCAGATAACAGTGGAATGTTGAGGTTGGACGCAGGCAGCATTGCGGAAACGCAGGCGCAGGATGGGTGATGTAATGTGTACAATTGGTTTCCGGTTTACGTTGTATTCCTGACGTCACGCGACCACACACGACTGTGCCTCTCTCATAAGCGGGAATACAAAGTGCGTCATCTTCCGCGACATTCTTGCCTTTAACCTTAAGCATAATTGGCTTTTGAAGTGACTGCAATCGGCGGTCGTGCTGCTGGATCATGTTCATCACCCCAGTAATATAAAACATGAGCTTGAAATGGCTTCATGACCTTAAAGTATTACTGAAAATGGCCTAAAAGAACAAAGGAAGAATTAAACATTACTTGCATTTGCTAGTAACCTTGCACGTAGCACCTATCTTTGTCAACGAATACTGAATTTTTTTCTCAGGTTCAATAAATTGGTGTGTCAATTAAACAAAGAGCATTTTTAACTTTAAACTCTATCTTAATGACCTTAAAAACAAACTGTATACAGTAGAAAACATTATTATGTGTTCCATATGGGATGATGTTTGTCCTTGAGCGCTACTATTATGTGTTTCAAATGGGAAGAGTTCTGGAGTCAAGCTAATCAGATGCCGTATCACACTCAGCGTTGCCAACTTGTTACCTCACTCCTTTTATATTTCCCTCTCTCTCGCACACTCACACAACTTGCAGGTCTGCTTGGCGCAGACGTAAGGGTAAGCAAACTATATTTCACAAACTTTTACAATGATGTAGTTGCCAGAATCAAAATTGGAAAAAGCATTTTCGCAAATTATGTGTATTTTAAAATACTATAATTACAGTTTATGAATTACCTGTTTTTGTAATCCAATAGAACTGCCAGTGGTTCATCCATATCGCTGTCAATGTAACTTCCGTTAAGAGATAATCCGTCATTGTCACTGTCTTCGTCGTCTGAGTCTTGCAAATTTATGATTATAGGTTCCAAAATCGTCGCGAGCTATTTCTTTCTTGAAATGGCCTTCTTGAAGGTTTTCTGCATGCCTCACGCAGTTTTCCCAGTCTTGTTGTGTTACCTTGTCAATTTCTTCGTGAACAAGTCGTTTAACGTCCGTCAGTTTAAAAGTATTATTTCTGTTTGCAACTCCCCTTTTATTTGAGCCCACACCAACTCAATTGGAGTATATTGTCAGTGGTAACGTGGGAGGCGTATTACCTTGTGTCGGCCGCGCCGTGGCTCAGTGGTTAGACGCAAAATGAGATTGGTGGTGGACAACACGGCGCTGAGGCGGGTTTTCTCCGGGACCTCTGGTTTCCCCCGCCATTTCATTCCACCGGTGCTCCATCTTCGTCTCATGTATCATCAGTGTCACCACCTGCGGTGCCGTATGTAGTAAAAGCGGACGTTAAACACTACACATTTCGTTCACATAACAGAAAATTATATTTAATGTAAACACTTTAAAAATAGTTCTCCAATCCAGAATATACAGAGCAACTTAGAATTTTGAAGAACACAAGAATTTACTCTGGAAACTTGAATATCTGTACTTGTAGTTCAACCGCCGGGAAGCACATTACTGGTTTTGATGTCCTATGTTTTACACTCACATGTCTTTCTCTACTCTTGTGTAATCCATTCCTAAAAACGCTCAGTTTTGCTTGGTACCTACTACTTTACAATCGAAGTAAACTTTATTCTTATTAGATAGAGTCAAACTGAAAAATTCAATGCCATGGCTGGGATTTAAACCACAGATCTCCTGGTTTCCGTCCGGTCGCTCTTACCCATTGAGTTACCATAGCCAACGTGCCATCATGACATTAAATTCGCCATTTGACTCAAATATTGAACCAATAGGGGCTCTTGCATTCGAGATACACCGTTTGTGGCGACTTACTATTGCAAGTACTAGAGTCCCAGGCTTCACCATTAAACCTTATTATTTAAGTTAATTGGTGGAAATTAATCATTCCTTCACATGGCATTGAATTTTTCAGTTTGACTCTATCTAATCAAAACCTTAGCCTATACACGGCTAGTGCACAATTCAAAAGTCACCCACTTGTCCTAAAACAGTAGATGGCCTTCCACTTTTTATTTACAGTTTGTTTGTTTCATTTCCATTCTGACATTGAAAACACGGTGTAGATGCGCCAGTTACTTCTGACGTCAACTCGGTTACGACTTTCACAACCTGGGTGGCAGAATGCTTAAAGAAAACGTTAAACACAATTACCTTCTTGCCTATTTTAGAGGCTTGCCACTTTTATTATTCTGTGCACTTCTCGGATCTGAACACTCAGTCATAAAGACTGCACGCTTGCACACGCGTTACTGAGAGTACGAGTGGCAGTACATCTTCTCAATGTCGTAAACAAAGCCATCGGGAAAAGTGATGACTTCCACGTGACATAAGTATTTAAGCTTATATTCCAATGCTTCGTAAGGTGCATTACAATATTATTCACCCCGTGCAATATTTTAATGCATCAGATAAGCAGTAATGTATGCAATATACCGAAATCCAAGAGTTACGCTACGGCGTAATATTGATGCCCGGACCTATTCTAACAAGGGAACTGCCATTATACTCATACCTGTGTTCACTTGATAGTTTGATTGCATTATCTCTACTCTATGTGGGGCCTGAGTGCCAAAAATTGGGTGCGGAGTATAGCTGGAAGTACCGTAAATGGGTCCAGAATATGTAGGAACCATTATAACACAGAATTGTATCCCTGGCGGGTAGTGGCCTACACATGGCACATATAGGGAGCACCGTCTCCCGCAGGGAGACACAGTTTATACACATGGTTTATACACAGCAGGCAGTATACCATCAAATGTTGCGTAGCGGTGCGAGTAAACTGATAGTTACCTTGTAAGACTGGATTGGGTATAATAAAGGTAAGGACCCACCCTTTACATGGCAGAACGTTGAGACGTATTGACCTTCATTGACGAGAGCTGTATTCGCTTGTTATCTTGTTTACTGGAAGAGCGAAATGTTAGTAACTTGGCGCACAATAAGTAACGAAAAACAGATAGAGCACTTGGGAGCTGTGTATCAGATATGAAATGTTAGCCAATTAATTATTATACACAAATGTAAATTACCATTTTGTCGCTTGACACAAAGGGATCTTTGTTGCAATATTTAATCACGTTATATTTAATTTCTCACGCCTGCCTATGTATGTATGACACATCACACTGTCTCGCTGTGTATGTGCGATAGGCTTACGTAAACAACTCCGTTGTTTCACATATTATTCGATACACTTTCACGCTTTGCCCTGTAGTAATAAATCTTTCTCAATGTCATTGCTTTGCAAAACTGGGTTGTCATTTACTTCAGCCACTATGTGTATTGTTATGGAGTATTAATTTATGGACTGTTGCAATACATTAATGATTAAGACTTAAAACTGCACCTTGCCATTTAGTATTTATAAAAGGTACTTTACTAATGCAATATTACTTCGAAACACACGAGTTTAGTGTAGCAGTTACTTCATACACCCGTCAATTGACTTTGGGTACGCTCGTCAACTTGGAACAAAGGAGACCCAATGATTTAGAACTGGCTGTATACAAGGTGCCAAAAATCCACATGCTGTGATCGTAATTTGGGTGGTTAGCTGACTTAGGTTCATGTGTTTTTGCCGGACAAACAACAAAGATAGCTCGTTCATTTCAGAAGATATCAGTCAAGCCTGGCCAGATGCTACAAGTCTTTCATTTAAATACTCCGAAGGTTTATGTGATATATTGTTACATTGAAATTACTGTTAAGTTTTCAGCTTGTATGCGCAGAAATTTCATATATTGGATATATTTATACAATTTGTGTCCAGTACCGTGGCGTAGTGGGATAAGGCATCATTCTTCGGTTCCCTGCCACGAATGTGACACGGGATTGATTCCACCCTTGGGAGTGTAGATTTTAGGTCCCGGGTATAGGACCGGTTTCCACTCAGCATCGTGATGAAATTGAGGAGCTTATAATAAGTAAGCGGCCCTGGTCAATAAAGCAAACTTTCCGGCTGGGGTATGTCGAGATGCTGACTACATCTCCTCCCCGTGTCGGTTAGATGATCGCTCACCTCTACTATGCGTATGTGGACGTGAGACCGGCTGTCGGGTTGGAATGCCTTGGCCCTATATGAGCTGTCGAGCCATGGTTTATTGTTAAACGATTTTGAAGCCATTTGCTAAAATGTTAAGGCCTCTCTGAGGTGCCGCCTATAAGATGTAAAAGGTCTCAGTATTCAGGTGTACCAAAATGTCACTGCAGCCTAATTTAACTACTAGGCTATTAAACGGCACCTAAATTTCAACTTCAATTTTGCTTTCACTATACTTCCAGGCACACATGGTTTATCCCGGCCTAAGTTTGTCATGTTCGAGTAGAGTTGGGATGTTAGGTGTAAATTTCGGATGAAAAACGGAAGAAAAATGTGCTATTGTAGTAAACGTTTTAATCCAGAATTTTGATAATGCCAATATTTTATTCCAAAACTGCCACAGGCTCCATTTTAACCTACCTGTATGCTCCATTATGCCAAACTTGAGTACTTATACGACTGGTAGCAGGACTTTAATGGGCCTCATTAAAGTACACCTGCTCATTAAAGTATTGGTATTCGACCATCAGAAGTCGCCACGTAACATCGTGAAAGCGCAAATATCGATTACTCTTATTTCATTCGACAACGGTACTAGCACCAGTTTAGAGAAAAGTCAAAATATCTGACACTAGTAACAGTGACATTCAACTTACACCCCCAGAAATTACGATAAAAGCACTTAATGCTACCAGTAACTTGTTGCCACAAAGTCATTAAATATGTATTCGAAATTCTGATCAAAAATAATTGATTGGAGAATATCAAAAGATATAAATTCGTTCTTAGAAAATATATTCGTAGTGTATTTCAAAGAATTGTCTCAAAATATGAAATCATCGTCTTTGTGGACTCACTATTGTATTTTGAAATCAACACTCAACATTATGCACCAAACTGACTTATCTAAATAACCAAAGCTGAACAGCTTACTAAAACCAAATAAGAAGGATTTAAAGGGAAAAAGCGCAAACATAAACATTTATAAATGAAGCGCCTGATGTTAAATACCTCATGATTAAAGTAAGTTTCTTTTTTTAATGTTACCAATGTTTTGTGTTAATGTTTTAGGTTAAACTGTGTCACACGTTAACAGGGAAGTAATCAATATTTCTGCGCCTGCGTGCTACGTACTACGTCTCACTTTAGATAAAGGAATAACGATTGTAGCATATCACTTAAACCAGAAATGAATACTTTGAAATAAAACCTTTAATTTACATACATGATCAAGCATAAACAGTCGTATGAAATTTGGCTATAATGCTAATTAAAACGCGAGTATCGCTTTGCTTCGCTCGCTTGGTGAATAATAACACTCGCGTTTGAATTACTACGATTATAGTCTCATTGCATAATATACTATTAATGTTTCAACCATACAAATGTGTTTGCTTATCTTTTAATTCGTATTTAGTTCTTAGAGTTGTATGCAAAACATAAGAGTCTCAAGTCTACAAAATGCGATTGGAAATGTTGTTTGTGGCGAGAATTGAAAGTAAGTCAAATCTTTACCAACACAACTGACGTAACACCTAAGAAATCCAGGGACGAAACCTCGTTTTACCTCAAGCCACCTGGTTTTCGTTTTAGGGAGCTTCTTGGACAGCAGAACATCGAGAGGGCGAGAGGGTATACCCACCTTGGCTGATGGCAACGTCCCACGTGGATCTGGGCATGACGCGCTGCAGGACCTCTACACTGGCTCCCAGTAGTATCGGTACTTGTTTTTTAGAGATTTATCCGGTTTTAGTAATAGAGTTTTAATCTATACCGTTGGTTCAAAGAGCTCGGATAGGATTGGGTGTGCTTTTATCTATGGGACCGAACACTATACATTCGGGTTCCATAGTAGCACGTTCATTTTTAGCGCCGAAATCTATGCGAATTACCAAGCCATTTTATATGTAGATCGACGATACCTAGGTGACACCCTCACTTTAAGTGATTCCCTTAGTGCACTTATGAGCCTACGGCAGCTGTATAACTAACATCCTATTGTGCAGCGAATCCAGGATACCTTCCACGTTTTACACGCCTCAGGAGTTAGCGTGGTTTGCGGCTGGGTTCCTGGTCACGTAGGGCTGTCAGGGAATGAGCTGGCGGACTCAGCAGCGAAGATGGCGACCACACATCCCAAGGTTACCATAAAGGTTATTACATCGGAAGATTTTAGACTGGCATTGCGGAGAGCTGTGGTGCTCTCCTGGCACAAGAAGTGGTCCGCTGTGCGCTAAACTAAGCTCCGCTCCCTGAAAGAACTTCCGATTCCCTGGGTAACCTCCTGCTGCTCCTCCCGTCGTGAAGAGGTGACATTGGCTCGGTTGCGCACTGACCACTGCTATTTTACGCAAAGATTTTTATTGACCAGAGAACCCCCTCCAGTTTGCCCCTTTTGTGGTGCAGGCCTCTCGGTTCGTCACGTTTTAGTGTATTTTCGCCTCGCACGTCTTCGCAGGTCTCTGCAACTGCCGGCCAGCCTTGCGGAGATACTGGCGGACGACGAGAGAGCAGTGACCAAAGTTTTAGAGCTGTTTTCAAATGTTAATTTTACAATTTAGTGCCTTTTAGTTTAGGCATTTTAAAATAGTTGTGATTTTTAGTCTCTCCTTAGATTTTAGATTTTTACATTTTAAATTTTACGGTAGCTACTGTGGTCTGTTTCTTTTATCCTGATTTTATTTAGAATGAATGACTTAACTGTTTTATCTAGGTTTTAGCATGCTTAGTTATTTTCTTTAAAGACGCTGATGACCACGAAGTTGAGTGCCCTTAAACACCAACTTCATCTCATCTCATCATCCAGGGATGAAACTATCTATGACTCACAAAACTCCAGGGATGAAACTAACGTACAACTTAAAAACTGAGGAGACACAACTGATATATAACTGACGAGGAAACGCTGCTCCCTGTTCCTTAAAATACAGTTCTAAGCAATTTAGTTCCCTCTGTAAATCCACCCTTGATGTAGATATTAAAATTATATGATCCGCATATAACAGTAGGGTGCTTTTTTTTTAATTTACGTCCGCCCAAACATTAAGTTATATCGGACGGTGAATGAATTGGGTGACATGATGCTCAAATGAGTCCAGGGTCCATGGAGCTTAGAGTTACCCGACATTCGTCTTGAAGGATAAGGGAAAACCCCGGAAGAACCTTATCTAGGTAACTCACCCTGGCCGAGATTCGAACTCGGGACCTCATGCGCGTGAGGCAGACATGCTACCATCTACGCTAATAACAGTAGGGGTAAGGGATATCTTCTATTCTAGGCACATATGTTTCAGCTGTATTCAACATTTCCAGTATAACATCAAGAGACATATTGAAACTTATCGGTGAGGGAATACAATCACGATTTATCGCCTTCCAAGTTATCACTTTGTTTGATACTTTTTGACGTCATATTTTACTCAGAATTCAGCTTTCTGGCATACCCTCTGAAGTGCCCTAACTATTTTTCTCTGGCAAACCCTTCGCCCACAATTCACCCAAAGGGCTTACTTTTTAAAGCAGTGGAACGCTTTATAGGAATCCATAAAGGTGGCGTAGCTCTCCGTTCTTTGTTCGTGTTCATTACACTTTGGTACTGTCTGATATAAATATATTGTCCCCTGAATACCGCCTGAGATGCCTATAGTTCTCTAGTGTATGGAACACATATTTCTCATTAATAGAACAACTGCTGCACCCTGGTAGTCATCCGAAGTTTCTGAGCTTTCCATTTTATGAATGTAACATAATTGTCGTTTCCAATTAACATGGAAAACTACTTCCCATGAACAACTTGGTAGTTTTAGGCCCGAATTCACCAAAAGATGATAAAATCGACGTTAACAAATGTAACGGAACAATTGTTACAGAGTTAACACATTTGTTAAAATTCTTACATTTCACCAACTTGTTTTCTTAAAATGCTAACAAACATCTGTTAACGCCGTGGTATTTGTAAATATTACATATACTGTAATACTGTGGATGATTCTCATTATTTTCTGAACGTACTGCGATGCACTTGTGCTTTTATTTTCGTTTACACACAGTTGAAAAAATGACGGGTGAAGAAAATCAGAAGAGAAGCCGTGGGAAAACCCTCTCATTAGTCGAAAGATTTTTAGTCGAATTAGTAAGTAAACATAAGGATATTGTGGAAAATAAGAGGACGGATGCGGTAAATGTGAAAGAGAAAGATGTGACGTGGGGAAAGATTGGAAATGAGTTTAATTCGAATGCAGATGTCACAACCAGAAGTACGAAGCAACTAAGTATAAAACGAGGTGCGTAGGACAAAAGTGACGAGAGATTTGAACGTTTAAAGACGGGAGGTGGACAGTGTATTATCCACATAATTCAGTGAATTACTTAATCGCAGAGTTATTAATACTTGAAGCAAAGGTGAGATCGGCATATTTGTATTCGATGCGTGTTCTAACCTTTCTTGTACTTCAGCAGTAACCTCCATAACAACTTGTTTCGACATTCTAAGAGGGTGGTCTGAAGTTTCCTACCTCAACATGAATATGGCAGCACTCGTCAATAAAAGCTAGTGAATTTCGTTATTCATCTGTTGACAGTTACTCACCGAAATTTCAGCCGTTATGGACGCTCAGTTGTTACGTAACAGTCGTTCGAGTGAGTTGATGTGAGTGTTTCTTTTTTGAAAATGGACAAAATCAAGTATCGGGCTGTCATTAAATATTTAATTTTGAAAGGCAATACGCCTACGCAAATCAAAGATTAGTGTATCGGGATTCTGCACCATCATTTATCACAGTGAAATTTTGTGCAGCTGAATTTAAATGTGGCCGTAAGAGCTTGGAAGACGATGAACGTTCGGGACGTCCAAAATCTGCAACTACCGACGAAAACATCGCAAAAGTTCACCAAATGGTGCTACATGACCACCGAATTAAAGTGAGAGGGATAGCAGAGGCTATGAGCGTATCAAAATAACGTGTTTGTCACATAATTAAACCAACATTTAGACATGAGAAAGCTGTGCGCGCGTTGGGTGTAGCGTTTGCTCACGTTACACCAAAAACGTGTTCGAGTGAACATTTTCAACGCTCTGATGGAGCAGTTTAGCCGCAATAAATCCTAGTTTTGGCGCCGATTAATTACTGTAGATGAACCTCGGATACACCATTATAGCCTGAAACAAAAGTACAGTCCAAACAGTGGACTGCAACGGGGAACCGGCTCCACAAAAAGCAAAAACTGTTTTTTCTCTTCGGCTGGGAAAGTGATGGCGACTGCGTTTTCGGATGGTCATGTAGTTATTTTAATAGATTATTTTCAAAAAGGAAAAATCATTACAGGAGCATACTACACACCATTACTTTACAATTCGAAGGCAGAACTTGCGGAAATACGGCCACATTTGCAGAAAAAGAAAATTCTGTTTCACCAAGACAACGCACCGTCTCACAACGCAATGGCGAAAATCCACAAATTACGTTTTGAACTGCTTGCCCAACCGCCTTAATCAGAGATCTAGCCCCAAGCGACTTCTTTTTGGTTCCTCATCTGAAAATTGCGCTCGGAGGACAGAGATTTTCGTCAAATGAAGAGGCAATCACCTTCGTCAACAGTTATTTTGCAGAGAAAAGCGCCGAGTACTATTTGGATGGGATACAGAGATGTGAGCATCGCTGGGAGAAGTGTGTAGAGATACAATGTAACTATGTTGAAAAATAAAAAATAATTTCTGAGGAAATGTCTTGTATCTTTATTAGGTCGGGAACTTCTCCGACCACCCTCGTATATCCGTAGAAAATCTTCTGATAGGTCCTCAAAATCATTTCTCCTCATAGGCCGCACTCTGTCACGAATGCCATTTAGACGGTCTAAATACAGCAAATCAACGTCAAAAGCTGTGTTCATGCCAGCCATCTTGCCAACCACTTAACAACAGAAATACGCCTTGTTAGTTTAACAAAAGATTTAACACAAGCGCTAAGCTAACACTTATTGATGAAATGCAACTTTTGTTACAACTATTGTTAAACAGACTAACAATCGTGTTAAGTTTTAACATGTGTTGGTGAAATCGGGCATTATTGTCAATTTATAAGGATTAAAATTTGCATTTCTTCCTTTAAAAGTTTAGTTGCTGTTTCACATAGTTATGGTAGTTATTTTTTATCTTTACATTTTTAGGTTTAAGTTGCGGGTGGCTGGAATAAATTTCGCATGGGTATATCCTTATCTAAGATTATTATTTTCGGGCTCCCAGGTGTTGAATTTCAGTCGAAGTTGCTCTCTCCCAATTTCCTATGCCTATGAATATTTCAGGGAAGCGTCTTCTAATGCCAGAGTGTTACAGAAGTGATACACAAAAGAATCTTACCAAACATCTTTTACAGCCCTCCATATAGTAGCTTCTCTTTCTTTGGAATTCTGTGTGCTACATTCAGCTGCCATTCTTACTAATAGTCCTTTGTATGTTTCCTTTAGCAAAATGGAACGTTGTTGACAGTGTTACCCATCCTCCCTTCCTAAAGGTTCTCAGAGCTCATTAGGTTGTCCTTTTACTTCCTGTCCTTTCGGTGATGTATCAACAACAGATACAGGTAAAGGGCATGCTTTTCCCAGTTTTTATTTTCATATTATTTCCAGCCTCCCAGATCACAGGGATCAATGACCTCTCATGTGAGATCTAGAATCTTTCTCAACCTTTCCTGATATTCGTCTCTTTCTCCCTCTCTCCATTGTTACCGTATTATCAGTTGGCTCCCATGTCTTCAGTGTTACCGAACCCCTGAACCTCCTCGTAGTAATCCTGAAAGTTTTGCTAACACTGAACAACAAATTTAAAGTGAAAGTGTGTAAATTGCATCATTTTGAGTTAGTTATGTCTACTTCAGTATAAAATGATACAAAATCATCATGGAAAGATAGAGTCAGAGTGAAAAGTTCAATGCCATAGCCGAGATTTGAATCACGGATCTTCTGGTTGCCGTCCTGCCGCTCTAACCATTGAGCTACTATGACCAACGTGCCGACATGACATTAAATTCTCCAATTGACTCGTGTTTTTCCCGGTAAACTACTTAGGAATTCTCATAAGCACATGAGGCAACTACCTTAATGGCGACTTACAACATGTAAGTACTTTAAGGCCCGGGCTTTATAGTTAACCACTATTAGGTCAATTAATGGAAAAATAAATTGTTCTTTCACACTGGCCGTGTCTAGGCTAAATTGTGCAAACGTAGAGCCAGACTGAAAAATTCAATTCCATAGGTGTTCGTAGTTCAAATCCCGGCTATGGCATTGAATTTCAGTCTGGCTCCATCCTTCCATACTTTAGCCTACACACGGCCAGAGTGAAAGAACAATTAATTTCCATTAATTGACATAATAGTGGTTAACTATAAAAGCCCGGGCCTTAAAGTACTTACACTTGTAAGTTGCCATTAAGGTACTTGTCTCATGTGTTTATAAAATCTCCTAGTGGTTTACCGGGAAAAACACGAGTCACTTGGAGAATTTAATGTCATGTCGGCACATTAGCCACAGTAGCTCAATGGTTAGAGCGCCCGGACGGGAACCAGAAGATCCGTGGCTCAAATCCCGGCTATGACATTGAATTTTTCTGTCTGACTCTATCTTTCCATACTTTAGCCTACACACGGGCAGTGTGAAAGAACAATTAATTTCCAAAATCATCATATTCATGAACACTTAGCTCTAGTATTTCGAAAACGTAATCTGTATTTTCGCATAAAGAACTCACTAACTAAATATGCATTCATGTTCCAAGATGAGCATAACAAATTATAAGTGAATAATTACTTGAATTCTGTTACGTGTTATGCATTAATAATTTCACAGCCATTTTGGAAGTACAAAAGTAAAATATTTAGAAAAATGAAGAAAATATTATCTGAATCTGAATGAAAATACTTTGTACCTGAACTATGTAATGCACAAAAGAAAGTATCTAAATTAACTAGTCACAAATGCATATAAAGGTTTACAAATGTTAAATGTCCATATGTACAGTATATAATATAATAATAATGACCCATGGCGCGACAGCCCTTAGAGGGCCAAGGCCTACCAACCCGACTGCCGGCCTCACGCCCACTTACGCACGGCAGAGGTGGACGATCATGCAACCGATACGGGGAGGAGATGTGGTCAGCATCTTGGTATCCCCCAACCGGAACGTTGGTTTCCGTGACCAGGACCGCTTACCTAGCGGAAGCTCCTCACTTACCTCACGTTGCTTAGTGGGCACCGGTCCGTTAGCCGGGTCTTAAAATCCTCACCATATGGGGGTGGGATCGAACCCGGGAAGCTCTCCGTGGCCAGGGACCAAGGCATGCTCCCTTAGCCCGCTACGCCGCGGCGCAGGTCACGTACGGTATATACAATTACATATTTTGTTCAGAGATAAATTCAGAAGATGACCGTTTTCGCTTGGCTTGACGTTTATACACATACTCGAGAACATCCTTTATGACAGTCCAGCAGTAATCTGCCAAAATGTTAGGGCTCCACTCTCCAGCATACCTTTCCTCAAATGTGGCAATATATCGATGAAATCGCTCCTCATTTTCATCACGTACTGGAGAAGTCAAGATGACTATGTAAGAAATGCATTTTCAATGTATTGTTGCAACCAGGTTTTTCATAATATGACATGTTATCTACAATCTTATTGAAATTTATTGCTCGGTTGTTCCCCAAGAACTGTCAACAGACTATCTTAAAACATTCCCTTGCATGCTTGTATGATTCCTTCAGAAGTATGGTCTCTAGAAAGCTATCGAATCTGTGAGTCTACAAAGATGCCCTCCTTTACTTTGGCATCACTTAAGTAAGGGAATTTTTGCCTTACGTACTTAAACGCATCACCATTTTTGTTCATTCCCTTAACAAAGTTTTTGGTGAAACCAAACCATGAAAATAGTTAATTTGGAGACAAATGTGCAAAAGTTATTACATGCATTAATGGCACTTAAGTTGAAGAGGAAGAAGACAAAAATATCACTAAAATTGGTATCAAAATGTTTATATCCAAAATATTGCACACAAGTAAGACCAGGAACAATAATACAATCCAGTGTTACTATTTATTATGACAGACGAATCCCTATAATATTTGATTTTAAACTTAACATAAAAATCCATATATAATTATCTCAACATAATAAAACAATGTAAAATGAAAAACAGAGCTAATTTTGAATTGTCTTTGTGATATTCGCGATCAACACATTAGATTTGATAGCAATTGGCTATTTTCATTATATTTGCATTATCATTGTTGCACAGTGTAATAGTTTGATCCATTAAACACACATTCCTTCGACAATGACCGAAGGAGATCTTTTCGATGATGACTTTTGAAAGAGCCTAAAGTATGCTAGTTTTATAATAATTTTATGTTTAGTTTTGTTTTGGATCGTTGGGAAAATATTGTGACTTTGTGGGTTCGTGAAATTAAAAGTCCAATTGCACAAACCGAAAATGTTCTTTATTTCCATCGAATTACAGTTGGAACACTTGCCGATTACACAGAATTACGTAGCGTACACAATTACAATTCACTAGTTCGTCTGCCGCAGGTCCACTCTACACTCGCAATTACGCACAACTCCTCAGATGCACGTACACAGTCTTCCATTCCGTTCACTAGAAGGCGCTCCTCCGGCTGCTCGCCAAGAACTGAACTGACTCACTCACCAACTGCAGCCCCTTTTTATAGGACGATCACTGTTTCTGGAAATCTCGCGGTTCAGTGAATCATCCTGAAGGTTCCAGACGTCAGGGAGGGGAAAGAGATGGCTAGTGATGTTTTTCCAACCATCCCCTAATTAGTGCTACAAGATAAATGGGTAGGCGTGGGCTAAATGCCTCCCGTCTGGTCCCTACCTGCCAGCTGGTCCTATCGGGAATTCCGATGTTCGGGTGACAATATATATCCTTGTTTTGGTTTCTTTTCACATTATGAGTCAATGCTTTGTTACAGGCCTTCTTACTTGAAACTACGCTTTGCATTGGATATGGGACAGATTTTTAAACCGAGATTGTAGTGTGACCTACCTGTTATTTTTGCGTGTGTATGGACAAAGAATATTGCATCAGTACCTTTAGATGTACAATTGTTTACAAGTGTTTTCGGAAGATGCTGGTTGTATACATAATTATATCGCTAACCGGATTCACTGCAGTTTTCGGAGTTACAGTATATAAAAGCACTTGTTGTGCAATCACTGCACTGCTGTGTGGTTTGTTATACGACCTACCTTCACTTACTGAGTGTTCATTTCAAATTGAGTCATGACTTACTGTTTTGAGTGAACTTTCTGAAGCATGTGTCAGCTCTAAGC
Source organism: Mantis religiosa (assembly GCA_030765055.1). Lineage (NCBI taxonomy): Eukaryota > Metazoa > Arthropoda > Insecta > Mantodea > Mantidae > Mantis > Mantis religiosa. Next base: position 22,477,900 of record CM060950.1, on the reverse strand, counting down.
GAAAGGACGGAGTGTAATACAATTGTGTTGGAGCAGTGGCCTAACCAGCACGGCGTTCAATCCAAAAAGAACTAAACGGTGATGATAAAACGTACCTACACCGAACAATATGCCTCGCAATATCACACACAACAGCCTAAACTAAAGTGATAGACTAAATCCGGAGACTTCGCTTCGATTCACGGCTAGATGATAAGTATTTTTCTTTAGGCAGTATTATCCCAGTTTAAGCTAGAGTTTGGAAGAATGTAAGAGAGCATGAACATCTGTGTGAATTTTAAGGTAACACAAGTAATAAGCGAGTGAGCATAGCCTCTAGCTATTTTTCCAGACGCATGTCAGGTTAGATCAGAGCATCGGATTTTTCGTAATTAATCACGGTTGGTAAACGTATACCACGCTGATTCTTTCAACTGTTTAGGAGCGGTAGAATCAGACGGCCACGATTGGTTGCTGCTGTAATACGTTGAAATTTGCGCTCTGATATGATCTTTCCTTGACGCTGGACGGGAGCGTAGGGGCCTCCTTCCTACCTGGGAGCTATTTCGTCTATTTTCAGGACCACGAAGTTGCGGGTGGCTATGAAGGTCTGGTATCATGTTGGAATCATTAAGGAACCCTGCTCCGGATCTGTCACCCCTTATCTTCCCTCCCACCCCGATCACGTAGCAAGCACAAATGGCCTTCTAGACTTGCTTCAGTTGCTGGAGGCCCTTCCATCTGACTACACCATAGTCCTAAGCTCAATGGATAGTTTAGGCCCGAACATTTTACCAGTAAAGGTGAGTTTGAAGAAGCTTCTAATCAGGGTGGGAGAGCTAAAGGTGGTATTGTGGAAACCCTCTTGGGTTTTGGACTATAATTCGCGTACCGTCAACTTGAATTGGTTCCACTTGCTATGTTAAGATTCTCCAGTCCATTATAAGCATACCTTGAATTCATGACTCTGAAGCTATAAGCATATGCAATTCAAAATCCTTGAACGTGGTGTAAACTTGTCAAGATACCTGAATGTGCTGGTAATGTGGTACCCCCCTTCTTACATTACAAAATAAATCACACACAACGTAGGGGAGCCTTACGGAATACCTATTACAAATATTACACTATGGACATTGTTTAATAGAGTAGCACAAAATAAGAATGGCCACGTATTATCAGTATATTTAGACAATAGTCATGAATGAAATAGAAAGTTTAAAGTTTAATGACGAAGTTATACAAAAATTTGTTTAATGCAAATAGTTTTAAACACACACACAAACACACACACACACACACACACACACACACACACACACACACACACACACACACACACACACACACACACATTTTTTAAATCCAAGTCCATCATTTTTTGTTCCCATGCCAACCATAATGCAATGAATGCATATTTTCCTCATTTTCTCATTTGAACTCGACTTTCCCATACAGAATAAACAAGAATCATCTCGGCCGTCTGGGACAGGCTCACCAATAAAGTAATATAAATGATGAACTATATATCATTATTTCTGAAACAGGTAGGTAGTGCGCAACCCCGATTCCATATTATCAACACCCAAGGGTTCCATAATATAAGCATTGCCATCGCCATCGATAAAGTCATATAAATGATGAACTATATATCATTATTTCTGTAACAGGTAGGTAATGTGCAACTCTGGTTCCATATTATCAACACCCAAGAGTTCCATAATATAAGCATCGCCATCTTGAAATGTAAACAAAGTTCACATTACAATTCAAAAACAGCTGTAATGTTTGATATACTAATAATATCACATCTTAATATATGCAGTGTGCCCATAATGCAGTGTGCTCTTTGATCGATCGGACCGCTCAGCGGCGGCACCGGAACGGGTGGGGGCCGGCACGCTCTCCGCCAAATTACGACAGAAGGACCGTCAAGTAACAAGTACGAAACTCTTTAGCTACTGTACCTACCTATATTAGGCTTACCTGCTTCACAACAGATGTTGAAATTGATGACTTTCAATGCTAACTCATTCCCTAGATCTCCGAAAACAAGGTACAAGGTAACTGAAGTTCATACTTTACAAACATAAGATCTTGTAAGTATGGTTAATTATTGCAGTTGGTGTCCACAGTCCATTCATAATGATGACGTGGAACCACTTTTAACGTTCTTCACTGATAAAGCATGATTTTACCTTCAGGTCACGTTTCTACTGAGAACACTCTATATTGGGTTACCGAAAATCCCATATTATTCATGAAATTCCTCACCACGCTGCAAAAGTTCAGGTTTGCTGTGCAATAAGAGTGCATAGAATTATCGGTCCCATATTTGACGACACAACCATTGATTCACACTTATATGTAAATTGTATTTTAAGTAATAACTTTTTCCACAACTGACAAGAAATGAAATTTTGTGCGGCTGGTTTCAGTAAGATTCAGCTACAGTACATGGATTGCGAAGTGTGTATGGTACAGAAGTCGAGAATTGGAGCCACCTCGTTCTCCTGATCTATCCCCATCGATTTTTATTTATGGAGAACGTTAAAGATTAAAGCGTACTTGTCAAATCCGCATATGCTACACGAGTTGAAGGATATATCACGAGAGAAATACAGGGAATCAAAGATTAACTTTGCGAGTAAACCAGAACTGTTTTCGGAGATATAAGGTATGTGTGTGCGTTGAAGGTCATGAATTTCAAAAGCTATGTGAAGCAGGTAAGCCTAGAGTTCCGTACTCGTTACTTGCGGTCCTTTAGGCGTAATTCTGGCAGAGAGCGCTCTGGCCCTCGCCCGTTCCGGTGACGCTGCGGGGTGGTCCGGTCGATCAAAGAACGCACGGTGGATATGTAACTAGAACAGATATTATCCTTCTGTACTTCTGTTAAACTCTCAAACATCAACGAAGAGGAAACATGCTCACTGCTTGAATCCCATCACATACCTGGCACTATCTTTAGTTATACGCGGTCCAATGGAACAGTATAAAATAGTTCCCGCTGATGCCGACAGGGAGAAGCTAATAATTAGGCGTTCCTTAATACTGTCAGGGTTCTATAATACCAACTTTTCCTCTGCAAAAACGATAATCAAAGTGAGTGTCAAGATTTAGAGCATTTCAATAAAGTTAACATGCGTTGACCTTTTTCATAAAACGAGGGATGTGGTGGGAATGGATGAGGCCTCCTTACTCGAAAAGGTAACTATCTGCTAATTTTACAGACTTATGCAGTTTCATTGACTTCTACTATTCACTTATTATTAGTACTTTACCACAAAACCATTACCTTGAAAAATGCCAGTCCTTACAAGTTCATTAAAGGTAAAGAGGAAAGGAGAGAGAGAGAGAGAGAGAGAGAGAGAGAGAGAGAGAGAGAGAGAGAGAGAGAGAGAGAGAGAGAGAGAGAGAGAGAGAGAGAGAGAGAGAGAGAGAGAGAGAGAGAGAGAGAGAGAGAGAGAGAGAGAGAGAGAGAGAGAGAGTTGGAGAACCACACATTTTCAAAGACGTTTCATTGATGTCGCATCATAGCTTTACCTTGTAGAAGGAAAGATGAAAGGAAAGGTATAACAAAAAATATTGCGGAAACGACTGGGGTCACGTGAAGATTTCTTTGAAACAGCTTTCTATTATAGCCAATTTTTCTTCTGGAGTATATGTTTTTCTGTCATTTATTTTATTGAAGTATATAGAATTCAGTAAAGAAATGAAGGCTCTTCAACTTCACAGAAAATAAAATACGCATACCTTACACTGGTTGTGCAAACATCTCACTTATATAATACATTATGTCTTAGTTTTATTTTCCGAAACATAGGCAAGCACTCAAACAAAAAGCCCGTCCATGTAGAAGAAGCATTATGAATGGGACCGCCGCTTTTGTAGATAAAATCAGTAAAGGAAATTCATTACATCTTTACCCGGAGCAACAGGTCTGCATTTCTTAGGATTTCGTGTTTAAGTAATAATTCTCCATTATTATGTTATAAATCTCGACAGAATCTCAATCATTTAGGATGAACGCGATAGTAAATTAATCGTGTTTAGTATATCCAATTTGTTTATTTGAAATTGTATGTATTTATGGCCCTCTTTATTCATATCAGAACTGTTGTGTTCTGAAATCAACAGCTTTCAGAAGTAGCTGCTTCATGCCAATAGACGTTTTTATTACTGTTACTAGTAATAGGTAAGTTACTGCCAAAATGGTATCTGCATCGAGTTTGTGAGGGTCGTACAATAATATGCCCCTCAGAGCAGTTTGTTTACACTTATAGTCAATTTTATAATTAATCTGACATCGAAACTAAGGCGCCCACAGCAGTAAAGCGAAATCAGCTCCTATCACGTGATTTACTCCATGGAGCAGATGTTCTGAGGTCTCTGATTGTTTACAGTTAGATATGAATCGATTCCGGGAGGGGGCGGAGTCTCAACGAACGGCCAAAGAAGGATGCGGTCAATAATTTAAATCTAATGCACCTTAAAATGTTAGAAAGCAAAAAAATCGAAATATCTTATGATATGCATTAGCCTTAAACTTTCTATACCTAAATGTTTAAAATTATACAATTTTTATGTCTGCGGACATAATCTCTATACCCAGGGCCGCTAAATAAAGGTAAAGGATAAAGGGTAGACAAAGCAGGAGGACACCTCATGCACTGCAACCTCCACAGAGATATATTACGGCTAAGACACCCAAGAGGAAGCGATGAAGTGAGGGGACTACAGGAGGCCACAGGGTCATAGGCAGGCAGGCCAAAGAGACGCACGGAACTCCCTTACAGGTGCTGAGATTTCTTTATCCCGTTACCAGAACAGCAGCACAAAACTCCGGGCTTGGCGTTGATAAGCGTCGCTCCACGTGAGGAAGCGACCAGGCCAACGCCGCCCAGCGCCTAGAGTAGCATTTATAACCCGCAAGCATCTGAGCCATCTGACCGACATTCATATCACGAGCCTGAGAACACATCTGAAAATTGATAACGAAGTGTAAAGGAGGAAAATGATAGAAAGGAAGTCATGGGGAAACCCAAGTCAGAATAAGTGGTCATGAACGCTCCTTGCTTTATAAGAACCAATCAGCTTCACCAATAATTAGCTTTTCTTCCGATAGATCTGTACATCAGACTACTTGTCAAATCGTTCATGACAAATCATCTGATATCCCTGGAGCTCAGACATATCACTTTGGAACAAAAGCCCGACAGAGAAGAGGATTAACGCGAAAATTACCTCAGGACATCTTACTCGCCAATCTGAAGACAGTGATTTTTATCACCAAGAATAAATGTAGTCCTGGGTTGAATTCCCGGCGGTGGGGGGTGGGGATTTTTCTCCGACCAAGGTAATTCCTCGTCTTCCCCAGAGTCTGGAAGTATGAATGAGAGTACGAATATGTGCGCGATCTAATGATAAATACCCAACGAATACGAGTTAACACCTTCGAGATGTTCCAAAGGAGAACGGCCGCCGATATGAACATTGCAGTTAAGGGCGGGATATCAATGGAACAAATAAAACAAGTCAGTAATAACAAATGCCAAATATGTTTTGTGTGTCCAGTAATTTCATTTCTTTAATTATGTGTTTCCATACATCGTATTGTAAATATTGTATTACATTTACAATGTATATATTATGTAAAACTCACTTATGATAGAGGTGCCTTATTTGTCAACTTCGACCTGGTAATTATATATTATTAATTTTTATCAATGGCATGTAGAACAAACCTCTTGATCGGTCAAAAAATAAATAAATAAGAATACGCGGCCGACGGGTTCCGAGCCCGCGATATCCCGAATGCGTGTTGCACACATTTTGCTCAGTCCCTGCTATAAATAGTATTAATTTGTATCTGCCATGAAACAGAACCTGTAATCGATAGCTGCCGGTGCGTTTAATCAGAAACGCTAGGGGTTGCAGCCTGACTGAAATCGTACAGCTTAGAGCGAGGTTGAAGTGACAGCGAAAATTAGCTTTCCAGTACCTTACAAAGTTATCTTCATGCGATGTAGTACTCCAGCCTTTCTACGAAACTACGACTAACCCTACAGCTCTCACTGAACGGAGGGATTGAGGAAGAAGAAACCTTAAGAATTAATTTCATTTCTCCAGGAAGCTGGCTTGCCTGAGCTTCTAGTTTGGTATCTTGCCTTCTATTTTAATCAAGTGAACTTGTAAGACTTCTTTAATAAATTTAATAAAGCACCCTGAGCCTTCAACTTCAAAACACTGGAAGTGAACAACAGTAATATGGCTGCAAGGGTTACGTAGAATCAAAAGTCTGGTTTGTAGAAATTTAGAACACTCTTTATTGCAGTAAGAAGACCTGAAATTGACAGTCAGATGTCTTCAAGGTCGTGTCAGTGCTGCGCCGCACGTTAACAAATGAAAGGAATCACTGCGGAACACTTCAAACGTCCACTGTCGCAATAAACATCACACAACTCTCGGTTCTAACACTTTGCCGGTATTTTTAGCTCCAGTTATTGTTTCTAGAATATCTTCATGCGATGTAGTACTCCAGCCTTTCTACGAAACTACGACTAACCCTACAGCTCTCACTGAACGGAGGGATTGAGGAAGAAGAAACCTTAAGAATTAATTTCATTTCTCCAGGAAGCTGGCTTGCCTGAGCTTCTAGTTTGGTATCTTGCCTTCTATTTTAATCAAGTGAACTTGTAAGACTTCTTTAATAAATTTAATAAAGCACCCTGAGCCTTCAACTTCAAAACACTGGAAGTGAACAACAGTAATATGGCTGCAAGGGTTACGTAGAATCAAAAGTCTGGTTTGTAGAAATTTAGAACACTCTTTATTGCAGTAAGAAGACCTGAAATTGACAGTCAGATGTCTTCAAGGTCGTGTCAGTGCTGCGCCGCACGTTAACAAATGAAAGGAATCACTGCGGAACACTTCAAACGTCCACTGTCGCAATAAACATCACACAACTCTCGGTTCTAACACTTTGCCGGTATTTTTAGCTCCAGTTATTGTTTCTAGAATATCTTCATGCGATGTAGTACTCCAGCCTTTCTACGAAACTACGACTAACCCTACAGCTCTCACTGAACGGAGGGATTGAGGAAGAAGAAACCTTAAGAATTAATTTCATTTCTCCAGGAAGCTGGCTTGCCTGAGCTTCTAGTTTGGTATCTTGCCTTCTATTTTAATCAAGTGAACTTGTAAGACTTCTTTAATAAATTTAATAAAGCACCCTGAGCCTTCAACTTCAAAACACTGGAAGTGAACAACAGTAATATGGCTGCAAGGGTTACGTAGAATCAAAAGTCTGGTTTGTAGAAATTTAGAACACTCTTTATTGCAGTAAGAAGACCTGAAATTGACAGTCAGATGTCTTCAAGGTCGTGTCAGTGCTGCGCCGCACGTTAACAAATGAAAGGAATCACTGCGGAACACTTCAAACGTCCACTGTCGCAATAAACATCACACAACTCTCGGTTCTAACACTTTGCCGGTATTTTTAGCTCCAGTTATTGTTTCTAGAATGCCGTAGACCTTCCGAGAACATTCGCGGCGGCAAGAGAAAGACAAAATTCCGGAGCCTCTCTCTGTCCCTTTCTTGCTCTTGGCAAGCGTCCAGCTATCCTGCCCACGCGCCTGGCTCCCGCTTGTCGCGGCAGCACAACAATGTCATTGTTTGTGTAGCCATAAGAAGTGGCACAAGTGGTACAAATATTCTATAGTAACATTAATATTTTAGTCATCATTTCTATATATAAGTTGTTAATCGTTCTCACAAGGAATACCTTTGATCTCAAACGATCGAAACCGCACGGAAACATGCTTAGTATAATAAACGACCATTAAAGCAGCAGTTTTCTGAATCATTTCCATGCAAAACTCGGCACATGTATACTGGAACCATTTATGTTATTATTTTTTTTCTTGTTTCATTAACTGCAGTGGTCATATCGACGGCCGTTCTCATTTAGTACATATCGATGGTGTTAACTCGTAATCGTTGAGTTGTACCATTAGATTACGCACACCTTCACACTCTCATTCATACTTACAGACTCTGGGGAAGATGAGGAATTATCTTGGAGAAAAATCCCCAACCCCAGTCGGGATCAAACCCGGGACCCCTAGCACGGCAGGCAGTCTGGCACCATTATAAGCTGTATATCAGAAGCTTTACTAATTCTGTAAGACTGCAATGGGCTGAACGAGAAGTAAAGATATATAATCGTTATTTCATTATCAAACTTCACTCTATGATTTACAATAAATTTCCTGCATTAAAGTGTAAACCTATGTTGCAGTGTCCTTGACGAAATGCAGGTTATGAATTTCGCATACTTGTATCATGATTTGCAAATGTAAAGTGTTTGACGAACGTTGCTCTTCCACTTTGTTTTAACCACTTCATCGATGTCTTGCATCTCCACTTTGAAGACTAATATAATGACTATCAGGTGTGTAGTATATGTATCTCCGTAGGGTAGAGGATCCGTCCCCTTCAGCTACTTTAGTGCGAGCGCTGCGGACCTGTAGCACTCGTGATACAGATACTCGTGATACCAGAGGAACCTCGGGCCGAACATTCGAGCACCTCCCAGAATGGGAGTTGTTCTGATTGGGTTGGACTCGAGGGGGCACTGTGTTCCCGAAACCCGCGGGAAATTGGTTACCTGCGGCCACGCCTCGGTCGCCCGGAGGGCGCAGAGGGTTGCCTAAAAGGTCCCGGGTACTAGCCTGCAGAGCTAGTATAAGATGTGCTAGATCACCAGGCGGCCCCACCGAGGTTTTCGGTAGTCTTCCCTGCTGGGTTGACGCGTGTAGTGGCGTATCCACTTCCACCCATCTTGACGTTGTTGTCGATGGGGGGGGGGCATTTTAGACTTAAGGTAATGCCCCACGGAAAGATCCCCGGAGTTTTCCACCACTCCCGGGTAACAGAGGCCAACATCTTCGGACTTTCGGGTAGACCTCGTTTGAAATGTAGCATATGTATATTTATCACTGTTACTAAGTACTGTAAGCAGAGGGGTTTTAGCACTATTTATTGAAAATATAATTACACAGCGATATTATTGAATTACGTATAATTTCCCTCCTGTGGTATTCATATTTTGTCACTTTGTCTCTATTAAAACGTTACTGGAAGTAGAACGCAACGGTTTACTTAGCAATGACACAGACCACTGTTTTGTTTATGATTTATTGTTATTCTAAGTACGTTTTGAAACTGTTATCTAATGTCTAACTTTACTTAAAATTGATTTTAATTATATCAGATAAAATTGTATGTTTATAGTAACAAGTGAATGTGCAAAATTTATTGCATTATTAGAGGAAGGAAAATTAAATATTTAGTTCGTTTAATCAGGATTGGCACTTCCCCAATAACTCCTTCAAAGAAGCAGTTTAAAATATGTGTCGATGTATGGGTGAAGATAGGCGATTGTACCGTCTACTGCCACCAGATGATGGCAGATTCTTTCCTAGTATAAATGAGAAGTTAAAGTTAAAGGAGATCCAACCAGAACGAAGTGGAATACAATACATTTCAGGACATGGACCGTACAAGACATACTTTAAGAAGATAGGAAAGACAGGTGAATTCATGTGCGCAATCTCCGGAACATGCTTTATTTGAATGTATAAAGTATACACAACAGCTAGAAGAAGAGAGGAAAGAATTAGCAGGAAAATGTATACGGAACATAATGAGGAAGAGGGAAGATTTTAAAATACTAGAACTGGCAGCGGAAAAGGTCTCAACAATAATAATGGATGAATATAATCAACAAAGACAGCAGCAACGACGAGTAAGAGGCACTCTTCAACATAAATATCGTGAACCACCTACCACACCAAGAAGATCAGAACGACTTCGAGGACAGAATATGGATACCTAGCTTCAACAACCAAAGGAAGAAGAGGTACTTAACCTAGTCGAAGGGTTAATAGAAGAGGACAATCTTGGATTCAACAGAAGGATTTGAAGCGACAGAAGAAGACAACATCAACACAAGAACAAAAGGATAGATGATTTATTAGGGATAGGAAGGTGGAAGTAGTTTAGATTGTGAAAATTGTAAGCTACAATTGTAGCAATTAGATTAGTTAGGTTAGATTAGTTAGGTTAGATTAGATGGGTTAGTGTAGGTTCGCTTTTCTGCAAAATGTTTGTAAATATCAATATAATTATTATGTTTGAGTAAATATAAAATTGTAAGAGTGTGTCTTGGTATAGCATCTAGAGGCCAAGACATAAGAAATGCAGAATAAAAAATAAAAAATAAAAAAATAAAAATAAAAAACCAGATGATGTTGCTACTTTCCATAGATGGCGCACTGGAACAGCTATTGTACCGTCTTGTGAGTATGCTTATGAACATCAGTGAAACAACATGGAAGCAGACAAGCATGGGCAAAGGTGGACTGTGTGGCTTCTCTGGAGGGAAGGATTGACTGCTTCAGACATCCACAAGAGGTTTAGTGGCAATATGTGGGGAGTTTGGAGCAAGTCGCAAGTTCGTGTTGCGTTGGGCGTCGGAATTTAAGGACGGCAAGGACTGTGCTGAAAATGCAAAAGCACTGGGCGTCCAGCAACTACAATACAAAAGATACCCAGCTTGTCAGTAACCTGATATTGGAGAACAGGCGAATTACATTTGATGAATTGGTACAGGCAACAGGCCTGTCACGGGAAACCCTCCACACCATAACCCATGAAGATTTGATGATGAAAAACGTGTGTACCCAATGGGTGCCACATACCGTCACCAATGCGCAGAAACAGAAGCATGTGGAGATATGCCAATAATTGCTGCAACAGTATAGTGTAGATCCAGATAAATTCTTTGCGAAACTGGTCACCGTTGACGAATCATGGCTTCTCCACGAGACTCCGGAAAAGAAACGTCAGTTTTTGGAGTGAAAGTATTGTCACCCGGGCGTTGGAACACCCTATGGAAGCGGCTGAGAGCGGAAGACAGGGGAGGTCCGTGTTAGCCACGCCTCCCCCTCGTCCGTCTTATAGTGGTGACAGGGACGGCTGGGGAAAGAAACATGATTGTGCGGTCTGTTTCTCTTTCACCTGTGTTCTGGAAATTACGGGATCCTTCATCTACTGGAACCTTCCTGTGAAAGCCAGAAGGCTGCGATATTCCTATAAAAAGGGGCTGCCGGAGCGAAGTGAAGTCTGTTAGTCAGTGTGTGAGGGAGGAGACAGTTCTTGGTGTAAGAAGGCAGTGTTAGTCAGTGACGTGTTAATGAACGAAAAGATTGTGCAACGGAAGACTGTACGTAACTGTGTATGAGTATCGGAGTTGATGTAATCGCGAGTACAAGTGAAATTGTAACGGACGAACTGGTGAATTGTAATTGTGTGCAGTACGCAATTCTGCGTAATTGGCAATTGTTTAACTGTAAGTCGGCGGAAATAAAGAACATTTTTGAGTGGTGAAATTGGACTTTTCATTTCACGAACCCACAAAGTCACACTGGTGTCAGGAAGCGGGAAGATAACATCACCGAACATTACAACCATGGACGCAGCATTGGAATTTTTTTTGGAGAAGATGATGGAAATGATGGCCGAATTAACAGAGAAGACGGAAGCGGCAAGTAACAGCCTGGCCGAGGAACTGAAACTAATGAAGACGGCTAACGACAACATCACCGAGAAGATGGAAGAATTGAAGGCCGAGTTAACCACAGAAATGAGAGCAGCGAACAGCAGTCTGGCCACGGAAATGAAGGCGGCGAACGAGGTTCTCGCCGCAAAGTTTGAGGAACGGTTGGCCGGCGTGAGGGATGACGTCACGAATCTGGGCAAGCGGATGGGTCAAGTAGACGACAGCCTTAATGATTTAGAGGAAAAGGCCGACAACATCACAAAACCCCTCACCCGCCTGACGGAGGAACACCGGCCTTATGTGTGGACGGAGGACGCCGAAGACGCTTTCCAGCACCCGAAGGAGACCCTGTGCAGTGCTCTAATTTTGGGTTTCCCACAACCGGGTGGCGCCTTCATTGTGGACACCGACGCTAGCGACCATTACATTGGAGGTGTCCTATCGCAGATCCAGGACGGCCATGAGCGCACAAGAGTGGAAGAGAAGGAGCGTGCCGCAGCAGTCCGAGTAGTTGTGGCAGTGCCTGCTGAGGGCTGGGATAGCGCAGGCCTGAGGAGGGAGCAGCTGGCGGACGCAGACTTGGGGCCACTCTTGAGGGAAGTGGAGGCAGGGATGAGACCAACCTGGGAGGACATTGCACCGAGGAGCGCCACCTACAAGTCGTACTGGGCGCAATGGGACTCGTTGAAGACCAGAGAGGGCGTGCTGTTCCGGGTATGGGAGTCACCCGATGGGAAGGCGCAGAGAGAACAGTTGGTACTCCCCCGGAGTAAGGTCCCGGAAGTCTTGGAGGAAGTGCACGCCGGTACTTCAGGAGGACACCTGGGAGCGAACCGTATGATTCACAAACTACGGCAGCGCTACTTCTGGCTCAGACTCCGGGCAGATGCTGGTGGTACACCTGGACCGCCTAGCACGCTACGATGGTGCTGTTCGGGGCGAACAGCTTTGAGGAGGGAGCAGTGTCACCCGGGCGTTGGAACACCCTATGGAAGCGGCTGAGAGCGGAAGACAGGGGAAGTCCGTGTTAGCCACGCCTCCCCCTCGTCCGTCTTATAGTGGTGACAGGGACGGCTGGGGAAAGAAACATGATTGTGCGGTCTGTTTCTCTTTCACCTGTGTTCTGGAAATTACGGGATCCTTCATCTACTGGAACCTTCCTGTGAAAGCCAGAAGGCTGCGATATTCCTATAAAAAGGGGCTGCCGGAGCGAAGTGAAGTCTGTTAGTCAGTGTGTGAGGGAGGAGACAGTTCTTGGTGTAAGAAGGCAGTGTTAGTCAGTGACGTGTTAATGAACGAAAAGATTGTGCAACGGAAGACTGTACGTAACTGTGTATGAGTATCGGAGTTGATGTAATCGCGAGTACAAGTGAAATTGTAACGGACGAGCTGGTGAATTGTAATTGTGTGCAGTACGCAATTCTGCGTAATTGGCAAGTGTTTAACTGTAAGTCGGCAGAAATAAAGAACATTTTTGAGTGGTGAAATTGGACTTTTCATTTCACGAACCCACAAAGTCACAGTATGCTGCGAGCTCTCGTCCCAAAAAGTCACGGCCAGGACTATTCGTTCGGAAACACATGACAACGGTATTCTGGGATCAGGAAGGGATACTGCTGGTGGATTGATTCCTCCCAATACCACCATCAGCAGTGAGTGGTACTGCAATTCACTGCAACCACTCCGCCGACGCATTCAACAACGCCGCCATCAAAAATGGGGCCGTGGTGTTCTCCAAAAAGACAATGCAAGACCACCAATGCCAGTCACCAGACCATGGCCACCATTCGTGCACTAGGGTTTGCTGTGCTGCCACTACCTCCATACTCCCCCGATTTGGCTCCTAGTGACTATGCTGTATTCGACTCAATGAAAGAGGTCATGTGGGGTAAGAAGTTCACCACTAATGACGAACTTCATGTAGTTGTTCATCAGTGGCGTCGGGATAACCCCAAAGAATGGTTTGCTACGCAAATACGGAAGCTGCCAGAACGATGGAACAAGTGCGTAGACATTGGCTGAGAATACCTGTAATGTTACCTGGATGAATTTGTTCAATAAATGGTTCCTGTAAAAAAATGTTGTAAAGCCAATCAATTTTGAAATAAAAAATTAAAAAAATTAAAAATTAACCTAAATTAAGAAGAAAAGTTAATTTAATGCTAAAAAGGTTTGAAAAACTACCTAGAAGAATAATTATAGATAAGTTATGTAATATTATAATGAATATAGTTGTGGTTGGTTGTAAAATGGACCAATAACAGAATGTCGATTTCCATACTAACGAAAATGATATAAAAACCAATACTAGAGGAGGTGATCTTTGTTCAGATTTCAAATAGTACAGACGTATGAGATAATGTCTGCGTGTTTTCAGAAACGTTGTGGTGCATGAAGTCTTGTAAAAGCATTTTACAAAGTATTCAGATCAAGTAATATTAACGTTGACAAGAATGTATATTTTTTCAGTGTTGGAAAGATTGTTTTTTAAAAAGTTTATCTACAAATTAAATTAGAATTTTGAGAACAAAAGGAGAATTATCGTTATTTTATTTGCACACGATCTTATTTTCTCTCTCATCTGCGACTACTCCCTAAAGAAAATAATAGTAATAATAATAATCCCTGAGCAGCTGAGGAATCTCGAATAAATGTACTAGAATTTCAATTCCACCATTTGCAACATCTACCCATAAGTAAATCTCGCAACACCATCTTCCTATGTGCAAAATCTTCTTATATTTTTCGTGCGGTTCCGGGCGTTCGAGGTCAAAGGTATCTCTTCTCAGAATGGAAATTAAATCGATAGCACTATGCCTTAATATTTTTGGCAATGCTTAGCATCCGATCTGAATACATATGGTAGCAATGGCGGCGGACATTGGTCTAATATATTTTTGAATATAATTTTTGAGGCCTAAGTTTAAGGTACCACCCCGACTGAGGGAAACCTGAAAATCATCTGATTGCGAAACTTCTGTTCACCGGTGCATGCCTTAACAACTCCGGCCACACAAAATATTTTGCTTATTTTTGCCCCCTGTCTACAACTCCAAAAGCTCTTAGACGTAATTCAGGTATTGTAACTCAAATATATTCTAAAGTATTGAATATTTTGCGAAAGTATGTCGGCGGCTGAGGAAAGTTTGTCTGTCGTTTTTTGTTGCTCTGTCGTCCATCTAATCAGCTGTTACAGAAAGTTGAGGAGCGAAGGATTGGAAGTGTTTCTAGGAGTCTCTTCTCAGGTAGAATTTTAAGTAGACGCATAGTTCTTACATATATGAAATCATTGTTTAAAAGTATCCTTTTGTTTCTTACCCTACCGTACTTGTGCCTTTACACGCAATTCGTACCTTTTAACAAATGTGTATATCACTTCACCCGCAGATGATGATACCTTTAAAGCACGCGTTATTCCACTCCTAAGGGGATATACCGCCTCTCCACTGTGTTCTGCCGTGGTCGAAGGAACAGTCCACTCGTTACGGTTGCTTTTAAAACACAATAGAATTTACCCTATTTACCCCATTGGCTTTCAAAGGCCGAACCCATGCCCATCTCAGATAGGAGCGCTGTTAGGATAAACATCCTTTCTGCGTATCCTGTATCATGGACGCGCTTTTTTTTTTTTTTTTCTCCGGCGTTCTGGTGCCAAGTCCCACTTATAAATTTAATGTACAAAAGTATCCTCCATGTCCTGCTGTCTTTCGTCTCATTTTAAAAGTGATATGGGACGAACCAGGACATATTGTGGCAAAAGGCGACAAAGTTTACCCTAAATCTTGTTTATTTTTACCAAAATCGTTAGCTCAATACTAAGGTATAATTGCCCTTTATTTTACTCAACTGTAACACTTCAAAACGCCTTTACAATGTTCCCTCTTTATCACGCAATCTTTGTGCTGATATAATCTTTCTGACCTATACACAAGTCCGCCTCTAACACGGAGCTACACACTAATTACGAACACAGCTCTTACATCCACTCGAAAATTACTTCGCTGCCGGTACCACAGCTCGGCGTTCCCTCGTCCGCAGCCACAATTACTGACCCATTAACAGCCCCCAGCCAGGCTCACAGCCTACTGACTTATCGAGGAGCTTAGGATGTAACACACTCGCTTCCAACCACTCTATGACTCCAGCTCCTACTTCCTGACTCGCTCGCTCGTGCTGGCTGGCTGTATAGAGCCAGAAGGTTTTTGCTGCGTGCCCACCCATTAAGGGTTTTACCGCAGGTAGGATTAGTATTGAAGTATGTAGGATGAAGGTGATGTAGGTTTTTTGATTGGGTCTTACTGACTCTAAGCCTCGCATCTGCTTTTATATATCTGCCGCTAGCAGTAATACTTCCGGGATTGGAGGCTTCTTGAATTGCAGACGCGAAAGGTCTTTTTACTTATAAATAATACAACTCACATCCTGACGTCACCTGACCTTGAGTGCTTGTTTATATCTCACACCAACTTGTGTGATCGCGGTGTGGCAATATCTATCAGTGAATTTGTAAAGGTATTTGTAACCCACCTCCTTATTGCGATGCATGAATAGGACAATTGTGTTTTTCTTTCTTTTCAGTTTACAGTGAACTTTGCGGTTTGAAATTGACGAAATATGGGCACACAGTTTATTTGTGTGGCCCCTGAATTCTTGAGAGAATTTGCAATAAATAATTAAAAATGATCTTGTGGAGCCGAAATGCTGAACAAAATAATACGGTAGGCTCAGAAATGTATGGGTTAACAGTGTAGGGCAGGATCGGTCAGCTGCGAACCAAGTGACCTAACCATAGAATTTCTAAAATTCGCAATTTCGGTTTGTTCTGTTTGAAATTCTAATTGAAGTATCTTACTCAGGATTCAATGTATAATATGCACACCAAAGTATGTTATGCTAAAGTTTTACATGAGTTATAATAATAATGATGATGATGATGATCATGATGATGATAATCTGCCCGTCTCGGTAGAGTACATGGTAGCGTGTCTGCCTCACGTTCAAGAGGTCCCGAGTTCGAATCTCGGCCAGGGTGAGTTACCAGGATGAGATTTTTCCGGGGTTTCTCCTTATCCTGAAAGACTAATTTTTCATAACTCTAAACTCCATGCAACCCGGACTCATTTGAGCATCATTTCACCCATTCCACTCATCGTCCGATATGACTTAATGTCGGAGGATGTAAATTACAACAACAACAAAAAAATCCATCGTCATCTTTGTATTCGTTATCGTCATCATTGTCAATGACATTGACATTGTCATCATTATTGTCATATCATCATTGTCATTATCTGGGTTTGGCCTGATTTGAAGTGATGTACCTAACCGAAACATTAAGTCTGTCTCACAAAGAACGAAGCCTCACAAGCATTTACTGCCATAGTGTATTCCCTTCTACATGTTTTAAAGGTCCTCCATGCTTTTAAGAAATATCACAGAATCGTTCTCATGCTGGACTACAGTTTTGTTTGTTATTATTTTCCGAAATTGCTCTTAATGCAGTGCCAAAGAAAGGCATCCAAAACGTACAAACTCTGAACTGCTACAAGATCCTTTGGTGCAGCCATGAGGTATATTTTCTTAAATCTTCCCAGAAAGTATCTGAAAGAATGATGCAGTCAAATCAAATTTTGGGGAACGTTTACGTTTTTGTAACTTATTCAAGCTACTTACACTCTTTCCGGTCTAAGCCTGTTGGTTTGCAATATTTGATTAATATTCTGCTTGTGCAGTGGCTCTAATTTCCCAATGGAGCTGATCGCAATAGATAGTGGAGTTGCAGACTCTGGGTTTAAAATTTCAATTACTCTTTCATCTAACACAGACTAGCTTCTTGATCTTCTTCTACCTCTTTTCATATAGGACAAGGAATTATTGCTTTTTCTGTATATGTGAAAGGTCTGATGACCGTCTTTTCAATTGAATTACGCTTCTCGGGGTTTTCAGAGTACATCTTATTTCTGAAAAAAGAACTTGAAAAAATTTTTCCCCCTGCACAGAATCTAAGAGTCGAGTTTCCCTCACTTTTTTTTTCTAAATAAGTGTTATAACTGTTCACAATGCCCAGCAATATGGTATAGATTTGTTTCCTAACAATTCACATGTTATCCGGAATTTTCTCTGGGGCTTCGTTCTAGGCAATTGTCAATGAATTCAATTGTCAATTTTTTTATCCCTGACAGTTAATTCTGAACCGATAATTTCAGTGAATGTCATTGTTTCCAACTTCAAAGACCTGTATTCGAAATTTATGATGAATTCCCACATGTAAACACAATCGCAACCAATTATTACATACATCATTTGTAATTGTTGGTACAACCAGAAATTAAGTTTCTACTATTCCATTTATTTCAACATTTGCCATCACATGAAACTTTATTCTTTGTTTCCACTTGCCAACACATAATGAATGAAATATTAAATTTACCAATACAGGAATTACCGTAAAGCCTGCCCAAAAAGCACCTCTTATACACCGGAAGTGGAAAAACGGAAAATAAATTTCGAAACGGAACTATTCCCCATGTAAAATTATACTCTAAGCCAGAAAGCTGTCTAACTTGGAAACGGGAACCGTTTGCGTAAATTACCTGTATAAACGGATTACTTTATGTGTAATGGGTTACAACGTACATATTTTAAAATGTGAAATAATCTTTAGGGCGACTGTGCTTGCACCGAAGTTCTATGAAGCATAAAGTTATAAACTGGCATCCTTGGAGGAAAAGGGAAAGCAAACCATTAGCTCTCTCAACTCTCTTCCAACACACATGGAAAGGGTACAGCTGTTTTGTAATGTGTTCATTCACAGTTTCGTTGTTACAAGTGATTAAGTACGATTGTCAGAAAACTGTGAACTTCTGTAATTTTTAAAAACTGCGGCAAACCCGCATATCAGTGTTAAATTGATTGGGTTCTAATTGGAGCTATGAGTTCTCTTATCCTCAGCTGAATGGTTGTAGTAAATGGATTTTGGTGGTCGTTGGCTACTCAGTCGTATTAATAACACTTTGTTTGTTGCAGAATTATTTGGTTTAACTCCTAAAAGTTTGCTTATTGACTTGGATCATTGACCACCTGTTAGTAAAATTCCTAACATAAATTCAATTTTACTTGAACCCTGGATTACTTGTTTAAAGTTACTTCCGCGCGGTTTCTATTTCTTCTTTATACGGCGACTACTTTGTCCTAATAAGCTTCTAATGCTGCTTCCACTTACGCTGGTTGCGCTATCCTTAACTTCCCTACATTTCAGACTTGTAAATCTTCGCTTCTCTTCTTAACGCGTATGAACACGTCCTTGCTGTAGTATCACCTTTTAAGTAAGTTTTTCTTACTTCACGATTCAGTTCGAACCTTATTCTGAGCCCCTCTCTAACTTGGTCACATGACCAAACTGGCTCACCCTTTTCAAATATTACATTATTATTGGTTTCTCATTTATTTCGAATTTTCGCATTGGTTTGCAAAACTCATCTAGCTCATTGACGTTCAGCCCACCCTGAGTTGGGGAACGCCTACCCTGAGTTGTTTGTAACGGTATACATTGATACAAAAAAGGTGGGTGGCGCACAGTTCCACTTTCCGCTACAGTTTGTTACACTAATGTTTATCTCAGGGTAAAGCAATGAGGTTTCTCACAGGGTATGCGTGAGCATGTATGAGAAGGATAGTTTTAATGACACTGGAAGGCCCGTTTGTAACTGGTTTAATGACTGCTTCTTTTTATCAGAACATCAAACTTGAAGTTGCCGACCAAGGGTTACCAATGTCACTGTTTAGAGTTACTGTTTATGAAACACTTATTACCCGATAAAGCTTAGTTCATTCTTCACGTCCATATGAACCGAAAAATATCTTCTCTCATCACTTCTATTCTGCCCTCAACCAAGAAAGAAGAAGAGGAGTGCCCTAATTCGCCTCACGCCGAAGGCTGCATGACCACAGCTGCGCGTGTGTGTATGTGTGACTTTCACTTTCTGGAAGCCCTCTTTTCACACAAAGATTCCCTTTGTGACTATCTTTGTCCATTGTGATTATGCTCATTCCATTATTAAGGGTCCGAAGAATGCCTATTCCAACGGAGTCAAGTGCTACCTTTAGAACTCTGCTAAGCACAATGTTTCTTACGTTTCCTTTGTTAAAGCAGCTATTCACTCCAACTGCTATTCCACTCAACTGCCCCTGCACGTGTTATAACAAAGAACCAACATTCCTTTGCAATCCATCATGATTCTTTACTTATTGCAATCATTTAATTTCGGTATCAACATCGTTACAAAATCAGCGAAGTAAATCCCTTTAGCGTTCATGCTCAACTGCATTTTGAAAGTCCTTTGTCCCAACACATTCCTGGCTCAAAGTATACTATAGTTCTCAGACATTAAACTTTTACTAGCACAAAGAAGATAACGGTCCTCCCTTCCTCTCTCTCCGACGTGAACAGATTTTTACAAGAATATTTCCTCTCTCTTGCCTGGATGCTAGTATATATGTTCTATTACATTATATTCTTCCCTTCTTATTCTTTAAGTGAACCGCTATTTTAATCATTACTCTATCCATTCTAATTTCATATTATTGTAACAAGATTTTTATATTTGTTTAGCAAAGCACATTTACAAATTTATCTTCTTTTTTAATTATCTGATTTCGATTAATTCATCGCCTCCTTATCGCTGCCTGATACTTCGGTTACAAAACATAGTTTTTATGTACAGTCCGTTGCACGGAAATGTTCTGATGCGGTTGGTATCTCCTGTGTGTTACTTTATATGGCGTTGCTATAACCCTTTCAACATTCGTGTTTTACACCAGTACTGGATGTGCCATTCTCTTATTGGTTTATATCAAAATCCAATAACACAAGCAATGAACGATGAACAAAGCGCTTAGCCGTGGTGCGTAGTGCAAGGGGAGGCCTAAGGAGGAATTTAACCTTAGTGAAACGATTGTCAACACCAACTGCTTGTGTGTCCGTCGCTCATTGGTTTGATGTCAGAACTCGAGAACCGGGGAGAAGGACAAGGGGTGGGTTATAAGGAATGGTGGTTTGTGGTTTAATTACTAGAATATTATCGTCTTTGTGTTTTCCCCTTATGTTAGTCTACGTGACGAAAATATGCTTTAGTATGCTTGGTATATTTTGTGTAGATAGAGCTTAACTTTGATACCAAAATTACGGGATGCACTGCCTAAAGAGTCGTAATGGATTTCAAAGGAATGTATATTTGTTGTGAAACGCGTGCACGTGCAGTTGAGTTGAATAGCATTGGGTTGAATAGTTGTTTTAACAAAAGAAACGTAAGAAACAGTTTTCTTAGCAAAAGTTTGAAAGGGATAGCACTTGACTCCGTTTGAAAATGTATTCTTCGGACCCTTAATAATGGCATGACCGAGACTAATAATCACAATGGACAAAATAGTCACAAAGGAGTTTTGGATGAATAAGAGGGTTTTCCACAAGTGAAAGTTACACACACATACACACACGGGCAGCTGTACCCAGTGAGGACAGTCAGTCCGCGGCTTGGGGCCGATTAAGAAAGTCATTACCTCTGTCTTGGTCGAAGGCAAATCAGAAGCGATGGGAGAAGATTTTTGTCGGTTCATATATACGTGAAGAATGAATTAAGTTTTATCGAGTAATAAGCAGTCTACATACGGTAACTTTGAACAGTAAAATATTGATAACCTTGGTCGGCAACTACGAGTTTGATGTGATAATAAAAAGAAGCAGTCATTAATCAGTTTGAAACGGGCATTCCAGTGTCATTAGAATTATCCTTACTCATACATATCCACGTATACCCTGAGAGTATACCCTGCGCCACCATCGTTATTTCTGCTTCAAGTTACAGCTTTAAATTATTTTGTAATGAAATGAGATGATTCGAAAGAAATATGCACAATTGGAGTTCAAATTGATACACATAATAAAACAGATAAATCTGTCCCATCCCTCATTCCCTTCCCAAGAAAAACTGCACAAACCTGAGAAGGTTCATTATTAGATAAGTATGGGCAATCTGCTCCTGTCCTTAATAACCGCGGATAAAACAATCAAAGTCCGATAAGACCCATCATGAATTATATGTTTCAACGTAACTTGTACTGTCTGGGCTTCTGGTTCATCTCCGCCATCGCGAAACAAAGGGCAGGAGCACGCCTTCCTATCGCTGATAGGGGTTTGAACTGGGGGCGTGGTGCCATTCACCAACCTAAACAGCGCTTCCATATATCGGAAAGTTTCCGTGCACCGGGCTGTACTCAAATTCAGTAAAATGAGCTGTGAACATAAGACATTATCACTGGAGGAAGCAAATTAAGGTTATTTAAGAACACGAAAAGAACAAACGTCCTGTAAAAGAATTAACTACGTTGTTCAAAGTGGGTATAACTTATATTGAAAAGAAAAAGAAAAATTAGAGACTAGTGGTTAATGGGCGGAATGTGAAATGCATCCCAAAATCTATAGAGTATGAGGAACTAAGTTGTGCTGTGCTCGAGTGGTTTGTTAGTGCGTGCTCTAAAGGAATTCCCATTCTTAGACCATTACTTCAGACTCGAGCTTTAGGGACAGCAAGAAAATTAGGCAAAGACCATTTCATAATTTACAGGGGATGCCTCGAGAGTTTCAAACATTGCCATAACATTATATTTGCACCTGATCATTGCACCTGATCACTGCTAAAGACTCATCTACTTCGTTCTAACTACTACTCCCCCAGCTCCTGAGCTATATTGGTGATCTCCAGCTCGTTACACTACCAGCCATGCTGCCTAGTTACATCTAGTCTCTTACGAGTTCCGTTGCTGAGCGCTAGGAAGCGCTACTTTCGCTTGTAGAGGGAGCCAAAAGTTTGGACAATTGCTTGACGCTGCACCGGGGGGGGATCGGCCTGGACTTTTCGTCTGGGAGTCTCCGCTACAGGAAAGAGGACTTCTGGCATAGATCTCGGACACTCAACATTGCATCTGCACGTCGTCGCTCCGTACGTAGGAACATTGGGGACAATATTGTTTGGCTTCGCTTCATTATGTAAGTTCTGGATAAACCTTCTAAATTTCTATTCCAAATTGTTGCCTGTGTTTCTCTCGTCCATTAAGACAAATTTCGTGGAGTTAGTGCACTTTAAACAACAAAAGAAACCCTAAGGGCTTTCAATGCAGTTAAAGAAATAATATATAACATTGAAGCAATATTGTTTGTGGTTGGCACAGAATTCCACGTTGTGGACGCCAATTTGATGCAAATAATTTAATGGCGAGCAAATAAGTTGGCGAGCAATGAGGTTTCTTTCAGGGTATGCGTGGAGGTGTGTGAGAAGGATATTTAATGACACTGGAATGCCCGTTTCCAACTTATTTATTCACTGCTTCTTTTTTTAGAACATCGAAATTTAAGTTGCCGACCAATGGTAACCTATATCCCTGTTTAGAGTTACTGACGGCAGAATGTTTATTACCCGAAACACTTTATTCGTTCCTCACGTATATATGAACCGACAAATATCCAAGACAGAACAAGAGGACTGCCCTAATCGCCCTCACGCCTCAGACTGCTCTAATCGTCTCCACGCCGAAGACTGTATTTAATGGCTTCACAGCCACGAACTGCTCTAATCGGCTCCACGCCGAAGACTCATTGAATGACCACAGATGCGTGTGGGTGTATCACTTTCACTTTCTGAAAACTCCTTTTCAACCAAAGATCCCTTTGTAGCTATATTGTCGCCATTATGAATGCTTCAAAGAATACCCTATTCAACAAGTTTAATGAGCCCCTTTAGAAATCTGCTAAGGACACTGTTTCTTACATTGCTTTTGTTATAACAACTTTCCCCCAAAATGCTATTCGACTTGACTGGCCTTGCACGTGTTCTAACAAAGAACCAACATTCCTTTGACATCCATCATGATTCTTTACTTATGGCAAATCTTAATTTCGGTATCAACCAGTGGCAAGGATAATTAATTGACATGTTGCTAAAGATTTGAAGACAAGACAAGATAAGATAAGATATATATTGTTATATTTGAAATTTTAAGAGTATAAAGATATCGTTAAAAACATCTAATTTTGAAATACTTTGTGCCTTTCCTTAACCATCCTATACGGACCTCTGGTAATTTAACGCTTCCACGTTTTAAGTCATCCCAGGAAACGGTACATATTGAATGCTGTGTGTGGTGAAGCAAATGATGTTGATATGCAGACAGTTATAGATTGAAAAGGGAAAATTGAAAATAAACAGAGAAACTAGGCGATGAACTACAATTATTATATGTAAGTTGAAAATATAGTACACAATACATATCAGCCTATTATTATTTACACTTCATTCTGTATTATTCCTTCACTGTAAACCGGTTCACTATTTAGTAATTTCTTTCCCTCTGTAAGATAGAAAACTGTGTAAACGGAAAATAAATGCCAGAACGATTGCGTTCCATTTACTGTACTTTGTATCCACTATTTATTAATTCATCATAGGAACTTTGTGACCATACTATGCCCATCGCTCCCGTATCTAAAATGACATTATATTGGCTTCCAGTGATTGCTATATTGGTTCTGGATGAATCTACCGCTTTTTAATTTCCTTCTAGTCCATTTTTACCTTCCCTATATCATCATTTGCTCTCTGGAAACCCTAGCTTCCATGTGCTCAGCCAATTTGTGTTATTTCCATCTCTTACTGAGAGCGCGTTTGACTCTAACTGGCAATTCTCTGCATTTTGCTTATGGCTCCGGTTCCATTTCCATTATTATTAATAACTCGAGTTTGTAGTACTTCAGTCGGGTTATTTCCTACGGTCGATCTAATCATATTTACTGCGTCGGTTCTTTCAACGTTCACAGGTGAATTTCTTCCAGTCTGGCTCATTCTTCCGTGCCTTGTTGACCCACATATGTTCTTATTTGTCCAATATTCATACCAGCATTTACCTACACCCAAACGGCTGTTACAAATCTACTTGATAACATGTAATTTACTTGCATATTTCCTCCTCCATTTTATTCTTTTCCATTTCTGTTGCTTCTGTCAAAGTGTTTTTCACCTCGGTTTTCCCACTGCTGGCTACTGTCCAATGCACTGGACATGATACTTTTCTCTCACTTAATTGTTTGTATTTTGATAGAAGTGTACCCCTCCTCCAAAACAAATAAAATGTATTTTTTTATTTCTTTCTCCATTTCTTGGATTTTCTAGCTCATTTTTCGATAAATAAATCATAGCCGCCTCACTATTAAGTTTGACAATGATTAACTTATGCTAAATGGTCTCAGGAAACGGACCAGACAAATTTGACCTCGAACGCTCGAAACCGCGTGAAAACATGTTTAGAATAACAAGATATCACTAAAACAACAGTGGTATGTATCATATCGATGCAAAACTCTGCACTTGTCTACTGGCACCATTACAAACTCTACAGGAGGTTCATCTTTATCTGTGATTTTACCGCGCAAAATTTGACGTCATCAATAGAATCGCTGATGGAGCTAGTTTATATTCGATTCACCTAGCGGCTTGCGATCGTATTTGATGTGCCGACAGCAGCTTTAAGGTCTCCCTCTACCGGGAGATAAATATACTATTTGAGAGGTGGGTCCTGCCCGCGTAATACAAAGCTGCTAATTTCGCCTGGTGCGTAGATGGGATAACTGTTGGAGTTCGTTTTAATGAATTTGAACACTACTATATGACAGTTAAATACAAGCAATACCTTGCAATTTGGTGTTTCTCTGTGAAGATATATAAATTAATATAATTAATACAGGAACGCCATATTAATAACAGTATTAGTTTCAAAACATTTTACGAGGGCTCTTAAATAAAGAACGATCATAATTTTTTTACGGTCATAATTTTTCACAATAAATTCAATCGTATTATATTCTGTTAGCTTAATGTGAAACAAACAACACGCCGTAGTAGTTTCATTGTTGGTACTCTTGGTTTCCGCCTTTGAGAACCAGGCAAGCTCAGACATGTTCAGTATCGCTGCAGCAATGGAGGTATCGTGCAGTTAAAGTTGATGTTAGAGGAAGATGCGGAGTTTATTTCAAACGTAATCACTGCTGATGAAACTTGGCTACATCATTTTGATCCTAAGAGCAAAGAACGAAGCTAAGTTTGGAAATCTCCTTCATCACCCACCCCCCCCCCCAAATAAGCAAAAGTGGTTGCTTCTGCTGGGAAAGATATGGTCAACTTATTCGTTGATATTCATGGAATGGTTTATCAGCATGTTGTACCTGCACACACATCAGTAACTGGGCAATACTAAAGGGATGTCCTGAAAACACTGCAAGTCCATATCAGGCGCAAAAGACCACATTTCCATAAAGCAGGCCTGGATGCTGCACCACGATAATGCGCGGCTGCATATTGCCAGTGTTGTTGCGTGAATATCTTGCTCAAATCAACCTGAAGCGTATCCCTCACCCTTCCTATAGTCCAGATTTAGATCCACGTGACTGTTTTCTATTCCTTAAGTTGAAGAAACGCCTTCGTGGGAGGCATTATCCATCATCAGAAGCAGTGGTGAGGGCAGCGGAGGCGATTTTGAAGGATCTCTCAAAAGATGGTTTTCAGCATGTCTTTGAAGACTGTCAGAAATGCTGGGACAAGTGCATCGCATTCAGGGGAGACTATTTTGAGAAGGACCATCAAAATTATGAGGATGAGTAAAGGTACGTCGTAAAAAAAAATGTGATCATTCGTTTTTGAACAGCCCTCGTAGTAAAGAAACCTTTTTTTTTTTTGTCCTTTCAACAATGCACGTCATTTTGAACGATGAATGAATGAATGAGTCAATGAATAGGTAAATTAATGAATGTAACGTGTGATATTATGCTCAAATGAGGCCAGGGTTCCTAGAGCTCAGAGTTACCCGACATTCGTCTTCGTAGGATAAGGGAAAACCCTGGAAAAAAACCTTATCCAGGTAACTCATTTTTAGCGACATTCGAACTTTCGTACTCTTGAGTGTGAAGCACACACACTACCGCATACTACGGAGGCAGGAAAGAAACAGATGGTTTATATTGTGGCAACCCTGTATGGGTTGTCAGACCTGGCGCCACTGGCTGATCTTTGTTCATTGGTTGCGCTGGAGAGGGGGTTGGCTTCCTCTTCCGGAGACGAGCGGCCGCCACCAGCGCGAGAGGATGTGTTTGTAGCAACTCTCCGGAACACAAACCTCATTGAATGTAAGTTGTCTGGGATTATTAAACCTCTTTTTAAAATGCATTTGTGAGTTTTCCTTCGCTGGACCTTCCACCTTTCACCACCATGCAGGTAAGCTAGTTATCAGTAAAATAACATGTCCACCCTACCGCGTGGTGTAACTAGTGTTTGTTGAGATAGTTTAGCTCTACCGCTACGGATTCCCCCCAAAGCTAATAAATATTAAATCTATTCTAATGTAGGGTGTGACAATATTATATATTTATAATATTTATTTATTATATTTATTACTTCTAGATGACGGCCAGTCACTTTATAGCGTCCAGTGTCTCCTATTTTACGAGTAACTGATCCGGTAACTTGGAAATATTTTATGCACCTATTGGTTTTAAAAGACATAAGGATACAAACATTAATAAAGATATTTTAATTAAGCTTGAGAATGACAAAAGCACATTATATTTTGATAAAACGTAAGACGTTTATCTTGCACACAAAAGTATGTCAATTAGACGGTACCTGGACACTTTTGACAACATTACGCTCCAAGGGACTTGTCTGAATGCTGGAAAGCGTTGCATAAATTACTCTATGCAGCGGTTTAAATTATATTTATATGTCGCATATATTATATTTATATAATTTTTGTCATTCTCACGCTTAATTAAAATGTCTATTAATGTTGGTATCCTTTTGTCTTTTAAAACCAATAGGTGCATCAAACATTTCCAAGATACAGGATCAGTTACTCGCAAAAAAGAGAGACACTGGACGCTATAAAGTAACTGGTCCCAATCTAGAAGAAATAAATGTTATGACAGAAAGGCCTCAAACATACCTTCTCGCAATACAAACAGTGTTTAAGGGGAAGAGAGAAAGGAAATATAAGAAAATGGACACATAAGACTATGTACTAGAGATATTTTCTTGTTTAGACTTGGATAAAAGCTTTGTACATGTTGTAAGACTAATTTATTTTTCATTCCTAGAACATGTTCTGCTAATATTCTGGTTTGTAATGAAGTTACACTGTGAGGAAACTGTGGGAGATAGAAAAGAATTTAGATAAAATTGAAATATTTCAATTTCACGTGACAGGTTTGCAATATTATGTCTACTGTAACAGAAAAACAGATGATCATTGTGAAAGAAGTGTTCATGGACTTATCATTTCGTATATTCTTCATGGTCTACTTTTATAGCTACATAATTAGGTTTGCGGTGCATTGCGTTGCAGTATATACATTTTTAAAAGCAGTTATCGTATCTACGCACCAGGCGAAGTGACGCACCTTTATATTGCGCGGGTAGACCCACCTTTCAAATAGTACATTTACGTGCCGGTAGAGGGAGGCCTAAAAGCTGCTGTCAGCACATCTAATACGATCGCGCCCGCCTCGGTAGCGCAGATGGTATGAAATGAAATGTGTAGTGTTTAACGCCCGCTTTTACTACATACGGCACCGCAGGCGGGCGGAGATGGTAGCATGTCTGTCTCACGTTCAAGAGGTCCCGAGTTCGAATCTCGGTCAGGGTGAGTTACCTGAATGAGGCTTTTTCCGCGGTTTTCCCTTACCCTTCAAGATGAACGTCGGGCAACTCTAAGCTCCATGGACCCTGGACTCATTTGAGCATCATTTCACCCAATTCATATACCGTCCGATATCACTTAACTTTGGAGGACGTAAATTACAAATAATAATAATAATAATAATAATAATAATAATAATAATAATAATAATAATAATAATAATAATAATAATAATAATAATAATAATAATAATAATAATAATAATAATAATAATAATCATCATCATCATCATCATAATAAAAAGGTCAGAGTCAGAATGAAAAATTCAATGCCATAGCCGGCATTTGAACCACGGATCTTCTGGTTTCCGTCCAGCCGCTCTAACCATTTGAGCTTCTATGGCCAACGTGCCAACATGACATTAAATTTTCCAACCGACTCGTGTCTGTTAGAGCGGCTGGACGGAAACCAGAAGATCCGTGGTTCAAATCCCGGCTATGGCATTGAATTTTTCATTCTGGCTCTACCCTTTCATATAGCGTCCTACACACGGCTAGTGTGAAAGAACAATTTATTGTACCTAATAGTGATCCGAACTATAAAGCCCGGGCCTTAAAGTACTTACAGCATAGTAAGTCGCCATTAAAGTAGTTGTCTCATGTGTTTATGAGAACTCTTAGTGGTTTACCGGGAGAAACACGAGTTAGTTGGAGAGTTTAATGTCATGTTGGCACGTTGGCCATAGTAGTTAAAATGGTTAGAGCGGCTGGACGGAAACCAGAAGATCCGTGGTTCAAATCCCGGCTATGGCATTAAATTTTTATTTCTGGCTGTACCCTTTCGTAGAGCGTCCTACACACGGCTAGTGTGAAAGAACAATTAATTGTACCTAATAGTGGTCCGAACTATAAAGCCCGGGCCTTAAAGTACTTACAGCATAGTAAGTCGCCATTAAAGTAGTTGTCTCATGTGTTTATGAGAACTCTTAGTGGTTTACCGGGAGAAACACGAGTTAGTTGGAGAGTTTAATGTCATGTTGGCACGTTGGCCATAGTAGTTAAAATGGTTAGAGCGGCTGGACGGAAACCAGAAGATCCGTGGTTCAAATCCCGGCTATGGCATTAAATTTTTATTTCTGGCTGTACCCTTTCGTAGAGCGTCCTACACACGGCTAGTGTGAAAGAACAATTAATTGTACCTAATAGTGGTCCGAACTATAAAGCCCGGGCCTTAAAGTACTTACAGCATAGTAAGTCGCCATTAAGGTAGTTGTCTCATGTGTTTATGAGAACTCCTAGTGGTTTACCGGGAGAAACACGAGTCAGTTGGAGAATTTAAAGTCATGTTGGTACGTTGGCCATAGTAGCTCAAATGGTTAGAGCGGCTGGACGGAAAGCAGAAGATCCGTGGTTCAAATCCCGGCTATGGCATTGAATTTTTCAGTCTGGCTCTACCCTTTCATAGAGCATCCTACACACGGCTAGTGTGAAGGAACAATTAATTTCTAATAATAATTATTATTATTATTATTATTATTATTATTATTATTATTATTATTATTATTATTATTATTATTATTATTATTATTATTATTATTATTATTATTATTATTATTATTATTATTATTATTATTATTATTATTATTATTATTATTATTATTATTATTATTATTATTATTATTATTATTATTATTATTATTATTATTATTATTATTATTATTATTATTATTATTATTATTATTATTATTATTATTATTATTATTATTATTATTATTATTATTATTATTATTATTATTATTATTATTATTATTATTATTATTATTATTATTATTATTATTATTATTATTATTATTATTATTATTATTATTATTATTATTATTATTATTATTATTATTATTATTATTATTATTATTATTATTATTATTATTATTATTATTATTATTATTATTATTATTATTATTATTATTATTATTATTATTATTATTATTATTATTATTATTATTATTATTATTATTATTATTATTATTATTATTATTATTATTATTATTATTATTATTATTATTATTATTATTATTATTATTATTATTATTATTATTATTATTATTATTATTATTATTATTATTATTATTATTATTATTATTATTATTATTATTATTATTATTATTATTATTATTATTATTATTATTATTATTATTATTATTATTATTATTATTATTATTATTATTATTATTATTATTATTATTATTATTATTATTATTATTATTATTATTATTATTATTATTATTATTATTATTATTATTATTATTATTATTATTATTATTATTATTATTATTATTATTATTATTATTATTATTATTATTATTATTATTATTATTATTATTATTATTATTATTATTATTATTATTATTATTATTATTATTATTATTATTATTATTATTATTATTATTATTATTATTATTATTATTATTATTATTATTATTATTATTATTATTATTATTATTATTATTATTATTATTATTATTATTATTATTATTATTATTATTATTATTATTATTATTATTATTATTATTATTATTATTATTATTATTATTATTATTATTATTATTATTATTATTATTATTATTATTATTATTATTATTATTATTATTATTATTATTATTATTATTATTATTATTATTATTATTATTATTATTATTATTATTATTATTATTATTATTATTATTATTATTATTATTATTATTATTATTATTATTATTATTATTATTATTATTATTATTATTATTATTATTATTATTATTATTATTATTATTATTATTATTATTATTATTATTATTATTATTATTATTATTATTATTATTATTATTATTATTATTATTATAATTATTATTATAATAATAATCATAATCATAATAAAGATCATAAGCCCCTAGGGGAATCGCATATAAACTCGCTCCATCAGCAATGCTATTGATGACGTCAAATTTTACGCGGTAAAAGTAGAGATAAAAATGAACACAGTGTATAAGTAAAATGGAAACATTAACACACTTCCAGACAATACATATATCAGTAATGTGAACATTTGAAGGTATGTCTTACTGAATTACTTCTTTTACCCACAAGTGTTTTTCATATAAATATGTTAATGCAAGTGAGAAGTTGCCAACCAATTAAAATTATTCTAGAGCTGGTGGTCTTTATTGTAACTTATTCCCGTAAACGAATATTTAATTCAATGCTAAGTTTAGACTATCATTTTCCTACAAGGCAATATAAGAGGTGTCTTGCGGCATAGGTTTCAAGCGAAATCTGCTTCGAGTAACGAGCTGGAGTGTAACCCAAGCCACAGTAAGAGATAAAGTTAAGTGAATTCTCTTATGGAGTTTCACTTATCGGAGCTGAAAACCCGCCGTTCTAACTCTCCTTTCTCCTTAATGACATTTTGTAAGTTATCTCTCCCAACATCTAATGCAATGTTGAACATACCCTCGATGTCTCCTTCAATTTGAAGCTGTAGTATACATTTCTAGGAAATGCACTATACATTGGCGCTTCACGGTTGCCATAATCTGTTGTAACAACCCTCCTAAACGATCCGCTTATGTTCGCTCGGCGAATGCCGAATTCTAGGAAGTGCCCAGCAGAAATTGCGTCGTTACCAATCTCTACGATAGTCAGCTTGTAACAAACATCTGAACATCATAAATGGAGAATTTTACCAATATTAACATAAACGCCACAAAATCCAAAAATATTAATATTTACAACGATTCTTTTTGCTTTCTTTTCTTAGTAATTATTTATCGATTCACCTTTCCGCAGGGATTTCCTTTTTTGAAATGAATGAGTGTTTCTGAATCACATTGTCACACTGATTGCAAAACTGAAATCCATTATCATAATTATTTGCGATTCAAAAATATTGTTTTAAATATTTTCGTAATGTACCTACTGTGTGTTAGAAAGGCTCAGTATGGAAAGATATAATATAATAATAACCCATGACGCGACAGCTCTTAGAGGGCCAAGGCCTACCAGCCCGACTACCGGCCTCACGCCCACTTACGCACGGCAGAGGTGGACGATCATCCAACCGATACGGGGTGGAGATATGGTCAGCATCTCGGCATCCCCCAGCCGGAATGTTGGTTTTCGTGACCAGGGCCGCTTACCTAGCGTAAGCTCCTCACTTTCCTCACGATGCTGAGTGGGCACCGGTCCTATACCCGGGACCTAAAATCCGCACCCCATGGGTGGGATCGAACCCGGGCCGCTTTCCGTAGCCAGGGACCAAGGCATGCTGCCTTAGCCTGCTACGCCACGGCGCAGGACTATGGAAAGATAGACTGAAAAATTCAATGCCATAGCCGGGATTTGAACCTCGGATCTTCTGGTTGCCATCCAGCCGCTCTAACCCTTGAGTTACTATGGCCAACGTGCCGACATGACATTAAATTCTCCAACTGACTCGTGTTTTTCCCGGTAAACCACTTAGGAGTTCTCATAAACACATAAGACAAACTACCTTAATGTCGATTTACAACGTGCAAGTACGTTAATGCCCGGGCTTTATAGTTGACCACTATTAGGTCAATTAATGGAAATTAATTGTTCTTTCACACTAGCCGTGTGTAGGCTAAAGTATGGAAAGACAGAGTCAGACTGAAAAATTCAAAGCCATAGCCGGGATTTGAACCACGGATCTTCTGGTTGCCGTCCAGCCGCTCAGTAATTTATAACTTCAACTTTTATTTTGCCACGCTGTTGGTTGAGGAATGCTTGGAAACATATCAAATTTAGAACCCTTTTATTCAATACTCGTATTTCCTGTGTCTTGACTTGCTTGCACATTTTTCGAGGTACCTAAAATCCTTCTTTCTGCTGACCCGTGAGAACAAGGTAATGCCATATTTCACATGACATCAACTTCTTGTTGGCTCAGGTAGTTCACGTGTAGCTGACGTAGGGCCGAATTGCATTTAGGATGTTATAAGAAATATGAGACGGCTTACGTTTGCTTGGGAAAGGTTTACGCAGCTTTCTGGTGTCGGATTCACCTTATTTAGCACTAGAGACGCCATACTGGGGTAAACGGTAATTAACGACCGCTTGTTTCTGCAGTGAAGAATGAAGGGTTGCGAAGAGAAAATGGCCTAGAAAATGTAGCCACCAGAGCGAAGACGATCAAATGGCAATGGGCAGGACATATGGCGAGAACGCGTCAAGACAGATGAGCATACGTCGTAACAGTGTGCGATGTGCGACAAGGGAGGAGAAGCAGAGGACGTCCGAGACTTCGATGGTCACAAGAGTTCAAGGATGGGCCAGATGCAAAGTGGATTAGAACGGCAAAAGACAGACATCAATGGAAGCACGTGGTAGCAGCTCTAAAGTGCAAATGACAGTGAAAATGAACAGTAATTTCTAGATATAACGATACAGTATTAATTAAGGATAGACAAAGAACTGGTATTTTTCAGGGATTTGCTCACCCTGTAAGAAGCGGCTGAGCTGACCCCACCAGTGAGTGGGAGGCGCTTGCTCGTAAGGGATGTTATGGGCTATTTATTGATTTATTTATTTTATTTCTGCAGTCGGGGGTTATTCCAGTGTGGGTCCTTTTGGGGGTCATGGAAACCAGGGTACGTTATGCCGCCTACCAGCGGAGGTTCATCTACACGTATCTCGACCAACACGATGCATCTCCAATGTAAACCTCGCATGGGGATTTGTATAAGGTTGTAATTGTTGTTACCGTTTCACCCCTAAGTCTCTTCCAGGCTTTTATAGTATTATCACCCGATTATCGGAAGGCACGACCTACTGGCAGCTGGGTGGGTGACAGGAGGCAGTCAGGCCACGCCTACCTATTTATCTTGTGGCGTTCACCGAGGGGATGGTTGGAAATGCATCACGAGCCTCTCTACCGTCTCTTTCCCATCCCCTTGACGTCTGGAACAATCGGGATGACGTTCCGTGCCGCGAAGCTTCGAGATGCAGCGATCTGCCTATATAAGCGGCGCATTAGACAACTCAGGCAGTTCTCAGCTCTCAGTCCTGAGTTCTTAGTCGGATCGAGAGAGCGAGTTGTCGCTGAATAGCAAGTGTTACGCAATTGTAAGTGTTGCGTAATTGTGAGTGCTGCGTAATTGTTGTGTTACGTAACTGTGTGTGATACGTGTACCAACTGCAATTCGGAGGAAATAAAGAACATTTTTAGTTTGTGCAACTGGCCTTTTAATTTCACGAACTCACAAAGTCACACTATCATGTACTTCCTTAATAGTTAGAGTTTAGTAAATTGTCATATTATGCACTAGCATTTTCATTAGGATTACTACGGAAGGGATACAGCACCGAAACCTGTGGTTTATTGTAGGTAAGTCCCAAGTGGGACATCCCCTGGAGGAAGGATGAGGTGAAAGGATACAGAGGGCGACCGACCCAAAGGGTCACGAGCGTCGAGGCTCCCGCCGACACTTCTACCCTGTAGGAGGCCACCAGATGAGATATGATGTGAAGTAATGGAGATGAAATGGAGGGATAGGGAATTCGGGGAATGTAATTAACCTACCCAGCATTCGCCTAGAGACTCGGTAACCCCCACTCTCTGAAAAAACCGATGGGTCAGGTAGGTAGCCGGCCACAGGAATCGAACCCGAGCCTCCCGAATGCGGGCCACAGACGAAACGGCCTGAGCCATCCCGCTCGGTAACATGGAACTAAGTGTTTTCTCTACTTCGCTCTAACATCTGACTTCCTCACCCTTTAAGCTACGTCCCTAGTTACAAAGTAGATTGTAAAATTATGGTGTCGTCGCCCAAGTTACACTACTTAACAATATTTTCTATTTTCATTTATATATTTTTATGTTAAAATCTACTGCCTATACCCGCCCTTGGGGATGTACATAAATATGTCTTCTTAAAATTAAGCGGCGATAAGACCTCCAATTTTTATTCTTGGAGATGTTTACTTACACTGCCTGCATCCATCTTATCTATAAGGAGGAACCGGAAGTTGAAACACTTACTGTGTCAGTGTTTAGTGTGTTAGGCCATAAACATTGACGAAGGAAAATATTTACTATTAGAGAGTAATGAATTAAGAAAATGACAAGAGGGACCCGCTGTATATTAAGTGCAATGCGGCTTATGAGCCCAAAGATTTCCTTCCTGAGCTAACGTTTAAAAGTTGTTTTAAAAGCAGATCAGTTGGTTGTGGAGTAAAATGTAGTAAAAGTGGAATATGAAAGTTCTCAGTTTTCTGCCAGATTACAACATAATTTTGTTCTTAGAAATGTCAAAGCGTTGTTTTGTCTGCTTTGTTATATATACGTATACTCTCGTTACGTATACGCTCGTATACGTTAACCAAACAGAGACGGAATATAACTTACATACAGAAACTTACTTTCAATATTTTGGCACTAACAAACGATAGTCAGTTCGAGATTACTAGGAGTCGAGAAGTGAAGGATGGCTGGAGTGCTTTCAGAAACGCTATTTTTAATTTGCTTGGAAGTAAAAAGACCAAAATTATGTTAACATAATGAAATTGATGCTACAAGATTTAAAACAGTTTGGTTGCAACATTAGTGTCAAAGTACATTTTCTTCATTCCCATCTAAAATATTTCACTGATAATTTATTATATTTTAATGAGGCACAGCTTGATGGATTTTACGACGATATACAAATATGGAAATGAGGTGCAAAGGGAATTAGAATGTTCACATGAATTAATAATTAATTAGCGCCAAATAACAAAGTATAATTATGACCTAGTTTTTCGTTAAAAATTGTTCTTGAAAGGAATTCTTATTACATTTCGTAAAGCTTTAATTTAATTTTTATTGTTTATGAATATTAGTGATGGGAGAAAATGGAGATTATTTTCGACTTAAGCATAAAAAATCCGTTTAGGTTTACCTATCAGATTAAAAAAAAAAAGCAACAGAAAACAAGTTTTGAAATGCATAACGGTGTTTATTCATTAGTAAAGGCCGAAGAGATGTGCGCTCGCATGCCATGCAAGTTAGCTGGACACAGAGTATGAATGACGTCAGATGTACAGCACGAGCATCAAATGTGCAAACGTCGAAACAACGTAACGTAGTATTCTGCGAACTAGTGAAGCATTGCCTTTCAAGCGTATACAGACGAAGGTCAAGGTGTAGTGTAGCGCGACTATTTTGTATCTTTTAGCAGTGAGGCAGTTGTCATGGTCAGACTTCACCAACCAGCAGTTGTTTACATACGCCACAGATAATAGTGCAGTCCATGTGCAGTATACCTTTGGAAAAGCGCATACGCCTCCGGCCTGTATTCATTAGCTACATGCAGAGCGTTGAGGCGTATTAACCTTCAGTGACGCAGCGTTGCAGTCGCTTGTTGTCTTGTTTAGTAGAAGAGTGAAATATTAGTAATCTGGTGTACAGTAAGTGTCAAAGCACAAATAAAGCACTTGCGAGTTGTGGTCTATTACAAAATTTTTGGGCAATTAATCATTATACACAAATTTCAATTACCACTGCCGCCGTCCGTTTCGAGTCCCTCTTCTTTCTCCTTGTCGCAGTACTCAGTCACGTTATATGCGATTTCTAGCGCCTGCCGATATACAACACGTTGCTGTGATACTTCTGAGGAAACTGTACATTCACTATTTCGCCGTGTATGTGCGACAGGATTGCGTAAACTGCTCCGTTGTTACATATATTTTCCAATACGCTTCCACGCTTTGCATTTATAACCATTCAGTTATTAAATCTCTTTACAAATATAAATTACTTAATTCACCCACAATTTCGGTATCAGATGTAATGTAGTTTTTATTGACTGAGTTTAAAAAAAAATTCCTGTGAAAGTAAAAACAGTACCATTATTTAAGCGATAAATATATCTTTTATCGAATTAATAGAATACCACCATGGTAACTAAAATTAACACATGCCAAAATGTGTACGGGATTAAGTCATTTTAACAAACAAAAAGCTTGTCAGAAAGTGCGTTGTTTCGAGCGCTGTAGAGCGTTGAACTTAAAAGTATCTCCCTGATATTGATGCTTATGGAATCTGTAATATGATTGCTGTCTCGGCAAGAACACTGCGTCGTTCAGTAACTCAAATATGGCTGGCATACCTTGCATTAAAAACCATGCATCGACGGTGTAGAGATTGGCAACATTCCACAAAAACACCCTAGTTATGTGCAATGTAATGTGCGTTTAATGCATTGTTTGGCCGTTAGAAAAAGTTGCGTGGGATTTGAGGGGTGAGAGGGGTCTTGAACTTTTAATCAGCTCACATAGTCCATTTGTTTACTACCAAATGTGAATCGCGTGTGCTGCCACATGTACTAAACGGCAAAGCGTGGAAGCGTATCGGAAAATAGGTGAACAACGGAGTTGTTTACACAAGCCTCTCACACATGCAGAGCCAGACAGTGTATGTACTTTCTGTTCAGATACAATCATGTCTTCTCGACAACAACGTGACATATAGCGACAGTGTTAGAATGCCAGGTTAATCAAAATCACTGCAGCAAGAATTGTGTTTTTACTGTTCTTTATATAGAATTTAAGGATATTTTGTATTACAACTGCAACACTTTGGAGCGATAACGGAGCTCAGTTTAAAAGTCTGGCGCTTTCAGAGGGACAAAGACAGGCATATATTCTCTCTCTGTCGCCCGCTCGATATGGAACTGGCAACGCCAACAGAGCACAATCTCTGTATTGGTTAAGCTCATGTATATTCTTATTTTATGGCTACTATAATGAACCAATTTCAGTTAAATTCATGCCATGGCATATTCTTAATATAAGTAACATTAGTATAGGTTAAGTAGTTTTATAATTAAAAATTATTTGTTATGATTTTAGAAGGAACTGACTAGTAACAAAGGGTACACCTCTTGGAGTTTAATATTAAAATAGAGGCCTGAAGTTTAGATTTTCTAGGCCTATGCAATAAAAGTGTGCATTGGTTTATGAAAATGTTAATATTTATTAGAAGTATGATCCTTTTTTGTTTAGAACAGAATGAAAAACATTTTAGTAATAATTGCAAAGAAAGAAAAGTATACAGAGTATTTAGAAACGACACATATAGATAGCTTTTCCACCGATATAGTCACATAAAATTGCTCCAGAATGAGCGTGGATTAGGCAGTTATAGGAACAACGCCGCGTGCCTCACGCTGTCGAAGTTCACAGGTAGGTGAAAGCATGCCGTCTGTTGTAACTGTAAACATACTGGCACACTCCGCGGTAGCTTGCTACTATTAAGAATTTCCTGGGTTATGAAACCGCAATAAAGAAGCTCCACTTTAGTTATTTGTTTATGGGTGTTTAACGTGCTCCAACATTTTGTTATAAGAGTCCATGACGGCAAATAAGCTGGTGAACATATGCAACTTATACCTTCTATAGTGAAGTTAATGTTAGTGCGATTGAGGAAGGAAGCATTAAATGATAAAAAGAACAGAGAACAATATCAAGGAACTGTAGATAAAGTTAACCAAAACTAAATGCTTTATGCAATGTGACAAGCATTTTATTTCACTCTGTTTAATAATACTAAATAAAGCATTTGTAACTGAAACAGATATTGATTTTACAGTAAGTGGTTGAAAGCACTGTATAATTAAGATCATAGCAAAATGAGCAACCTTGGAACTGTCCGAGTCATTATCGACTTTTTCACAAGTAACTGCCCTTTGCCTCATTACCTGAAAGCGAGGCTAGGGTCAGGGATAAAGAGCAAGGTGCAATGTTTTTGTTTCCGTGGCCGGTGCGTCCCAATAACGACTTTAGTGGTTCGCACAACAGTGGTTCCTGCGCTGTCTAATCACAGAATAATGTAACATTTAAAGCTGCATAAAATTATACCTAAGAGAATTTCGAAACTGCGACACCGAAATTCGGACTAGTTAAAGTTATAAACTACGAAACGGCTACATTCGTTCGGTGCCGATTCAAAACAACCTCTGAACCTGTATGTATGAGTAGATATAATCAGCACATCAGGGCACTGTTTTCTTTAACAAGTTACGTTCTACACGTTCTAAAATTTCGGCCTTATCCATTAATATTTATTGAAAAAAGTGTACCACAAAGTACAAAAAGTGTTACATGCAGAAACAACCTATATAAAGTAGTTTTGCGACACTCAGTTTTCATTACAGGTCTAAATACATTTAAAATATACCAATTTCCAGGTGGAGTTGGCATATAACATTTAATGATCATACTTTGGACTTATTGAAGGCAATATTTTAAAACAAAATCTGAAAAAATATCATTTTTGTACCAATATATCAGGGAAGGGCTTAATTTTATTACCTTAGCTGTGATTCTGAGAACTTGAATATTTATTACAAACGTAACGGTTCATTTACAAAGGCATTTTATCCCATTGTTCGGGAATAACATGTACGGCTGCCGCAGCCGGATTTGTCACGTGATGGAAGACAAAACACTGCGCTGCATCATGCAAGGATAATAACAGGAATATCAAAGGGTTCCCAAACATAGTCGGTCAATGAAAAACACAATGGACCCGTTGTCCATGCTTTGGATAGGCGATAGCAGCGCTGTCATTTAAATAAGTACCCATTCATAACTTCCTGTCGTCGCATCGTTCAGGCAGGTGAACGATTACGAGCTATGATGTATTCAGTTAGTGCTGATGTCTAAGACAAGGAGAACTTTATAGGTTTCCTTTCGTGAACTGATCCTTTTGGTATCCCGCAAGATTTCCAATGAAAAAGCTCAGTTTTTTAAATTTTCTAAGGTCACTGGGAGGTTATTTTATCCAGACAAGGCTAATTTTTACCAATATTAAAATTGGAATATATAGAAAACTAAACATTATCAGAAACTGAAATTCGGTATGATTACTCTATAAGGATGGATGCATTTAACTACTGTATAAAATTTAAGCACGTTCACATAGGTTCATGCAAAAGAGGCATAAAAAGCACCGTGTGTCCTGAAAAAAAAATTGCATCCTATATTTCAGGTGCACTTTACTTGTAGGAATTTAAAGCTACATGCACCAAGTGTTATCCTAAATAACCTAGGATACAGTTTTATAATATCGGCTAAATGAAAATTACTTATAGTTTATACTATGAACCTGAAAAATTAATTAGTTTCGAGTAAAAGAAATAGATAATATTTTCAGGGACTGAATATTTGTTTTCACCATTTTATAAATCACACGAATATAAATGTTAACCGGATGTGTTCAAATAACATTGACAAATAAACACTACAAATTTTGTGTATGAAAACTCAAGGTTTTGGGAAATCATGATCAAAGATTAAGCACCATTCTCAGGAAGTGGGCGTACCATTACGCCGCCATGTTTAAATTGACGAATTAAAGGACTTTAATACCAGCTGACAACCTATGTTTTTTATATATATATATCATCCGTGTGAAAAAAGCGCTCTCTCCAGAATGAGATACGAAGGCGGTCTGAAAAGTTTCCGGCCTAGTAAAGATACAATAAAGTTTTTCAGATTTTTTTTTTTTTTTTTTTTTTTTATTCTTCAAGTTAGTCTCCTTGTAACTCTACACACTTCTCCCAGCGATGCTCCCATCTCTGCAACCCGTCCAAATAGTACTCTCATTTTTCTCTACAAAATAATTGTGCACGAAGGTGATTGCCTCTTCATTTGACGAAAATCTCTGTCCTCCGAGAGCAATTTTCAGATGAGGGAACAAAAAGAAGTCGCTTGGGGCTAGATATGCTGAGTGAGGCGGATGGTCCAGCAGCTGAAACCGTAATTCATGGATTTTCGCCATTGCAACCGCTGAGGTGTGAGACGGTGCATTGTCTTCTGCAAATTTGGCCGTTCTTCCTTCAGTTTGTCAAGTAATGATGCGTAGTATGCTCCTGTAATGGTTTTTCCTTTTTGAAGATACTCGATTAAAATAACTCCATGACTATCCCAAAAATCAGCCGTCATCAGTTTCCCAGCGGAAGAAACAGTTGTTTTTGGAGCCGGTTCATTCTTTTTAGTCCACTGTTTGGACTGTGCTTTTGTTTCGGGCGTATATCCAAGTTTCATCTACAGTAATTAATCGGAACCAAAACTCGGATTTATTGCGCCTAAACTACGCCAACAGAGCGTTGGAAATGTTTATTCGAACACGTTTTTGGTCTAACGTGACTAAACGCGGCACTCGCGGACAGCCTTCTCATGTCTAAATGTGAATCAAATGTGTGACAAACACGTTCTTTTGACTTGTTCATAGCCTCTCTCTCACTTTCATCCGGCGGTCATCTAGTACCATTTGGTGAAATTTGGCGATGTTTTCGTCGGTATTTTCAGTTTTTGGACGCCGCGAATATTCAACTCCCAGGCTCTTACGGCCACGTTTAAATTCAGCTGCCCAAAATTTCACTGTGGTAAATGATGGTGCAGAGTCCCCATACATTGAATCTAAATAATCTTTGATTTGCGTCTGCGTATTGCCTTTCAAAAACAAATTTTTAGTGACATTCGATACTCGATTTTGTCCATTTTCATAAAAACGCTTACATCAAGTCACTCAAACGACTGTTACATAACAAGTGAGCGTCCAAAATGGCTGAAACTTTGGTGAGTAAACTGTCAACAGATGGACAGCAAAATAAACTAGCTGTTATTTACGAGTGCTGCCATCTTCATGTTTTGATCGGAAACTTTTCAGAACACCGTTGTAATGTACAGAAATTAAACCGCAGAGTAAGTTTCGATAATAATTTAGGGGAACATGGGGTGAGGAAACATGAACAAAACATTGGTGTTTTAACATATTTAATAACAGAAATCATGTTTACATTAACAGTGGAATATTTTACAGGTAATGCATATATCAACATATCAATATTTTGTTTGATACTCCATTTAGCGAAAAGGACAAATCACTTTACTAAGTACGGTTTTACTCCATACCCCGAGCAGAACCGGATTCTCAATAGGGCAAAACCTGAAGTAGTAGTTTTCGTTTCTCAGACAAGGTACGCATGTGGACAGGACCAATTTATCATCTTTTGATCCGTACAGTCTTCATGGGCTCTTTTAAGACACTTCATGCATCTCATCCAATGATCCATCCTCTGTGTAAATGCATAAGGCTCATTACAAGATAGACGTGAAATCCTTATCATCCAGCATTTCAGTCTCTGTTTCACTACACGAAATACTAATTTCAGGTACCTAAGATCTCTTTGTGTAGGACAAATTTCTTAGTATTTGTCCTTTTCAGCTTTCTTCCAGTTTGATAAGATCGTTTTTCTAAGGAAAGTCAGTTATTTCCACTTGATCGTTTGGAAATTCTACACTGATATTTTGAAATTGAGTTTTGAATTGAGAGTTTAATGGCATTCATCTTTGCTCTATCTGGGAAGTGTGTGCCAAAATTTGGGTGCAAAGTATAGCTGGAACTACCCGGAAATGAGTCCAAAGTACATAGGAACATATAGGCATAATAACACAGCATTGCACGAGAGGGATTGTTTACCCCTAACGGGTAGTGGCCTACACATGGCATAGGTAAGGAGCGCTACACTCAGACATTTCCAGTCATCTTGTTTACCAAGTGCCGCTTTCCCGCCAATCTTACAACATTTGTCTATTCTAGGCGAAAGATAAGGTGGACGAATTCCATAAAATACTTGGGAGTCAAGCTGGACAAGGGGGAGCACATCCAGTGTCTGTGGCATCGGGCATGCGGAACTTCGGCTGCACTATACCCAATGATGAGGTACACCATGACCATCCCTCTTAAGCTACGCCTTTTCAATGCTTTAGTGCTTCCTGTTATGCTTTATGTGTACGATGTCTGGGGCATGACTGCAGACACGAACATGCTGCTCTTGCAATGGATACAGAATAGATGTCTTCGGATTATCTACTCTGTATGCAGACCTCTCCCGTGAGACTACTCCACGATGCGTCATCTCTCCCCTATGTGGAGGATGTGGTTAGACGCTGGGCCAAGAAATTCTACGACAGTTTTTCTCACTACCAGAGCGATCTGGTTAGGTATTTTGTGGTCAATTATCGTACCAATGAGCAGCACCTAAAGCGGTATCGGCTTCCCCGCATGGCTTACGGGTACAACCAGTAACCCCAAAGTTTATCTACCAACTCAAAATTATTCCCACACAAGAATTGCCTGGATAGTCTAAATTCAAACAATTTTCTTTTCTTTCCAAGAATTTTACACCTGGCGGTGCACAACTGATTGTTGCACCTTATTTCGCAACCGATGAGTAGCTTAGGCTACCTCCCCTCTTTACACCAACCTAAATTCAAACCGCTATCCTGTAAAACCCACATTCCCATCATACCTAGTTAAGTACCTCCTAGGACAGGTACGCGCATGTCACAGAGGTGACCAGGATTGATGTCCAGCAGCTACTTGCAAGTAGCCGCATGTGGCACTTTCCAGCTTCAATTTTGGGCTTTGTGGTTCTGCTCCGCAGCACAGGCATTATACCAACAAATTTTCAG
Source organism: Mantis religiosa (assembly GCA_030765055.1). Taxonomy (NCBI): domain Eukaryota; kingdom Metazoa; phylum Arthropoda; class Insecta; order Mantodea; family Mantidae; genus Mantis; species Mantis religiosa. The sequence goes on along the minus strand of CM060950.1, from coordinate 22,434,051 downwards.
GTCCGTAGCGGTGTCAGTACACTTGTTAGTGACATGGAAAAAAAATCACTGGCGCGAGAGCCCTTAGAGGACCAAGGCCTACCAACCTAACTGCCGGCCTCACGCCCACTTACGCACGGCAGAGGTGGACGATCATCCAACCGATACGGGGAGGAGATTTGGTTAGCATCTCGGCATGCCCCAGCCGGAACGTTGGTTTCCGTGACCAGGGCAGCTTACCTAGCGTAAGCTCCTTACTTTCCTCACGACGCTCAGTGGGCACCGGTCCTATACCCGGGACCTAAAATCCCCACCCGAACCCGGGCCGCTTACCGTGGCCAGGGACCAGGGCATGCTGCCTTAGCCCGCTACGCCACGGCGCAGGACAGTGACATGGAGAAGTGAATGAGAAGTTTTGGCGATTGGTTTTACGATTGCAAATCCGTGGCATATTCAGTATGTAGCCTAGAATAATAAAAGCGGTGTGAAAATACACTGAACATTACATTAATTTGTATTACCAGAAATCAATGTTTGAATCGACGATAACATATCTGAATGTTTGGGTGCATAAACGATTCTGCTCTACCCGGTCCTGCCCCCATTGCCATCTTTTAAAATGCCCTGAATTCCTTTCGAATTACAGCAAAAAAAGCTCTCAAAGTATCCATTTAAAAACGTATCACTAATGCCCGATATCACCAACAGATGTGAAGACTTAACATGAGTTTAGCAATGGTTACAACAAAAGTTGCATTTCACAAACAAATGTTAGCTCAACACATGTGTTAAATCTCTTGTTAAACTAACCAGCCAAATTTCTGTTGTTAAGTCCTGGTCAAGATGGCGGGCGTGAACGCAGCGGTTGATGTCGACTTGCTATATTTAAGACCGTCTAAATGAAATTCGTAATAGAGTAAGGCCTACGAGGAGAAATTATTTTGAAGAGGTATCAGAAGATAATTTTCTACAGAGGTGTAAACTGTCGAAACAAGTTTTTATGAAGGTTACTGCGTTAGTACAAGAGAGGTTAGAACATGCAACTAAAGGAATATGGCGATCTCGCCTTTGCTTCCAGTACTAACAACTTTGTTATTTTATAATTCACTGAATTAGAATTATGTGGATAATACACTGTCGACCTCCCGTCTTGAAACGTTCAAGTCACTTGTCACTTGTCCCTCTTCGCTCCTCGTTTTAAATTTACGTAATACTGAGTTAGAACATGCATCGAAAGGAATATGCCAATCTCGTCTTTGCTTCAAGTATTATTAGCTTTGAAATTTTGTAATTCATTGAATTATGTGGATAATACACTCTTCAACACTCGTCTTGAAACGTTCAAGTCACTCGTCTCTTCTCTCTTTCTTCGCACCTCGTTTTAAATGTACACAATGCCCGCGACGTTGTTTCGTGCTTCTAGTAGTGACACATGCATATGAATTAAATTCGTTTCCAATTTTTCCCCACGTGACGTCTTTCTCATTTACATTCACGGCATCCGTCCTCTTATTTTCCAAGATACCCTTATACTTCATCATCAATTCAATTAACAATTCTTTCTTCATCGATGAGAAATTTACCTCACGGCTTTTGTTAACGATTTTGTTTACACGCCATTTTTCAGCTGAGTGCAGACGAAAATGAAAACAAAAGCGCATTGCAGTACGTTCAGAAAATAATATGACTCAATACATAGCCTTCTATAGCTGTAATATTTACAACTCTCTTGGCGTTTAGACAGGTTTGTTAATATTTTCAGAAAAGAGGTTGGTAAAATGCAAGAAGGTTAGAAGCTTTGTTAGCGCTGTGACAATTGTTACGTTACATTTGTTAAAGTCGATTTTAACATATGTTGGTGAAATCGGGCATAAGACTACTGCCACACGTATCCCCAAAACACACCAGCTCAACTTTTACTGTTTCTAGGTTCGATTGGAACACAAACTTAGTTTTGCTTAAACATGCAATAACTCCGTTAAATCATGTAAAATCAGCATGAGCACTGTATACATGACTGATAAGCACAGCAGCAAGAAGTTACATGTCTCCGTGGCAGGTGGTACCACATCCCATTAAACATAAGTGTGTACGCGGTTTCACGTATGTGGTTTCACCCCTGTACCCGGTCTTACCCCATCTTCCCCCACACTTAGAAATTACTATGGTAAAACTTCGAATTCTCGATTGACTTAAAAAGGATTAAAATTAGTTTGAAGTTCGGACAAATTTTATCTGATCTAAAGCTATTTTGGATCGGCTGCTGGGGTTAATGAAATTCAGGGCAGTAATAATTCAATTTAAATGCAAATCAGCAGGCCCTGTAAACTTGCATGTTAAAGCGCACAAGATGCATCGAACATAACACCGTGGACCAACCACGCAGTTTATTTCAAATGGACCAACGTAAACATTTCTAATGATTTGTCAATGAGATATGATGCATCACTGTAAGCCGGGTGCAGAGTAAATTGTTGGTATGGAGCCATCATTAACCATTGACTCATCAAGCTTGAACAGCTCTTAGTTTTGTAATCCGTGTTACAAAAATATGTTTAAATGCAGCTGTAAACATTTGGGAGGCATGAAAGAGAGAGAGACAGATACGCGGAAAGGTCTGGAGTTGCTGACAGTTGACGGAGGATTAATGGATGTTTATATAGGTGATTTAGTAGGTGGGCAGAAATGCGAGGAATTATGGTAAAAATAGGAATGGTAGATATATGGAGATTAGAGGAAAGTAATACAAGCGATGTGAGTAAATTGGTAAAATGCAGAAGAGAAGATATAGAAAGACAGGAAATATGGGGAAGTCTAGAAAATATGAAATCATTACAATTTTACAAGGAAATAAAAAGAAATTGTGGACGAGAAGCATGTGTAGATTACTGCAATAGACAAGAGAGAGGAGGGTTAGCATGGATGAGAACAGGAGCAATATTTCTAAGAGGGATAAGAGGTAGGGAAAAAGAAATTTCTGAATTGTGTGGGGGAAAAGAAATCATAGAACACTATGTAAAAATGCGAGGAGGTTGCAATATGGAGAAAAAAAGTTTGGGAGGAAAAATGGGAGAAAGGAGAGAAGAGGATAGTAGCTATAAAAATGTTAACGGGCAGGGAGGAAAAGAAGGTAAGAAGTATTGGTGAGTTTTTGCAGAAAGTAAAAGAGAAATGGGCCAGAAATATAAAGAATATAAGAAAGAGATGGGGAGGGGGAAGAATTGGATTGAATAAGTAACAAGGAAGCATGGAGGTTAAGAGCTACCTGGTAGAGGAGAGGACCAAGGAGTCATGTAAGCCAAGGTGGCAACAAGGTAAAGACAAATAACTGTAGCCAAAAGTTATAAATTGTAAAATTCTGGAATATGCACAAAAAATCTAATGTAATCTAGAAAAAAGTATAGGTGATTCCCATCTGGTTAAGACATATACAAAACATTAGGTTCTTCTGTTGCAGTAGTTCTCCAAACAAGTTTGACAACGGAAATGAATGCCATAGCCGAGATTTCAACCACGGATCTCCCCGTCTCTGTCCAGCTGCTCTAATCCCTGAGTTACCATAGCAACCTGCCAACACAGCATTAAATTCTCTAACTGACTCCAATTTTTCTAGGACTAAGAGTTGTCATATAGTAGTCATGAGACAACTACCTTAATGACGATTTCCAAGCACTTTAAGTTCCCGACTTTATAGTTTTGGCCACTATTAGTTCAAATAATAAAAATTAAGTGCTATTTAACGTTAGCCCTGTGCAGAGAAACTTGGAAATATAGCCAGGTTGCAAAATTCAGTGTCATAACCGGGATTTGAACCACGGATCTTCTCATCTCCGTTGAGTTTTTAATAGTGGTGTCAACTGCATATAAAACCCAGGACTTAAAGTGCTTAGAGCATACTAAATCCCCATTGAGGTATTAGAATAAAAAACACGAGACAGTTGGAGAATTTGTCTTTTTTTTATTTGGTAATTTACGTCCTCCAACGTTAAGTCATATCGGACGATGAATGGAATGGGTGAAATGATGCTCAAATGAGTCCAGGGTCCATAGATCTTACAGTTACCCGACACTCGTCTTTCAGGATAAGGCAAAATCCCGGAAGAAACCGTATCCAGATAACTCACCCTGACCGAGTTTTAAACTCGGGACCTCTTGAACGTTAGGCAGACACTCTATCTTCACGCTACCGACGCGAGCTGAGAATTTGTCGTGCTGGCACGTTGCTCAGTATATAGAGCAACCAGAGGAAGACCAGGAAATCAGTGGCTTAAGTGCCTGCTGTGGCATTGCATTTTTCAGTCTGACCTTACCTTTCTGAAGTTTGATAGCATTTAAATATACATACATCGGACTTGACATTTAGAATTACTGATTTATGTTCTTGGCCGCGTCATGGTCGAGTGGTTAGACCATTTGGCTCTCATCAGGGCGACCCGGGTTCGATCCCAGGCGAGCGCAAAGTGAGATTTGTGGTGGATATAATCGCGCTTGTACGGGTTTTCTCCGGGTGCTCCGGTTTCCTCCGGACGTATTCTACCAATTGCGACATCAGCATCATCTTTCCTATCATTTCATCTCAGCCTCATTCTGTCATCCGTTTCCCTCAGTGTCATACCAGGCATCGCACTGATCACCTATCCTGTGTTCTCTGTCTCTCTCTGTCTCTCTCTCTCACTGATCCAGAGATTCTGTACCTCAACCCGCACCGGTGTTATGAGGACACCACTACGATACCACGTCCTGGCACCACGTAGTGGTATAAGTGGGTAGTTAAAGAAGAAAAATATTTATGTTTAGAATAAAACTATTGTACATGGCAAACAGATTTAATAGAAGTTAAATAATGCTCTGATACCGAAATTAGGGATTCAATAAATAATGAACCGTAATAGATTACATGTGAACATTTGGTATATTTGTTAAATCGGAACTGGATGTTATTTTAGCAGTTTACCATGAGCAGGGACGTATTTAAGGGGGGTCCAGGGAGTCCGGACCACTTCCCCCAAATGAATTATCATTTCAAAATTTTAATAGTTGAAATAAGACAGTTTAAAATAAATCGAAAATGTTTATTCAAGATTTTCATCTTAACGTCTCTATTCACTGTCAGGCAAACATAAAGTTATTTAAGAGATAAACGAAAAGTTACTGCACAGCAGCTGTAGAACTCGTTAAAATACACAAATAATGTGTTGCAAAGTTGACCAATTCCGATATATTATTATTTGTTGATTAGAATTCCCAGATACTTACTTAAAGGTATGTAATTTTTAACTTCTAAGTTCCTATTCCCTTTTTCATTCAATGAGAACTAATACTTCAAATGCATCAATCAGTGGTTCGCTTTTTAAATATCTGATTGCTGCTTATGTCACTTTATCGCAGGTATAAGAACAAAAAATGTGCAATGTGCAAGGACTTGACAAGACAAAAACAAACTTTTCTAAGAACAATTTGTGAAAGCTTGGGTGGAGAAAGTCATGTGAACATAATATATTACATGTGTTTTGATTTTTTACTAATATGACAAAAACACATCCCTGGTTAACTATTTATTAAAGGCAAACAATTCAACTAGATTTTTTGGACCCCGCCGGAAACTGACTTCTGAATACGTGCCTGACCATGAGGTAAACTAGGGGGCTCTTGCACAAACACTTGACGAGGAGTGCGGACCCTTCCTTAGTAGCTGGCCACCGAAAGAAAAGATACAAAGGACCACGTGGTAATAAAAGGAAGTTTGGTGTGACAAATCAGCTTTCGTGAGGGGAATTTCGGACACAGCTGGATGGACCCTCAAAGAAGGAAGACGTGGCTGGGCGACGTATTTGTTCCTGCGTGATTTACGAATTAAGGATACCCGTCTGTAAAAATTGGTCAAAAGGTGCAACAAATGAACAATTGTTTTGCCTTATTAAATCCATGCACTTCAATTTCCTATTTTTTTAATTCTATCCAAGCCTTTAAAATAGTGGCACATGAATATTTAAGTGGGTCATTGTTAAGTGGACACAGTGCTTTATGTCACGTACTTTGGTGATTTTCTCGTGTTTTTCATTTTCAGCGCTTTTCAGAATATAACTTTCTCAAAAAGATACAGCTTTCAAACTACAAGCTTGAAAATTTTTGTGCCTGGATAATAACAGCACCAAAAGAAATAGATGAGATGTTTTTATGTCACCAGTGTTTGTGCAATTGAATAACACAGTACACGTTTCACAAGCAAAGATAAAAAATTAATAAAAGGAGAATTGAATAATTTTTTTATCCTAAAGCAAGGGTCAGATTAAAATTTCATCTCATAAATTTACTAATAATGTATTTATGAATATAGCCACAAAGTATTATTTTTCTGAAACTAAAATTGCATCATGTGGAACAGTTTAATTAAATGGCAATAAACACTATAAATGTATTAATATCGCAAGAATTATTTTGGATAAAGGCCTGAAAATTGGTCTGTGAACTGTTGTTATCACTGCGATAATTGTGTTAAAGTTTCAAGTCAATCCAACCAAAATTGTTGATGTTAGAATTTTCACAATTGGGTATCCTTAAGTATTATCGCGTAATAAACATTTCACGTACGGTAACTCCGGACACTAATATAGATTGGTGTCTCTTGGTCGGCAACTTCGCGATTTACGTGATGATGAAGAGAAGCAGTCATTAAATAAGTCTTAAACTTGAATTTTATTCCAGTGTCATCCTTACTCCTATACTCACGCAGAACCTTGAGAAAAAACTCTTGCTCGATACTGAGGCTAGACCTTACATTGCTTCAAAGTTGCATAACGTTACCCGGTAAAATTGGCGACAGTTCACATTATTGAAATTACTTTTTATTAAAAGTTATTCGCCTGGCACCTTAGCAATTTGATTAGCTTCTAATACAGAGTGTATATAAATGAATATCGGGGTTTTAACCCTTTATAACTTGCAGTTATGAATGATATCTAAATGAGAAAGCAACTCAAATAGTTTCACCATGAACCTTCTAAATGTCCAATGTGACTATCCTTTGTCACACGGCACACATCAAGTCTATAGCTGAGTTCTTTCCAAACGTTGATAAGTATATATTCAGTAATTGTAGCAACAGCTGCTTCAATCCGGTTTCTTAATTCAGGGAGGTCAGCTAGTAGTGGAGGCACGTACACACGATCCTTGATGAAGCCCCAATGGTAAAAACAGCATGGCGTTAGGTCAGGAGAACGCGGAGGCCATGCATAGCAAGCCATTGCGGCCTATCCAGCGCTCGGGTAATATGACGTTCTACTAGTCGCGTACTTCGTTATGCCAGTGAGGTGGTGCACCACCTTGCTGGAAAATGAAGTTCTCTGACTCATTTTCTTCCAGCTGGGGAAGAGCCATTGCTCTAGTGTATCAAGATAAGAAGTATCAGTTACAGTAGGTTCACCAAAAAAGAAAGGCCCATAAACTTTCCGACGGGATATGGGACAAAAACATTCAGTTTAGGAGAATCTCGGTGCATTTGTACCATTTTGTGAGGACTTTCTGAGCCCCAGATGTGCACATTGTGAATGTTAACATGTCCACTAAGGTGAAAGGTTGATTCATCACTGAAGACAATACGATCCATAAAATCGTCATCGTCATGAAACAACATGTCGTTTGCGGAGTTAGCACGTAATCCATGGTCTATCGGCTTTAGATCCTGTAATAACTGTAAACGGTAAGGACGTAGCCATAAGCGTTTTCTTACACCTTTCGAAACAGTTGACACAGGAATTTGTAATTCACGACTAGCCTTCCGGACTGATTTCTTTGGGCTACGAGTGAACGAATCTCTCACTCGCTCAACAGTCTCTTCACTTACTCTTAGTCGTCCCGTGATCTTCCCTTTACAAAGGCAGCCGGTACCGTCTACGAATGTTATTATCACTAGGAGGATCACAATCTATCTTAATGCGGAACGCACGTTGCATAGCAACTACAGATTAGGTCTTTACAAACCGCAAAACACAAAACGTTTTTTGTTTACTAGGCGCCATCCTTGCTACTACCGCTGTCTAGCGGATTGCGGTAGAAACATTGCACGTACATGCGCACTGGTGCCAACAAACAAAACTGTTTGACTGCTTTTTCATTTGACATATCATTTATAACTGTAAGTTTAATGTAATAAATATTATAAAGAGTTAAAACCTCGATATTCCTTTATGTACAGCCTGTATAATTGCAGGACACCTTTTAAATGGAAACATATAAAAGTAATCATACATCAACAGACACATTAGACAAATCTAGCCGTTACAGTTGGGCAAAGTAATTGCATTTCGTTCAGATTTCTTTAATCCCTTAAGTGCCTTGAAACTGTTGTTTGCTACAAGGTCATAAATATGTTTAGCACCTCATTGAGCAGACATATTCTGTGGTTCGAAAAAAAATTTAGTTATTTTGAGTTTCTTCCCCCTTTTTTTCACTGGAAGGTAGTCTACAAACTTGGCTGATAGGTTTTATTTTAATTTTAGTTCTCGAGCGTTAAGCCATATCGTGATGAATGAATGAAATGAGTGAAATAATGTTCAAATGAACCCAGGTTCCATAAGGTTTAGTTACCAGACGTTCTTCTTTCACGGTAAGGAAAAAGTCAGAAGTAAAATAAGAACCTTTTCGAGATAGCCCTGACCGTGACTTGACCTCGACACCTCTTGAACGTGAGGTACACACGCTTCCACCTAAGCTGAATAGGCGGTCGGGTCGACAATGGGAATGTGTAGGTAATATCGAACGGTGCGATGATAAAGATAGGTATAAATGTGCTGGACAAATACCATGTCAGAGGGTCAAGAGGCGACATCCGGTGTTGTTACATCATGAAAGAATGCAATATCAGCGTTAGAAGGAGCGAATCACTTGTGATTGGATTTTAACTGCAGCTTAGGTTGCAGGTCCGGTCGCAGTCATTCAATAATGCAACATCAGCTTCAGCAAGATCGGAGTATTGTGAGATATATTACATTCCTTCCATTTTGTTGTTGTCACAAGTGGCAATGAAAATTCCGGGAGGTGACAAAAGTATCACTAGACTGGAAGCAAAATATGTAGGTAGCTCTAGAAATTGTTGACGTTAGTTAAGGATAACTTAAATAATAATACCAATACAGGAACCTCGTTTACCCGGATCAACTAGTACCATGTCCAATCCGAGTTAACGAAAATCAGGGTTACATACAGAATGACATAAAACGATAAAAAAAGCAAATACACATCACCAAAATATTTTAATGGAATTTAGAAATGACTATCGGCACACTTTCGCCTAAAAACACATACACTGTGTGTAATTAACTAGCCTATGCACTTTCATTGTACACAGTGGCGGCTCGTCCCGAAAAATAACAGCGTGCTGCGGGAAAAAGTCTATGCAGCTTACCTATTATGTATTTCAAATGGGAACATGCAGCTTTGATTGGCGCAGACGTAAGGGTAAGCAAATTATATTTTACAAACTTTTACAATGTTGCAGTTGCCAAAATCAAAATTGGAAACGCATTTTCTCAAATTACGTATAATTTAAAATACTATTACTATAATTATAGTTTATGAATTACCTGTTTTTCTAATCCAATGGAACTGCCAGTGGCTCATCCATATCGCTATCAATGTCACTTCTGTTAAGAGACAATTCGTCATTGTCACTGTTTTCATCGTCTGAGTCTTGCAAATTTATGATTATTCATAGGTTCCAAAATCTCGTCACGTGCTATTTCTTTCTTAAAATCGTCTTCTTGATGGTTTTCTGCATGCCTCACGCAGTTTTCCCAGTCCTGTTGTGTTACCTTGTCATTGTCTTCGTTAACAAGTCGCTTAACGTCCGTCAGTTTAAAAGTGTTATTTCTGTTTTCAATCCCCCTTTTTATTTGAGCCCGCACTAACTCAATTGGATTATATCGGCAGTGGTAAGTAAGCTGGGAGGCGTATTACCTCGTGTCCCGTTTCAGTTGCAAGTTGATCCAGCTGATACACTTTTTCTGTGTTTTTAAACGGAAGTACTCTTTGCAATAACTTACTTTCCGTTTCTGTTTCCGAAAAATTTTTTAAGAACGTGTACACCTTAAAAACAATACTTCGAGCCTGACTTCGCAATACCTTCCTTTTTGACTTGCCACTAAATTTACCGCAAGAAGCCATTGCACTATTTAACTCTTACTCTACGGTTGTGTAAAGGACAACTAAATGATATTGATCTGAACTCTCCAGAGTAAATAAACACTTCTTATCCAGCATTCATTCATAAACATAAGCATACAGCATTCCACAGGCTAACAGGAAATGAAGTGTTTGCTCTTTCTAGAATTTAACACCTTGGCTTATTCACAGTAATTCTTTTATCACGTCATGTCCATGGTTTAAATTTCAGTTCTGAGTAATTAAAAGCATATGTATATACATACACACCAACCACTTTGAACTCTCTAGAGTAAATAGAGATTGTGAACCATTCATAAACAAAGATATAATGTGACCAGACACGATCTGCCAGGGTAGCGGGAAATTTGTTTCCTCTCGCTCGAATTGGATTATTCAAAGCAATTCTTTTATCTTGGCATGTCATACATTTACGTTTCAATTCTGAGTAATTACAAATATACGTACACGCATACATGCCAACGAATAATGATATTCATACAGTGCTTACGTTGCGATTTATTGTTATAATGCAGGTAATGGTGGTTTATTTATTTGTATTAGAAGAACTATTTGAGCAAAAAAATGTGGGTTTTCATGGTTATGTTAGAAACATTACTCTCTACCTTCCACACGGATCAGTTTCGGCAAAATATGAATTTTTGTCTTAGCGCGAATAGTATTTCATACAGATTGATTAGGTTGGCGCTCGTCACACACCACTTAGCGGGAATGCAATACAACACCGCAGTACTCCGATTGGTTGCTCACCTAGTAGCGCTCAAGGACAAACACCTTCCCATTTGAAACAAATAATAGTACAGGAACCTCGTTCACCCGGATCAACTAGTACCAGGTCCAATCCCAGTTAACGAAAATCAGGGTTATCTACAGAATGACATAAAACGATAAAAAAGCAAATACACATCACCGAAATGTTTTTAATAGAGTTTAGATATGACTGTTGGCACACTTTCACCTAAAAACACATACACTGTGTGTAATGTACTAGCCTATGCACTTTCATTGTGCACAGTGGCGGCTCGTGCCAAAAAATAACAGTGTGCTGCGGGAAAAAGTCTATGCAGCTCACCTAGTTTTGAAAAATGAAGACCTTACGCCGATGTTTCTTCACGTTATAAACCGAATTGATCTAATGCTTGCCTGGAATAGGGAGTTTTCACAAGTTCAGTGACAATGTTCACTATCTATTGGTTAAACTTAATCAGCCACTAAATAACGTTACACAAAGGAATACTTGGATTCAGTGCGAACATTCACTTGTTATTAGGGATTCCCGTTATGGTCGCGGGAATGGAGTATCGTGCCAACATGATAGGTGTATCACAACCAATCTGTCTTGCGATTTAATAACCGTTAGGTATTGGATCTCTTTATGTAAGTAGTACGTAATAAGTTTCTAGAAGTAAAATATAAAGCTCTGATAGATAGTTAAATGATTTTCAATACATAATCAAGTTCTACAGATTTTACTGAGTGTTGGTGGCCGTGCTTCACCGTGCAGCAAATGATCACCGCGCAACACCCAGATGCAGCACGTATTTGTGCGAAAATCTTGGTAACTTTAAAAGTAGAAAAAGGGACATCAGGGAGGCAGGAGGGGAAGATTGTATGCATGCGCAATACTGATTACCGAGCTTGCTAGTTCTTAGCACGTTGAACTCAAGGATACGTTCCATTCGCAGATGTTCATTAATGGTCGTACTCGATTTCTTATACTTACAACAATGCATTGTTATTTACATGGTCTTTTAAAATTTCTACAATGTGATGTATAAAACAGAAAAGAGCGTACTGCAGCACTGCAGCACGTAAGGACGAGCCGCGCCCTGATTGTACACAATATAGCTACAAACTAGTCGATAGTAAAAAAGGCAGTGAGCTTCTGCTGTCTCAGTTTAGTGTATCGCTTACGAGCAGCGCGATCTCGCATCCGCTTTAAGATTAGTTCATTTTTCAATGTTTCGATTTGACTCTCCAAATAAAGCATCAATTTTTCTGTTTGGACGTGGGTCATAACCACAGCTGTTTCATTAAGACTCTCTGGTTTCAATAATCTTCACTTAAATTTTCAGTAACACTGCATGATGCAATAAAGATTTCCTCTGTAATCAGTTTATAACGTCTATCATTGTCAATCACTTCTTCATCAACATTGGAAGAGCCAATCTATATTTTCAGAAATGTGTATAAAATATTTTTCCACACTTATTTTTCCTTTTTTTTCTATCATGTTTTCTGGCAAGTCACACACACCAGGCCATGACTTTATCAAAGTTCCTCTTCCAGCGTAATCCTAAGCAGGTGAGGTGAGTGCAATGAATTTACCCGCTGACAAGAAAATTCGAGTAATGTACCTACTGACAATAGCAACATCTGTAAAAGAACTCTTGATTTATTACGCTAAACAACATTTTTTCTTCTTTTTCAAAACTGACCCGGGTTATCCGGACGTCCGGTTAAAGAGGGCCGGATTAGCGAGCTTTTTCTGTACTTTTTTACATTACATAATGTACAGTTATACCAATTTTCCCCAAGCATCAGCATTAATTAGGCCTGGTAACGATTATGTACTCCTCTACACAGAACTGAATATTTTTCTTGCATATGAATAATGACAAATACAGTGAGAACTTAATGGTGTGCAATATAATGTAACGGAACCTCGGTGATAGGGTTTGCAGCACTGATTGTGACAAACAGTATAGAATTATTATCATATGTTTAGCTGGTTTCGTATGAGATAATTAGCACCATAATTAAAGGAGTTCAGTTTACGAGCTAGGCGGGTTCCGAGAGAAAACGATCTTCCATCTCTGTCGCCCGCTCAGTATGGAACAGGCAACGCCAAGAGAGCACCATTACTGTTTTGGTTGAGCTCATGTTCATTCTTATATTGTGACTTCTATAGCGCGTCTCACGGTTAGAACACATTACAGGTCTTATGAGGCGCCCTGCTGCCATATGTACTATACGTAAAATCGCAGCTTCGGCCACTGCAGCGACCGATCAGTCGATTTTATATCGTGTTTTAAATGATATATCATTAATACGGAACTATCTACACTTCTATTAAATTATATTTTAAGATATTCAATTTTTGAGTGCATGCATTTTAATTTTTACTCCTCCTTTTGCTTGTTATTTTAGTAGTTCAAAACACGATTTTGCAGATATATATATAACAAACCAAATTGAGGGATGCAGTGAAGAAGGCTTTAGAAAAGCTTTAAATATGTCGGTTACGTTTATGCTTCTTCACCGTCATTTGCTAAAGGTGTAATTCCTTCCATTTTGTCGTCCCTTAGCCTAGACAACAAATCTGATCTCTTCTCTATTAGTATTCACTTTTTATCCTTTCTTTCATATTTGAATCCCAAATCGTGTAGGAACCGATTCAAAGTGGCCCTTGAGAAGTTACTGTCACCAATGCGGCCCGGGTTTGATCCCAGGCGACCGCAAAGTGAGATTTGTTGTGGACAACACGACGCTGGGGCGGGTTTTCTCCGGGATCAACGGTTTCCCCCGCCATCTTATTCCACCGGTGCTTCATCTTCATCTCATGTATCATCAGTGTCATCGCCTGCGGTGCCGTATGTAGTAAAAGCGGGCGTTAAACCTTACACAGTTCAAATTTTTCTCGATAAGTTAGGGTAGGGTGTCATCATCACTGTTTACCCTTGCCAAAACTAGATTCAGCTTGGGTGGAATGTTTTCAAGCAGCAAAGAATGAACAATACGCCGCACTTCGTTTTGCACTAGTCTATCATATTGCGTTAACCTGATGTTCTTTTGTTTTCCCGCTCCTTTTTTATGAAGTTCATAGGGCACCTTTCATTCGCACCTGTTTTATTATATACTAATGTTTCTGAATACCCGACAGGCTTAGCCGTTTCTTTCATTGCCTTACTGATACTAATTTTACTTGGAAAATAGCATTAGACATTCAATACTAAGGTGCAGTCCTTACTTCTTAGTTTACCAATATTTCGTTTCTTCTTATCTTCCCCTTCCATAACTATAAGTATTTACAAAACTCTTAAATAACTTCACGTAACATTTTACAACATTTCACAAGCTATAAATATACTCATAGGAACTCTTCTTGAAAACGTCTTCACTTTTACTGCATCACTTTATAAAAACTGGTCGCTAAACTAGATGTGATTGAGAGTTAGTAACCACATGGAAAACAGGTAATAGTTGTTTATTTATTTGTATTAGAAAAACTATTTGAGCAAAATATATGGGATTTCCATGGTTATGTTAGATACATTACTCTGTACCTTCCACATGGATCAGTTTTGGCAAAATCTGAATTTTTGTCTTAGAGCGAATAGTACTTCATAGAGATAGATTAAGTTGGTGCTCGTCACACACCACTTAGGGGGAATACAATACAACAACACGGCAGGAATCCCATTGGTTGCTCACCTAGTAGTGGTCAAGGACAAACACCTTCCCATTTGAAACACATAATAGTTCCGCCATGATTCACAACTGTTTGCCTTTCTGGATACGCCTCTCATCTTGAATATGTGCGCGCAGTATGATCTACTTTAATTAAAAACTAACTTAACTATCTATTAATATATGTTTTTATAGTTGAAATATGCTTAGTAGGCACTTGTGTGCTTTACTGCTTCAAGCAGTATAGTTATATATTACTCATAAAGTAAAGATATAAGTACAATCATTTAAATATCCGGAATTCTATTTTCTTTTGATATTAGTAATTCAGTGAAATATTCTTTTGGTGCTTATTTGTTGTAGTGTAATACTCTCTGTGTGGTTCCTTGATCCTTCTTCCCGCATCCAGTCCTGGAACTATTTGTTGGACATCGTCCGTTTGTTTTTCATTTCCTTCAAGTGGATATGCTTTCGCAACATAACCGCAAATCAATTATGACAGCCCTCCCAGAGTTATTAGTTATTGGTTCCTTGTTATCTGCAACAGAATACTGGATCCAGTGTTTTGGAGTGTATCGAGGTTCAACGGCCCCTTTAATGGTATGTGCTGTCCTTCCTGTGAAGTATTCCATGATGTCAGAAGGTTCATAAAAAATATCAGTGACTTTTCCATTTGGTACAAATGCAATACTCAAAATTTGACATATACCATTCCTCAAAGTTCTGTCTCCAGCATAAACACAATCTTCCAGCTTACGTGGATATGATGAAAGGAAACCTCGCCAGTGGATCTGGCGCGCTGAAGACTTAAGTAATGTACTGTTACGCCTGTTACAGGTGATTTATTTCTACACAGTTTCATTCGTTCAGGTCTGGAAGAACATTAAACTCTCCTGCAAAATAATTTTTTTCTTCGCCGGTTTGCGATATGAAAAGTAACTCTGACTTGCAAAACTGAACGGTGCTTTTTATTTTTCTGTATCCTCTATGGCTTTCTCACAAATCACAAAAGAAATTTTGAAAATACTGTTCTGGTGTAAAACACGTACATTATAAAATAGATACAGAACGCAAGCTTGCTATCTAGGAGGTCATATTAACTATGTTGGATGTGCTAAATTGAATTCTGGTTGCCATTTTTGTCTATCACGTAAGGTTTTCTCACAAATCACGAAATCAATTTTTAAAATACTGCTTTTAATGTAAAAACACGTGTAATACGTATAAAATAAATACAGAGCGCAAGTTTGCTATCTAAGAGGTCATATTAACTATGTTGGATGTGCTAAATTGAATTCTGGCTGCTTTTTTCTATCACGTAAGGTTTTCTCACAAATCATGAAATCAATTTTTAAAATACTGCTTTTGATGTAAAAACGCGTGTACTACGTATAAAATAAATACAGAAAGCAAGTCTGCTACCTGAGGTCATATTAACTAACTTGGATGTGCTAAATTGAATGGTGTTTTCCATTTTTGTTTCTATCACGTAAGGTTTTCTCACATATTGTTACATACAGGGCTGTAAGGGGCTAAAAGGAAGGGATTTACTTACTATATAGCAACTAGGAGCGTAGCTAGGGTTCAGGGAATATAGGACTGTAGTGCTACGTGAACGGGGGGTAAAAGAAACACCTAAAGTCGAAACCAAACTAGTAAATATATTCTGAGAGTTGTGGCAGCAGTACAGAGCACTCCGCGGATCTTGAAGGGATCAGGGGTGCTCTAGAAATATTTAAATAAATAGTCATGTGGTGTAACTATATCTTGCATGATGTGTTGGTTATACGGCTGAGTTTCGTCCGGCTGGCAAGTGATGTTTGGACCCGTCACACCCTGCTGATGATCTAACTTGAAGGTACTTTAAAATAAACTCTAGTGCACGTTTCTTAAAACTCTTCCAGCATTAAGTCCTCCAACATTACGTTCTCCAGCATAACAACCCCCAGCATAAAGTTCTCCAGCATAATGACGACCGTGTGCTAGCTCTACTACTCTTAAATAGGAGGTCTGCCGAAATGGCTGCTAATAGCCAAATCAGCATTTCCCACGTTAGCTAAACATTATTATTTTCCACCCAAATATTGAAACTTTTCGTGCTATCACTTTATGCGTAATTGAGAACGTGTGGAGCCGTGTTACTGGCTACCTGTGTATGGTCAGCAGGATGATGATTCACCAGTCCAAAGTAAACATTTTGCCAGTCAGCAAGATTTAAGCTTAACCATGAACAAACAACTTTGCCCAAACTCAAAGTACAGAAAACGAATGTTAAGTAACAATGATTGTAGTAATTTCTAAGTCTCGCTCAGCCTATATACGCAACAGTATCACAAAATCAAATTTGAAAATATTGTTTCTGGTGTAAATGCATATGCATTTCGTACAAAATAAGTAAAGAACGCAAAATTTGCTATCTGACAGGTCATATTAACTAACTTTGATGTGCTAAATTGAATGGTACATTCCATTTCTTTCTATCAGGTTGGGCTTTTGAAAAATCACAAAATAAGTTTTGAAAATAATGTCTTTGGTGTAAAAATGCATGCATTACTTACAAAATCAATAAATAACGCAATATTTTGGGATACGAGAGATCATATTAACTAACTTGGATATATTACATTGAATGGTGGTTGCAATATTTTTCTATCACATAAGCTTTTCTCATAAATCACAAAATAAATTTTGTAAGTACTGTTTTTGATGTAAAAACACGTATATTACGTATACCATAAATAAATAATGCAACATTTACGATCTAAGAGGTCATATTTAACTAAGTTGGATGTGCTAAATTGAATAGCACCTTCCATTATTTTCTTTCACGTAAGGATTTCTCGCAAATCACAAAATCAATTTTGAGAATACTGTCTTTGGAGTAAAAACACGTACATTAGGTATACAATTACGTACAAAACGTAATTTTGCTATCTGAGAGGTCATATTAACTAACTTGGATATGCTAAATTAAATAGCAATTGCCATTTTTTTCTGTCACATAAGGTTTTCTCACAAATCACAAAATAAATTTAGATAATACTGCAGTTATAGTGTCCAATATATAGAAAATATCAAATTTCATAAAAAGTGTACTGGTACGCGCAAACTGATATCATTTTCGAAATCAGCGACTTTCCTTCCATATAGATAGCCTTTTCTTTTTTATTTGTAATTTTACGTCCTCCAATATTATGTCATATCGGACGATGAATGGAATGTGTGAAATGAAGCTCAAATGAGCACAGGGTCTATAGAGCTTAGAGTTACCCGAGATTCGTCTTTCAGGATAAGGGAACACCCTGGAGAAAACTTTATTCGGGTAACTCAGCCTGACCGAGATTCTAACTGGGGACCACTTGGACGTGAGGAAAAATAGCCTATTTTTTATAAAAATCGGGGAGGTGTTGCAGGACAGATTATCATCTCAGTGAAAAAAAGAGGCAAGCTTTCTCTCTTCTTTGTTTCTTCAGAATTACTTCAATTTAAACTCTTGTTGGTTTGGCAAACACGAGTGGTCGATTTTTCCGTACAAAGGACCGTTTAATATAAAAGCCATCTGTTTTGTGGCTAATAATGGAATCTTCTGTAGTTGCATCTAAGAGATATAACATATTTAACTACTATAACCCTCCTATAACTCTCCTATGCACCCTGCTATAACTTCACTCTCTCTAAATCTATACAGCTTATGGGATAGTAGTCATATTTATGGCTGCACGCAGTGAAAATGAATCGAGTGGCCTTGTCTTGCTTCGAATCGTCTGAATTAATTTTACTGTGCTTATCACAAGAGCAAAATACGTTAGGAATTTCAACCTGCGTCCTACGTTACTGCTCGCAGTTCTTGTGGAGCTATTTCTTCCCTTCTTCAGTTCTCGATTCTTTCATTGCCAACACTTTATCGGCTTAACCAAAGCAACTGCAGCAACCAGGCAAATCCTCGTCCTATGGGAACTAAAGCCTTCTCATTAGTAATATCTCCCTATTCGAACTTTTTCAGCACACAATCCTATGCATAGTGAATTGAAATATGAGCTTTTTTCCAAAGCACAGAGGTTTCTGTCATAAATGTCTTAGAATGGTAGAAAAAGTCACTGGAAGCTTGTATGTTTTAAGATAATTTTTACGAGGGCAGATCAAATATAAACGGGAATTTTAATATAATGCTGCTGTTGGTGATAATTTTGAGGGGAGGCTTTGTCAGAATGTTGGTGGAGTATCTGGAAAGGGGTTATTGCGCGCGCGCATCGCGGAGAACGGAGCTATGTCAGTATGCCATGATTGAGCAAGAGGTGCACACGTCTGTTGCGCAACGCAGCCTCATCAGATTTCTTGCAAAAAAGGGCATCAAACTTCCAGAAAATTTGAGACAGCTCCGTGCACTGTTTGGGGAAGGAACACTGTCGAAGACTGGAGCGTATGTGTAGGAAATGTGTAGTGTTTAACGCCCGCTTTTACTACATACGGCACCGCAGGCGATGACACTGATGATTCATGAGATGAAGATGGATCACCAGTGGAATGAGATGGCGGGGAAACCGGAGATCCCGGAGAAAACCCGCCCCAGCGCCGTGTTGTCCACCACAAATCTCACTTTGCGATCGCCTGGGATCGAACCCGGGCCGCCTTGGTGAGAGCCAAGTAACCACTGAGCCACGGTGTGGCCTGTATTAGTAGGCTAAAGGTTTTGTGACGGTAAGAGAAACTATAAAAAGTGAAACTCAGAGGAGGAGACCGCGAACAGCATTACTGCAGACAGAATTGTTGCCATTCGTGACATTTTTTAAGAAGATCGGTGCTTAAAAATATCCGAAATTGTTTCTTCCCTAGGAGTAAGTTAAGGAAGTGTTCAAACAATCATCCGAGTTGAACTCCATTACAGAAAATTGTCTGCCAGGTAGGTTCCTCGTCCCTCAACCAGGAACAAAAAACGTTACGCCAGAATGTTTGTCACAAACACCTGCATCGCTACAAGGAGGAGGGAGAAGATTTATTCAATCGCATTGTCACTTGTGATGAAACATGGGTGCATCATTACACCCCAGAGTCAAAGCAAGCGAGCATGGAGTGGCAGCGAGGAGACGAAGCAGGTCCGAAAAAGGTCAGAACACACCCATCTGCTGGAAAGATACTTGCTACAGTTTTTGGGACTCCGCAGTCGTTTTAATTGTAGATTTTCTTCAGAAACGAAGGATAATCAATGCAGCCTGTTACTGTCGCATTTTGGATTCAGCAAAAGCTGCATATCGCAACAAGCGACGCTGGTAACTGACCCGAAACGCCATTGTTCTCCATGACAATGCAACGCCAAATACTGCAACTTTAATGCTGGAAAAACTGGAGAAAATGAATTGGATACCTCTGGAACACCCTCCTTACAGTCAAGATTTATCGCCCTGCGACTAAATTTTGTTTGGACCACTCAAAAAAGACCTAGGAGAACAGTGGTTTGATGCTGACGCTAGCGTACATAAGATCGTGCGCAACTGGCTCCGCACGCGTATTTACCTCTTTCTATAAAACTTGCCAATCCAATGGAGAGAATGTGTATCGAAGACAGGGCACTATGCATAGAAGTAATCGGTATATGAGCATTTTTTTTGTTCATACAATAAATTTAAAAAAAGTTATTCCCATTTGTATTTGATCCGCCCTTGTATATTTGTAGTTAACTTTCTACAGCGCTAATTAACAAAAATGCAGACATGCGTTTAGCATTATTAGCTGCTGTAGCTTTCAGACGTTTTCGAAAAATATAAATAAATTTAAAAACCGGAAACTTGAATTAATTGAGTAAGCCTTAAACACCGTCTCCTTTAGATGTAACATACCATAATGCACGAAATTGCGTAACAGATCAACGCAACAGGATCACACAACAACACTTAAAAGCTTCAAAAGTAGAGTTGTGTGTACTGTGACTTTGTGGAGCAAGTGTTCTGCCGATTTGGGGTGCCGTTAGAGCTCCACAGCGACCAGGGCACCAATTTTGAATCCAACCTGATGAAGGAGGCACTAGAAAGACTTGGGGTGAACAAGACCCGCACCACAACCCTACATCCACAGTATGACGGCATGGTGGAGAGATACATCAAGACCTTAGAAGAGCACCTGAGAAAGGTCGTGGCCAGCCATCAGCGAGACTGGGATGTCAAGGTGCCAGTGTTCTTGCTGGCCTATCGCTCGTCAACACACGACACCACCGGGATGACGCCAGCAAGCTTAATGTTCGGCCGAGAGTTACGCCTCCCCTGTGATCTGTCTTTTGGAAGCCCCTCGGATGTAAATCAGCCAACAACCGAGTATGCGGAGAACCTGATGGACCATCTCCACGACATGCATGAGATGGCTCGTCAGAACATCCAGAAGGCGAGTGACTGCATGAAGGCCCAATACGACAGGTAAGCCAACAGCCAAAGGTTCCAGCACGGTGACCTAGTATGATTGTACCGCCCTACCCGGACCAAGGGACGATGCCCGAAGCTCCAGCAACCATGGTAAGGACCGTACCGGGTGGTAAAGAGGATTAACAACGTGGCCTACCGCATCCAGAAGGTGCCCCGAGGGAAGATATCGATGGTACACCTGGATCGTTTGGCCCGCTACGATGGTGCTGTTCGGGACGACCAGCCTTGAGGAGGGAGCAGTGTCGCGGTAACGGGCATAACAGTTTCGGCACAAATCGATAACAGATGGCGGATAATGTTTCACGGTAATAAAAAGCGTACATAAGCAGTTAACAATAGCGCAGCTAGTGCACACAAAGAGCCGGCAAATAAAGATAACTGAGGTAAAGGACTTGCCGGCACAGATAGAATTTCACGTTTGGAAGGTTCTAGTGATATCTTGATTGACAGAGAAAACCTTTTTTCTAATTTCTACGAGAAACCTCTCGAATTTATGAATGAGATATGTAAGAGATTGTGACACGCCAGTCGGGAGTTGTAAAACAGTGAGGCGAGCAGTAAACAGCTGTAAAGTGTTGCTGTTATTAGAGCTGTTTATTATTGTCATCGACCCTGGAAGATTGTGTTCTATATGTGATGTAATGTTGTTACATGAGAAGTGATCAGTGTATTTCTACGGAAATAAAGAACATTTATAATTTCGGCAAAATGGACTTTTAATTCTACAAACCTACAACGCTACAGTATTCTTTATATGTTTGTCTAAGACAGTGCCGGTCAAATTAAAATAGTTGAAGTTGTTGCGAAATTATGGACTGTTCTTTGTGTTATATGGTATCTCCGCCGTTTCTGGGTATATATGGTGCTTTAGAACGGGTCTAGGTCCACCCTCACTCTTTTGCAGCGAATGCCGATTTTTCTAATTACTTGTGCAAACTGAATGGCTCACTTTTGGAGAAAACAGGCTTATTGTGGCGGTTTTACTTTATCCAGTCCAGTCAAGGTCACTCAAAGTAAACTCCACTCTCACTTATTGTTTCCTCATTAACCTCTTCTTACCTCAAAGTGTGAGAGCTAAGATTAATGCGAGGGTCGTCTAATAAGTCGTGGACCTCACATAGAGATGGCGCCACTGGGTCAGTTTGACGGATAGTATCACACAGTTTAACTCTAGCCTAGCTTGTATCCATAGTTACAGGGCAATCGCTTGTTTAGTTTTTTAATTGCAGCATTTTAAACAAGTCAGCTGTAGAGACTTCACGAAAATGGAAAAAATTTGCAAGAACAAGCAGTGATAAAGTACTTCCATTTCAAAGACTTAACGCCTAATCAAATCAAGGATGAAATGGACAGTACATTGAAGGACTCTGCTCCTTCTTATACAATGATTAAAAGGCGGGCTGCAGAGTTTAAAATGGGAAGTACGAGCACTAGTGATGAACCTCGCTCTGGACGTCCTGTGGAAGCCATAACTGCAGAGATCATAGCAAAAATTCATAGTGTAGTACTGAAGGCCGCAGATTACAGTTGTTGCAGATGGCAGAGGCTGTAAACATATCTAAAGAACGTGCAAGTAGTATTTGGGCTTTCACAAGGTCTGTGCCAGATGGGTGCCGCATTTGTTGACACCTTATCAAAAGTTGTTTCTGTTAAAAATTTGGAGCTCTACCGTGAAAATTCCAGTGAATTTTTAGACGACTTATTACCATGGATGAAACTTGGGTACATCATTACACTCCAGAAAGTAAATCACAGTCAAAACAGTGGATTGCATCAGGTGAACCAACTCCAAAGAAAAACAAAGTCAAATTTGTCAGCTAACAAGGCCATGGCGAGGTTTTCTGGGATACCCAGGGAATTACTTTTATTGATTACTTGGAAAAGGGTAAAGGTATCACTGGTGACTACTACGCAAGCTTACTGCAACATTTGAGTGATGAGGTAAAAAGAAAAAGACAACATTTTGGATAGAAAAAGTATCTTGTTTCTTCACGTCAATGCTCCAGTCCATTGTTCCGTAATTGCAAAAGGAAAAATGTACGAATTAAGGGGGCGACAGAAGTGCTGTTTTAGTCATTTTCGTGAAAAAAATAGAATTTTGGTTTTTGTTGCAAAATATGCACCATAATTTAATTTACTTGTTTACAAGGTTTCATGCCCGTAGGGCAAACGCAGCACCTGTTTTGGTCGCCATTTTTAAAACTCTATGCTGGTTAAATGCCTCTCCATGCTTTAAATGGCACGCCCACATGTTTGAATACAGAGAACTTAGGAACGATTTGATAACAAAATAGGCGTTTAAATAGTATTAAGCCACCGTAGCCTCTTTTGAACAAGCTTTCATATGAATCCCCTAGATGGCAGTGATTTTTCCGGAGGTTTATAGTAGTTTCCTTGATTTACTTCTTGTGTAATGGCGCGAAATGTTTGTTTTCTTTTGTTGTTCCAGTGTTTTAGAAGTGATACTTGGAGTTTAAAGTTATTATTTTTAGGTTTTCTCCTCTTTGTATTATATTTATTATACTCAAGTGCCCATTTGTGCCTAAAATTACACCGTAAGTTATGATACAAGTTTATTTCAGAAAACCTAACTATAACAATTATGTACTGTGAAAATAAAGAGGTTAAGGCACCTATATTAATTTATATGGTACTGCATTATTTTACTGTCTGAGAATGCCAAAGTAGGGACGCTTTGTGTAAATTAATGAATAACAGCAGAAGGGGGAAGACAGATACTTCAGTTGAAGTAAATCAGGAAATAAAAGAAAACATAAGCCTTTCTAAATTGGAGGTGCAATGCAGTACCTATAAACCAGAGGAGGATGTAGGTGAGAGCAAATAATATTATTTTAGATTTTGGCCAGTTGAAAGGATTGATAAAAGTTTTAGCATACTCACATTGTTTTCACAAACACTGACCCTGGAGATGCCTCACACCTCTGGTTTTGCTTCTCAATTAGAAGTGGAATGTGAAAATAGACTACAATTTCAGTAAATTCATCTAAAACCTATGACTCAGGAGGCTATAAGAGAGAAGAAGCTGTCAGTTACACTTCTGGAGCTTTCTAATATAAAGAAATTATATATTTTTCATGTAAACTGCATGTAAACATTAAAGCCATTTTTCTCAATTTCAGTTTTCTTTTTGTTATTTTTCCATATTCAAAATCTGTCTTCTCCCACAATATTACAGCTAGAGCTCTGAAAATTTTACAAAATACACTTCAGAAGCTGTGCAACAAAATGATGTATGCGAATTTTGATATTGATTATAGTTTAATTTTTAAAAAATAATTACTCTGGACAAGTACTGATTTTTGAACCTTTTGTCGCCTTGACACATAAAATAATTTTTTTAAAAAATAACTATGCACAATTTCAGAAATTGGATCCTTTATTTTGATATCAGGGTATAAAGAAATTTAATTGTAACAAAATGAGAGTTATTGTGCCATATCTGTCAAAGAAGATAGATTTTTATTTTAGGTAGTAAAATTGTATCAATTAATTCATATATCAAGAATACAGTTACATATTGGAATGAAAACTCGTACACAAACCCAGGTGCGGCTGATGAGGCATTGTATTGGCGGTGATATAATAATTAATTACATAAATAAGTAAGTTAATAAATAATAATAAATGAATAAATAATAAATTAATGAATAAATAAATAAATAAGGGTTGTCAAAATATAAACGTGTGTACCAATTTCGAACGATTTAGGTAATCTTATCAATAATCAATCCTGTTTTATAATATACTATACCAAACAGAACGTACAGGGTAACGGAAATATATATTTATTACATCCGTACTCTTGTTACGCACAGGTGTAAGGAGCACAGTAAAAGTTTGATAATACAATTCATGGAGAATGTGATACGAAGCGTTGGTGTGCGATTTCGCGACAGAGATAGTTATCTCAAGCCCCGTGCTTTACTGCACGCTAGCGGATAAAACGTAAGTTATGCGCCAGGGAAATCTCGGCACCACCTTCTGCCGTAAGAAGCAGAGTATAAGCAGACATCCTAGCAATGCCGCGTTGGAATCGGCGCCAAGCCACGGTAAACAACCAGGACAGAGCGCTTGCGTTTAACGCGCCTATTCACAAGAGGGAGCAGACACTCAGGTACAATCCTTTTTGTGCAATTCCGATACACTTCTCTTTCTTTCGTTTTCATACAGATGGTGCCATGGCACAACGGCACTACCTCAGAAACCGCCGCTGCACAAACTTCTTTAGTTACTAGTAAAGAGGCTAGAGGCTCTAGCTTTAGTACTTTTGAAAACCACCTTTAGCACTTCGGTCCCCCCTTAAAGTTCGAATTGCTTGAACATCTAAGCCATTCGTCAGATATAGCACACGATGACTACCACCGGTTCTCGAACCTCAACAAATTTCTTGGAGGACAAAGATTTCACAGCAACGAGGATGTCATTGATGCGGTATAGATATATTTTGAAGACCATGATATATCGTACTACACATGATGATGATTGTTATGTTTAAGGGCGTTCAACTGCGCGGTCATCAGCGCCCCTCGCGCTACAGAGATGGTTTAATTAAATTAGAAGACCGACATGACAAATATATTCGTCTTCATGCAGATTATATTGGGAAATAAAGAAAAAATTTTAATTTATTTTTATGATCTTCCATTCGTTTCACCCTCCTTGGGGTGCTTTGAATCAATCATTTCCCAATGTGTTGTTGTCTTCTTAGTTCCCAGAATTTCTTGATTATATCTGAGCTGTTTTTCCTCTCTTCTGCCGAGATAATAGGTTTGGATTTTAATATAGATTTATCCTTGATCCTTATATTTTCGTTTTTAGCTATTACTTTCGCTGTCCCGTCAGGTAATGAATTTTCTGTGATTTTTAATTCTGTGAAGTCTTCTTCAGTTTCTTTAAACAAGTTAGGTTTTGTTTTGCGCTTATGGAAGAAATCAGAGATTTGTTTATGGAAATTAATTAATTGTTCTTTCACACTGGCCGTGTGTAGGGTAAAGTATGGAAAGTTTGAGTCAGATATATATATTTGTAATTTACGTCCTCCAACGTTAAGTCATATCGAACGATGAATGGAATGGATGAAATGATTGCTCAAATTAGCCCAGGGTCCATGGAGCGTAGAGTTACCCGACATTCATCTTTACAGGATAAGGGAAAACCCCGGAAAAATCTTATCCAGATAACTCACCCTGACCGAGATACAAACTCGAGACCTCTTGAACGTGAGGCAGACATGCTACCACCACGCTTCTAAGGCGGGCAGAGTCAGACTGAAAAATTCAATGCCATAGCCGGGATTTGAAGCTCCGATCCTCTGGTTGCCGTGCAGCTGCTCTAACCCATGAGCTACTATGGAAAACGTGCCGATATAACATTAAACTCTCCAACTGACTCGTGTTTTTCCCGGTATATCACTAAGGAGTTCTCATAAACATATGAGACAGCTATCTTAATGGCAACTTACTATACTGTAAGTACTTTAAGGCCCGGGCTTTATAGTTAACCACTATTAGGCCAATTAATGGAAATTAGTTGTTCTTTCACACTGGCCGTGTGTAGGCTAAAGTATGGAAAGATAGAGTCAGACTGAAAAATTCAATGCCATAGCCGGGATAATTTCCATACTTTAGCCTACACACAGCCAGTGTGAAAGAACAATTAATTTCCATTAATTGGCCTAATAGTGGTTAACTATAAAGCCCGGGCCTTAAAGTACTTACGGCATAGTAAGTGGCC
Organism: Mantis religiosa; assembly: GCA_030765055.1. Classification (NCBI taxonomy): domain Eukaryota; kingdom Metazoa; phylum Arthropoda; class Insecta; order Mantodea; family Mantidae; genus Mantis; species Mantis religiosa. The sequence continues at coordinate 22,407,319 of CM060950.1, read as the reverse complement.
ATTAAGGTAGCTGTCTCATTTGTTTATGAGAACTCCTAAGTGGTTTACCGGGAAAAACATGAGTCAGTCGGAAAATTTAATGTCATGTCGACACGTTGGCCATAGTAGTTCAATGGGTAGAGTGGCTGGACGGCAACCAGAGGATCCACGATTCAAATCCCGGCTATGGCATTGAATTTTTCAGTCTGACTCTATCTTTCCATGGCCAGTGTGAAAGAACAATTAATTTCCATTAATTGACCTGAAAGTGGTTAACTATAAAGCCCGGGCCTTAAAGTACTTACACGTTGTAAGTCGCCATTAAGGTAGTTGTCTCATGTGTTTATGAGAACTCCTAAGTGGTTTACCGGAAAAAACTCAAGTCAGTTGGAGAATTTAATGTCATGTCGGCACGTTGGCCGTAGTAGCTCAATGGGTAGAGTGGCAGGACGGCAACCAGAGGATCCGTGGTTCAAATCCCGGTTATGGCATTGAACTTTTCAGTCTGACTCTATCTTTCCATACTTTAGCCTACACACGGCCAGTGTGAAAGAACAATTAATTTCCAATTAATTTCCATTAATTGACCTTAAAGTACTTACAGCATAGTAAGTCGCCATTAAGGTAGTTGTCTCATGTGTTTATGAGAGCACCTAAGTGGTTTACCGGGAAAAACACGAGTCAGTTGGAGAATTTAATATCATGTCGGCTCGTTGACCATAGTAGCTCAAGGGTTAGAGCGGCTGGACGGCAACCAGAGGAACCGTGGTTCAAATCCGGGCTAAGGCACTGAATTCTTCAGTCTGACTCTATCTTTCCAAAGATTTGTTTAGTTAGTCTACTAGAGTTCATTGTGAGAAGATGGCCATAAAAATGTATCCTGCTTTATCGCATAGTATCTGAGAGTTTTTCAATTTTCTTGTAGAGAGTTTCATTATCTTATTATCTTGAAATTTTGGTCCTATGATCTTTCGTAATATTTTCTGTTCTTTTAATTCGAGCTTCTGTATTTGACCCTTGAAATTCATGTTGAGTAATTGAGATCCGTGCTGTGCTTCTGGTTTAATCATTATTTTATAATGTTTAATTTTATTTTTATGTTTATTTTTATCTTTATTTGTAAATTGTATATTTATTTACTTTTTCTGTGAGGCCCAGGTTTTATCAGCCGACCCTTGTACTACTGCAACAGGGAAACAGAGCGAAGGGTAAAGGACAGCTGTAAAACGGAAAATCAAAACACAGTAGTTGCACTAACCATTATATGATCCACATTGATCATGTAACAAATCACTACGTGTGGGAAGAGGAGGTTTTGCACATCCGGAGCTTGAACACGAGTTCGAGAAATTGTTTTGCCTGGATATCTGAACGTGTATTGCCAGGAGAGACGTTCGGCAGCATTCGTGTAGCTACGTCGTTTCCAGGCTTTGCAAATTCAGTCAACGGAGCGTACGGTTACCCTGGGCATAACTAATTCCAGGAAAGAAGTAGGGAAGCACCTTAGCTTCGGTTAGCTATTGTCCCTGGTACCGCTTTTCATGTGACAGCGGACAATTGCTTTTCCCAATTTCCAAGAAAAGTGATATTGCAGATATTACAGGTCAGATATACGAATATGTTGAGCTTCTTAAAGGCAACCCGAGTACTTCAGCTGCTGCATTTATCATGCCAAAATAAACTCCGCTTGGAGTAGAAATTACAAGCATATAGAGTCAAATTCACTTTGGTAGCACATTCTAATAATTATGTTTTATGATTTTTGCAAATTTGGTGATAGTCTGTTAATCACGAAAAATATATTTTGTAATTCAATGTATAATAATAACGAAACACAAGTCTTGTGTTTATAAAAGAGTCGGACTTAAGCTCACTTTAATATCAGGCGTAGATGCAACATTCAGCCGAAAATCTCACTTTTTCCTGTACCTACCGAAAGCATTTCCTGTTTTGCGAAGTCCTGTTTGAAATCTGACAAACCCATATTTCAGAACACCTCTACACAACACATACAACACAGGTTCTATGGAAACTCACACTAAGAATATTTTATATGACAGTTCGCTGCGAGAACGTAGCGACGTACGACGTAGCTCAGTGCGTACTGTAGCCGTCTCTGCTGTGGAATCGAATCTTGAACCCTTTGATGAACGTCCGCTGGCAGATTACCTCTTCTCTTTTCATAATGTCAATCATCATGGCAGCTCAGTGGTTGGAACAACCGAACGCAGACCGGGTTCAAATCCCAGCTATGGAATTGAGTTCTTTAGTCTGAATGTATTGTTACCGAGGCATTGTTGCGCCGCTACCACACGCCGCAGCCGGCGCGTGGGTGAGCGCTGAACGCTTGCCGAGAGACAGTGAGATGTCTGGATAATTCCGTCACCGAGGCATTGTTCTAGAAGGCAGTCGAGCTGCCGAGAAAGATCGCGGCGAAGAGATAAAGACGTAACTATCCAGACAGCTCTCTTTCTTTCTCTCTCAGCACTCGCCCATACGCCGGCAGCGGCTTGTGGTAGCGGCACAACAATGCCTCGGTGACAGTATCTATCCAAACCGGATATGCTTAACTGTGTACGACATCAAATAATGCATCACATGTGGAATATTACTTTAACGAAGGTTTATGTAAAATATACAATGATTTCTACAAATATTCGATCGAAAAACCTTGATAAGTTTGGAAGTTTTCTCGAAAATTATACACGCAAAAAATTCCTAGTGTACCTTCCAGAATGATACTATGACCAAGATTAGGAAGTATTAATGATAATAAAATCTTTGTTCAACTGATGGGGAGGGGGGAGAAGATGCTAGAGGCACATTTTTCGCAAATGTAATAATAGGTACAATAAATTCTTTGGTGGTAGGAGAAACTTCTGTTCACATCCGGAACTCTCGGAAAAGTAAATCGTGAAACTACTAAACTTATATTTCGTAGTGCAATATGTCTGTATATGGCCAGAAGGGATCAAATATGATGGGCTACTCTTTCTTACCGATACTAAACTATATATTATGAAGGAGGATAAATTGATAGAAGAACGATACACAAAAGCAACCCATATAATCTGTCTTGCCCGTGGTGTTTACAGAGCGACTGAACATATCCGTGCGTTATACGTTGATGTCACGAACTTTATATCTGCACTTAAGAAAATATTTTTGTTTAAATCTCTTCTAGAATTGCTGGACTTGGATAAAGAAAGCACCAGAAATTTCTCTCCCATCAAACTATGTCTGGTTAAAAGCTGACAGTTATTTTACGGTAAACATTATCGTACATTACAATGCAGTTATACATTTTATTAATTCTCTACACGATGGAAATATATCTGCATTCATCCCAAATGCAGTATCACTGATATCTGGCCAACTGATAATTTAGAGCTCATAAAAAGTAGTTTTTCAATCACCTAATATGTTGAAAGATTTGCAACTTGGGTAGGAAACGTCCAAAGGAATAAACATAACAGAGAGTCATAAAATGCGTTTATAAGAAGCCCAAAGACAAGATAACGAAAAGTTGAAAGAAAATTTCAACAATTCTGAACATTAAAAGAATCCTAACCTAAGAGTGAAGACAAAAGCGATGAAGTTAATTTCTTGTTATTACAGTTATATTAGAATTAGATATTTGATTAAGTTGTTAAATTTTAACTATATCATACAGTGCTTTATTTTTCAATGGAGACTGGTCGGCTGGCGGGAGTTAGCTACATCATACAGTGCTGCTTACAATCCCTGGCACCCACCTTTCTCCTGCTTGTTCGGCCGTTGCTAGTGCGGGTTCTTGTTGCGTTCTTTGTGTTAAAATTGTGATTAGTTCTGTTATAATGCCAAGAAGTGTGTATACTTTAGCACGCCGCAAATTCATGTATGACTCTTAGGTGCAGTCTTGTAGAAAAGTGACACGGCTATTTGTAGACCGATTTCCTGATATTCCTACGCCTCAAGAGAGACAGTAAACATTTAAAGAGATTCAGAGTAACTGGTTCTGTTCTTGATAAGAAACCCAAATGAACTGCTCATGTACTTGCAAAAGAAAAACTTGATGCACAAAAGCTAAAACAGCCCAAGAATATCTCTCAACAGGCTATTAGAGGAAATGTGTGTTTCAAAATTATCGGCCTGGAATGCCATCAAATTGTTTTAAATTAAAATCATATAAGATAACCGTATTTCAGGAAATGCAATCACGTGATACTGTGTGTAGATTAAATTTCTGCAACTGGGTGCAGCTAAAGTTAATGATGACTCTAATTATTCAAGGTAATTTCTGTCACAGACGAATTGAATTGAATTTATTTCACAATGGATATTGGAGGGCAGAAAAACCCGATATTATGCATGACCAGAAAATTGGCGTTGGTGTGCTGTGAATGCATATCGAATTCTTGAACTTATATTCTTTGAGGTAACGTTAACGGACGAAGGTACAGGAATGCAATATCAAAGCATTTCTATTTGTATGACATTCATACACAAAGCTATGTTTTTAACAAAAGTTGGTACATCATATACAGGTGATTTATCGTCGCAATTAATTGGGGAAATGTTTGAACAGGGGGTCATCAGTAAAGAACTGTGACCACTGAGATCCCCAGACCTTACGGTATGTGATTTATATGGGATAACTTAAACAAATAAAACATATCGTAAAAAAACCGGAATATATTGGAAGAACTGAAAGACGAGAAATTACTGCAACTTCAGAAGACGAATTAATGGGTGTCAACAGACCATTTCTTCGAATGTGTGAGACATTTTAGCAGCATTTCCAACACCTTCAAGTTATACGATTATTGTAATTACAATTTGCATAATAAACTTTGGCGCTGTAATTTGAATATTGAACGTGGCAGCAGCGTACTAATGCAGCGGCAGCGTATCTTCTGGTCTCCATCCAGCCGCTCTAAACCATTGAGCTACTATGGCCAACGTACCAACATGGCACTAAATTCTCCAACTGACTCGTGTCCTTTACCGGTAAGCCACTAGGAGTTCTCATACACACATGAGACAAGTACCTTAATGGCGACTTACTATGCTGTAAGTACTTTAGGGCCCGGGCTTTATAGTTTGAACCACTATTAGGTACAATTAATGGAAATTAATTGTTTTTTCACACTAGCCAAGTGCAGAACGCATTGGATTTTTCAGTCTGGCTCTATCCTTTCATACGTTCCCTTACGTCTAGCGCCAAGAACACTTGCAAGTTTGCGAGGGAGAGAGAGGAAAATATAACAAGAGTGGGGATTACGAGGTGGCAACGCTCTAAGCTCTAACTCATCTAATTCGCTACGGGCGAGAACTCTTCCCATTTGAAACAAATAGTAGTTCTCATCCCTACCTATTACACGTTCGTCGATTAATGTAATTGTAAAATGTTAGCAACTGAAGACCGGTTTAAATGTATGACATTGGATATTGCTCTTGTGACTGACAGTTACGAACCTGGTCAAGAACCTCCTCGTTTAGAGCCCATGTTCCTATATTTTTTGGACTTCCGAACAGCGCGATTGTTTTCGGAAAGTTCCAGCATGATGAGCGTTAGTAAACGTCTGCGATGAGTATCATATCTCCTTGCATCGCATTTCCTCAAGCAACACCATATAAACTATTGCATGTCTATCAATTCTGCGTGAGCGAAGTGAAACATTTTTACAATAGACTTTAAAATTGAAGGTTCTTCCAGTAAACGGGTCACTTTGGCATGTCCTAACATCTAAGATTGCGTACGTATATCCTTTGTAGTGCCCACAACTTCATAATATATGTATAATCATCATTATCGTCTTCTTCTTCCTGTTCCTTAATGCCTTAGGCATTAGTGCCTGCTGCAGTCTACATAGTCTATTTTATTGGTTCCACCGTTTTGTTGGTCTCCCTATGCTCCTCTTTCCTACTGTCTATAGTTCATAAGATAGCGTGGTAATCCTTCTTTCTCCATTTTTGCACATGGGTTACCTATTTACTTTTATATTCTTGTACTCTGTCGTTCAGGTCGAATATCTCTAGCTCTTCGCGTATATCATCAAAAAAAGAAAAGTGATTTGTGGTCAATTTTTCTTTATCCCGCAATGCTTCATAGAAATTTCATTTCATTTGCCTGAAGTTTTCTTTTATATTTTTCAGTTATGACCCGTACTATATAGTATGTTAGGTACTCACATTACTTTGTAAAGCTTTAGAATGGTATCTTTACTTGCGTTACGAGGGATGTTTAATAAAGAATGATCATAATGTTTACGGACATAATTTTTCGCACTAAAATCCAATCTTATTATATTCTGTTAACTTAATGTGAAACAAACACGCCGTAGTAGTTTCATTGTTGGTACTCCTGGTTCCCGCCTGAGAGAAATAGACAAGTTCAGACTTGTTCAGTATCGCCTACCGCTGTAATGGAGGTGACATACAGTAAAAGTTGATGTTAGAGGAAGATCCGGAGTTTGTTTCAAACGTAATCACTACTGATGAAACCTGGCTATATCATATTGATCCTTAGAGCAAACAACAAAGCTCAGTGTGGAAATCTCCTTCATCACCAATCCCTCAAAAAGCAAAAGTGGCTGCTTCTGCTGGGAAAGTTATTGTCATCTCACTCTTTGATATTCATTGAATGGTTTATCAGCATGTTGTACCTGCACACACATCAGTAACCGGACAATACTACAGGAATGTCCTGAAAACATTTCAAGTCCATATCAGGCGTAAAAGACCGCATTTCCGTGAACCACAATAATGCGCGACTGCATATGGCCAATGTCGTTGCTGAATATCTTGCAAAATTCAACTTGAAGTGCATCCCTTGCCCTCCTTATACTCCGGATTTAGCCCCATGTGACATTTTTCTATTCCCAAACTTGATCAAACGCCTTCGTGGGAGGCATTATTCATCATCAGAAGCAGTGGCGAAAGCTGCAGAGGCGATTTTGAAGGATTTCTCAAAAATGGTTTCCAGCATGTTTTGAGGACTGGCAGAAACGCTGGGATAAGTGCATTGCATTCAGGGGAGACTATTTTGAGAAGGATCATCAATATTACGATGAGTAAAGGTCCGTTGTCAAAAAAAAATTGTGATCATTCTTTATTGAACAGTCCTCGTATTTTTAGACTTCCTTTTATTGTTCCATGTATATAGCTGAATGTTTCTGACTTTTTAATTATGTATGTTTATTTCTTATATGACATGTAATACCCAAGTATTGAACTCGTCTACCTGTTCTATATTATTATTTTCTACTGTAATTTTGATTCTAGTACTCCCTTTACCTTTAAAAGCCATCACTTTACCTTTACTTGGAGTTATAGTCATATTAAACTCTTTTAAATTCTCTTTAACTCATGTATTGCCTTCTGAAGGTTTTTTTTTTTTTTTTTTTTTTTTTTTTTTGAGTTACCTGGTCATCTGCGAATGTAAGGAATATTACAAAGTTCTTTGCGCTAAGATTTGCGGTATATATTCCTATTCTACTAATCCATTATCTCATATTTTCGTCCATATAAATGTTAAAAAGTAGCGAGGACATACTGCATCCTTGTTTCAAGCCTGGATTTATTTTCTCTGTTTTGTGGTGTTGTGCTCCATGAAATGAAATGTGTAGTGTTTAACGCCCGCTTTTACTACATACGGCACCGCAGGCGCTGACACTGATGATACATGAGAGGAAGATGGAGCACCGGTGGAATGAGATGGCGGGGGAAACCGGAGGTCCCGGAGAAAACCCGCCCCAGCGCCATGTTTTCCACGACAAATCTCACTTTGCGGTCGCCTGGGATCGAACCCGGGCCGCCTTGGTGAGAGCCAAGTGGTCTAACCACTGAGCCACGACGCGGCCTTGTGCTCCATGCATTTGTATCTTTGTGTTCTTATAGTATTTCTAATAGCTTTATTAGGTGGAGTGGAATGTCTCTTTTCCATAATTTTCCATACTATTTGTCTCTTAATTTTGTCAGAAGCCTTAATGTAATCTATAAATAAATAATGCGTTTGACTGTTTAATTCTCTATGTTTTTTTATTATTTGCTGTGGTATAAATATATTGTTTATGCAAGACCTTTCTACTCTGAAGCTACTTGTATGTATGTACAGCATGAGACAAAATTCATTGCCACTCAAACAACTAATTATTAGGTTAATTATTAACCTAGAGCTGTGTCATGTTGTTTGAATGCCAATGAATAATTTTGATATAAAGAATGTAAAACCAAAACAGAGGCGATGTTCCAAAAGGGCAAGGAAATCAAAACATAAGTTATATTCCAATGCCGAGGGGGAACAGTGATTTGTTTGACAAAATTTCATCATCTAGCTCCATAATAATCCGATTAGGGCATATATTCCCTTGGGGTAAATACCCAAGTTGAACCTCTGGGTGACTCGGTGTTATTCTGACTCACCTTGTATGAGGCTTCGGAGCAGATTATCGAAAAAATTTTCCGCTTCCATTCCTTAACTGTTGTTATATCAAGAAGCACCTGTTTTCCTTCAGGCTATTAAATTTACGTTCATTGCTCACGTTGAAGCGAGTTATTAAAAGATAATAGAATTGCAGGATTGGCTGGTCTGTGTTACATACGTCTGCAATAAGACCTTAAGGCGATTACAACTAAGGAATAAAAGGGATGCCGTTGAGAATGCCGTTCTTCTGAAGTGCATTCAAACTGTTAATACCATTTGTTAAGTTTCTGACGATCTTTATACTGGCCTCTGTGTGAGGTTTCTAGGTAGATTCTAGCAAGTTCCTGCAAGTACACAATACAATAAGACCTGTCAAGACCTAAACATAATATAGTATCTTCTCCAAGATTCGGTATAAGCTTTCTATTCATGTAATGCAACCAAAGATGCTGTAAGAGGACTGAGTGTTGGTGATACATGAAACATCAGAACCGTAGCTGTGCACTATATCAAACAATAGTAATACGGATAAAATATCAAAATGTAAATTAAATTTAACACAGAAGTGAGGAGTAATGAGATGGAGAGACCTCCAGCAACCGGAGAACATAGTGAGCCCTTTGCGCTCCCAGTAAGGAATGAGATACCAACATCTCCCCTTTATGCAAGTTCACTCTTCCAGCCGCATTGGACCATCCCCACCGTCGGGTTTCAAAACCATCTGATACTTGTGAGCTCAGCGGACGTTAGACAGTTACCTCTGTGAACTCGAATGGTGAATTAATTTCATTTACTTCACTCTATTCTTTATAAAGTTATTCCACCATGATCTAGAGTACTTTTATGGTGAATCCCCCCTTTACGCCTTATAATTGTAATTACATGTACACTTGACTGTACCTAATAATGGGCGAAAATCTCCTGTTATTCATATTAAAGGATGTGCAGCATCGCTCCGAAAGTCTTCCAAATGATAGAAATGCTGCATAGCCAACGAGTTGCACACTTTATGTTATACGTTATCGCAGAATAGAGTAGTAGTGGTTTATTCGGAGGGGATTCAGCAGTTGAGTCCAGAGGTTCTACTCCCAAAGGTTCTGTCCCAAAGGGCGCCCGGCATCCTCCGTGGGGCTTTATATAGGATAAGACCTGGGTTACTAACAAGCCCCCCCCCATCTGGTCCAAGGACACAGGACGGGATGGAAGTGGATACGCCACTTACGCATGCCAACACCAAAAGGTGATGGCTACCGATATGCCCTCGGTGGGGCCGCCTGGCGATCTAGCACACCTTCAACTAGCTCTGCAGGCTAGTACCCGGGAATATTAATGGCTTCCCTCAACCCCGTCCGGAGACGTACCCGATCACCCACGGGTATCGGGAACCACTGCCCCCTCGAGACTAACTCAATCCGAACAACTCCCAGAGGGAGGGACTCGAATGTTCGGCCCGAGGTTCCTCTAGTAACGTCAGAGGTACCACGAGTGCTAAGGGTCCGCAGCGCCTGCACCACGGCAGCTGAAGGGGACGGATCCCCTCCCCTACGTCGACCAGACTAGATATATTGTACGTATGGCCCAAGTGGGGCGTCCCCGAGAGGGAAGATGAGATAAGAAGAGACAGAGGGTGGCCAACCCCAAAGACTCACTAAAGTACAGAGAGCGAGGTTCCTACACTTTACCAGATAGAGCCTGTCCGGCGGTGGACTTAGAACAATCGTCATACCACGAACCGTGGCCCCGAGGCCGGTTTGGAGACCGGAGGTCACTTCCCCAGAGCAGGATACTCCGAGGTCAGAAATAGAACACACAGGGAGTAAGGTCGCGGAACCGAGGATGCCACAATTCTGTAGTAATAATTCTGGCCTCAAACTGTTCCAGTTGTTCTCGTCCAAATATTGGCCTTCTTAGCTGTTGCAGGATGTTGTTGACGAAAGTAAAATCACACAGATTTTCTTAATTGTCTAGGGCGGAGGATACATTGTACTCATTAATGTACGGGCATCAACTGTATAAAAATAATCCATAGATCACAGCCCAAAGCAGGTCAAGGCGTGCTAACTCGTCTGCCAACCCGACTGCCGACCGTACGTCCACATACCCGAGGCAGAGGTGAACAATCATCCAACCGATACAGGGAGGAACTGTGGTTACCATCATGGACCAGGATTCGCTACCTATTGCAACTCCTCAAATTCCACACGATGATTAATGCTAGATTAACGTTCTGCCAGACTAGCAAGAAGTGTATTGTTTCCTCTCATCAAATTTAACAAACACCTTGGCTTATTCAAAGTAAATATTTCTTTAACCGCGTTATGTCAAATGTTTACGTTTCAGTTCTGAGTAATTTCAAATATACGTTCAAACCAATAATGATGTTCATTACAGTGCTTACGTAGCAATGCATTTTTGTAATGTAATGGAATCTACCTTATTTGCATTAGGAAAATTATTTGAGCTAAAAATGTGGGGTTTCCATGGTTATGTTAGATACATTACTCTCTACCTTCCATGTTTACCAGTTTCTGAAAAATCTGAATTTTTGTCTTAGCGCGAATTGTATTTTATACAGATTGATTAGGGTAGCGCTCCTCACACACCACTTAGCGGGAGTGCAATACGACAACACTGCAGGACTCCGATTCGTTGCTCACCTAGTAGCGCTCAAGGACAAACAGCTTCACATTTGAAACACATAATAGAAATGTTATTTATTGGATACAACACCGTGCACAGAAAAAAAAACTCCGATTATACTAACTGAAGGTACTGAGAAGGAAATATAATAGCCATAAAGGCAATATCATTTGTTTGAACCTTCTAGGCTACTTACTAAATGAAGTAAATGTGATTTTCCCGCATCGGTGGTGCAGATTGTGGCATATCTGCCTGACGTTCAAGAGGTCCCGAGTTCGAATCTCGCTCAGGGTGAGTTACCTGGATAAGTTTTTTCCGGGGTTTTCCCTTATCCTTCAAGACGAATGTCGGATAACTCTAATCTCCATGGACCCTGGACTCATTTGAGCATCATTTCACCCAATGAAATTAGGTCCGATATGACCTAACGTTGGAGGACGTAAATTACAACAAAAAAGTAAATAAAAAATAAAGTTGATTTAATCATGTAATCATTTAAATCGTGTAATGGCGGCATTTAAAAAACTAGATGCATTTAAAACCAGTGGTATTACTTGTGATTTTGGTTTGCTTCTTTATTACCAAGGGCACACCTGATATTGAAAAAAAAGGTGATTTTTTTCCGCAATTTCTGTGAAAAGTCCCTTTAATATCTTTGGTTGCCGATGTCAAACGCTGGCAGTGAGAGATTTTTCTCTACATATTGTCACCCAATTATCGGAAGGCACGACCAACTGACAGCTGAGTGGGGGACAGAAGGCATTCAGGCCACGCCTACACATTTATCTCCTGTTACTAACTGAGGGGATGGTTAGGAAAGTGTCACTGGTCGATGGCCGCCTCTTACCCCTCCCCCTGACGTCTGGAACAGTCGGGATATTTCATCTAACCCAGAACCTTCTAGATTAGTCAGTTGGTCTTATATAAGCGACGCGCCGGGCTGGAGGAGAGTTCAGTTCAGTTCTTGTCGAGCAGCCGTGAGGAGCGCCGTGCTAGCGAACGGACTGGAAGACTGCGTACGTGTATCAGAGGAGTTGTACGTAATTGTGAGTGTTGAGTGGACCTGTGACAGACGAACTGGTGAATTGTAATTGTGTGCGCTACGTAATTCTGTGTGATCGGCAAGTGTTCCAACTGTAATTCGGTGTAAATTGAGTTTGAGCAATTGGACTTTAAATTTCACGAACCCACAAAGTCACAATATAACTTAGTTCTGACAGACAAAATAACAAGTATGAAAAGCGAAAACATCACAGCTTGTTGTATGTTGCAGTTTAGCGATGTCTGATTTGTGATATTTGATCTTATTCATGTTACCTACTGTCTGCTGATTTCAAATAAAATGTTTTAATTTGGAACAAAGGTTTTTTTGACAGTTGTGCTACTCTAGTTACCTGTTAATTTTCATTTCAACCATGTCATTACTCATTAATTCTTCCCCAAAAGTTTTCGCGAATTTAATGCGAATTTGTGGTTAAAAATCCACAAAACACCACTAATTAAAATTACTAATGTGAATTTTATAAATAATTGTCACCACAATATCTTGCCACTGTGTATACGTATTACGTGAGTCATTGAGGCTGCCCTTAGCGACAAGTTCTAATAGAAGTAAACGCTAACAAGAAATCTTTGTGCCGATGGGATTACTTGTACTGCTGAGGGCTTGCCATTCTCTGCTCAGTATGCCATTTTGGAACATATAGTCAGTGGCAAAATATGACCATTACTGCAGCAATGAATGTGCTTATAAAATGAGTTAATTGGGTATTCATTATTAATATAGGTATTCGGATGTAAATGACCGAAGAGAAAGAAGGCCGAAAAATAGGTCCTAAAATATTCCTGTAAATGGAAGGTAGGATTACTTCCTCCAGCCAGGCAAGCTGTAGTGGAATAATAGTATGTAGCTGTTATTGTTATGCGTAAATAAATATTCAATACTTTATTACTATTATTTTAAAACAAGTATATGAAACTGGAGCGGTCGGAACTGTTATTGAATGTTGACCGCTTTTTCCACCCAGTCGTGGTTTCGTGTCTGCATCCCATTGTTCCACGGTTGGCTGTCCAGGGCTTTGATGAGACTGAATGCGTTCGTTTCTGACTTTCCAGAATAAAATAAAAATCTCATGAAGGTGTAAATATTTGAAACGGAAGTTTCTATACACAGGTAACCAGACGAGAGCAGTGACAGCAGTTGCATAGTAATACGTTCAGAACTCAATAAATGGAAACGTTTTACGTGGAAAAGAGGAGCTCATATGTTTTAGATTGCGGAATTTATTGCTTTCTTCTCGTTTGAAGCAAAATAATGAAGGTGTTCTAGTTTCGCCCCTTTGTTTTATAACCTTTTGTACAGTCGAAAACTGCATTCAGATACGTCCACACCCCAGTCCATCCTTTTCTCTGTGCTTGGATGCTAGATGCTGATGTGAAATGAATATATGAAGCGGCCGCTGATATGTGCTTGGTTCGATGGGCACAGAGGCCACTTGAACAATGGAATTATTTTCCATGGTGATAAAGGCATATAACCAGCTCTTTCCTCGAAAAGTGTCTCCTTTATTACTTCCATACCTGACATCAAAGTTAGAAATATTGCATCCGAACCAAATTTTATCAGACATACCATTTGGTCTGTTTCTCCGTCCGTGTCCCTGACAGTCTGTCCGCACGCCCCGGCTACACATGCATAATGGCGCAAGCTGGAGAAGTGGTCAACACAACTTTGCATGCACGCCAAGTTTATGTTTATATGACAGCTACGGTTATACTCTATAAAAAAATTTTCATTTCGTCTTGTTACTGCATACAGCTTCTTCCCGCCCTTTTACATAAGGCAATGTCGCGCTTCGCTTCTCGTGCTCAACCTTCAGCCGCCATTAAAATTTTGCGTCTGTATGTTTGTCCACCAACGCAAAGTAAGTTCCTGAGAGGATTGTGCCACTCTTACACAGTGCCACAAGAATAGCGAATGTGTGTGACATAAAACGCATACTACACAAGTAGTAGAACTGTTAAAAAAACATGCGCCCTATTCAGTCTGTACACTAAACCGAGAAGATTTATTCACAGAAGTAGAAGCCGTCAGAATGTTTTTGAATGGTCTGTAACTGTACTGACATGGGGTGTCATAAACCTGTCGAAGGAGGGTGTGGGAACCTTCTCCAAACCTTCAGCGTCTCAGGCCACGGAGACTTTCTTTGCTGTGGTAAACTATACCTATGAAATATGAGGTGAATCTTTCCTGGCGGCGTATATGTTTTAGACATTCTCGGGCTTCGAGCCAGGTAAGAAGATGTGACATCGGCGTTTCGGGAGGTGCATCTCTCCCATCCTCAGGATTGTTGGTCTGCGGCCCTTACCTCGGCGACCGGTATGCTGAAGATGGGAGAGATGCACGCTCCCGAAACGTCGCTGTTACAATATCTTCTTACATCACTCGAAGCCCGAGGACGTCTAGAATATATATATATATATACTCCTCCACAGGAGAGTAAGTCTCCGAGGGACGAGACGCACGGGGTTGGCGAAGGTTCCGACACACACCCTGGACAGGTTTATGACACCCCATGTCAGTACAGTTACAGACCATTCAAAAACGTTCTGACGGCTTCTACTTTTGTGAATGAATTTATCGGTTTTAATGTACAGAGTGAATAGGGCGCATGTTTTTTTAACGGTCTGCTCCTTGTATAGCAAGCGTTCTCTGCCACACACATTCGCTGTCCTTGTCCCACAGCACATTCCTCACAGGGACAATCTTTGCGTTGCTATACTATACCTACTATGTTTTCCAAAGGACGCGCCGTGGCAGAGTGTTTAGAGCGCTTGGTTCTCACCAAGGTGGCCCGGATTCAATCCATGACTGACAACACGTGTTGGAGCGGATTTTCTTCGGAATCTCCGGTTTCCCCACCATCTGAATCCACCGGCGCTCCATCTTCATTTCATGTATCATCAGTGTCAGTCACCAACTGCGGTGCCCCATGGTAAAAGCGGGCGTTAAACATTAAACTTTTTTTTTCCAAAATTGACTCCATTGAATGCTATAGAACATAAATCTAAACAATCAGCATAATACATTAAAAGGATATTCCGTTCTTCCATAAATTAACTACTATGTCGTTCTTATACTTCTTGTAAAGTATTATTAGGATATGACAGGATGTGATAGAATCTTCTACAGGGGATTCGGAGTACCACTGTCATCCAGCCCCCCGTGGTGCTGAAACGACTCACTAGGCCGGCCCGGAGAGCGGAGGACGAGATGTTTACTAGGAGCACATATTCTTGCCATGCAGCACTGAGTCTCCCGCAGGCAGATGAGACAGGATGTGAAATGATAGTGGACATGAAATGGAGGGGTGTAATTAACCTACCCAGCATTCACCTGGCCACCCGGGAAAGCTCCC
>CM060950.1:22169375-22386875 GCA_030765055.1 Mantis religiosa | reverse complement strand
TCTTTAGCTACTAAAAAATGCCATCAGTTTTAATTACATAACTTTTTCTATTGAGCTACAGCCATTTATTTTACTGGTGTTTCAAGTGGAACACCCTGTATGTGTGCTGCAGTTGAAAGAAAAATACGTTATTATCATAACAGCTTTTATAATGCTTATGGAATAGAGATAGTAGCTAAATTAAGGTATATGAAAATGCTAATATTATCAGAATGGCAAGGGTATAACGTCAGTATTGTTATAGCGACGCTGTATGAGCTCGTTCAGATGTAATTTGTATTATATTCTAGCGTGAGGTTAGCTGCAAGGAAAAATCACGTTATGAACTTCCGAGGCAGTTCTGCATGACAAAGGATTCAGGAGTGCAATTTGTAGTGAAGCCAAGTAACTTCGCTCTTTTAATTGCTAAAGTCGTATAAATGGAACTAGTATGATCAAATTAAAAGCATCTTACATGGCTTTCCCGAAACAGTTATGAAGAAGGAGTTAGAATGCTTTATCTTGTAGTTTCGGGTTTGCTTCTCAGCCACATTTTACATTACGTATCATAATTTTTATTTGTGTAACAAGGAATTTAAAAAACCAAAAGAGATAGCTAAAATGAAATGAGACCTGAAGCTTTCCTGTTGACGAGTATGTTCAAGATCTTTTCGGGAAACAAGCCAATTGAAAAGACGATTAGAAATCGACGTTTCGGGAGCGTACTCGCTCCCATCATGA
Source organism: Mantis religiosa (assembly GCA_030765055.1). Lineage (NCBI taxonomy): Eukaryota > Metazoa > Arthropoda > Insecta > Mantodea > Mantidae > Mantis > Mantis religiosa. Next base: position 22,386,155 of record CM060950.1, on the reverse strand, counting down.
GGATATTTTAAGAAATGTTTTAACCACAAAATGTATAACTGGATATAACACAAATATGAACAAAGGCATAACTCTACCAATACTCACATCACTGAATAAAAGACTGTTTTCAGTAAATTAAATGCCAGGTCAGGGGATGGCATGAGTATAGAAAATTAATTAGGCCAAAGAAACGTAACTACTTCACTTGATATCAAGCTGTATAGGTCTGTGCTTCTTAAGCCGACGGATTTGCATTTTAAGGCCGGTTTTTAAATAGGAACTGAACTGAAATCCACCATCACGATTAAGCGTGCACCTCTCGGAGGAAATGGCCAAAGCCTCCTGAACTCTCCGCTCCCAGTAACTGTTGCATTTTGCCAAGCTCTGTGGTCGTTATCAAAACAATGATCTGCCAGCCTAGACTTCTCAGATTGCATTAAACGAATTCTCCGTTAATGTTCGTTTATTCTGGTAGCGATGGTCCTTCTGGTTTGTCCTGTATACGGTGTCCTACATTCACAGAGTAAACGAACATGAACAGAGCATTTGTTTAATGCAACCTGAGAAGTCTGGACTGGCAGATCATTGCTTTGATAACGACCATAGAGCCAACTTTCGGGAGACGACCATCCTGACAAGATGCAACAGTTACTGGGAGCAGAGAGTTAAGGAGGCTTTGGCCATTTCCTTCTAGAGGAGCACGCTTAATGGTGATGCTGGATTTCAGTTCAGCTCCTTTTGGAAACTGGCCTTAAAATAGAAATCCGTCGACTTAAGAAGCACAGATCTATACAGTTTGATCATCAAGTTAAGTAGTTACGTTTCTTTGACCTAATTAATTTTCTATACTCACTCCACCTCCTGACCTGACATTTAATTTACTGAAGATAGTCTTTTGTTCAATGATGCCAGTATTGGTAGTGCTTTGCCTTTGTTGAAATTTGTGCCATATCCACTTATACATTTTGTGGTTATAACATTTCTTAAAATACCCTGATGATGGGAGAGATGTACGCTCACGAAACGTCGATTTCTAATCGTCTTTTCACCTGCCTTGCTTCCCGAGAATATCTTCAACAGCTGTAATTAAATTAAATGGATATCATGTATAGAATTTATATTTGTTACTAATATAGGCTGGGATAAACTTTTTTGTTAAGGAATGGCCCCTGTAGAATTAGATATAAACAACTACAAAGTATCTTAACTTTCTTCTCGAGCAGCCAGCCAGGTGAATAGATGATTAGATATCAATGTTTCGGGAGTGTGTATCTCTCCTATCATCAAGATATTTATAAAATTTTATAACTACAAATGAAATACTGGATATAACACAACTATAAACATGGACAAAATACTATTAAAATTCGCATTACTGAACAAAAGACTGTTTTCAGTAAATTAAATGCCAGGTCAGGAGATGGTGTGAGTATAGAAAATTATGTCAAAGAAACGTAACTACCTAACTTGATTATCAAGCTGTATTGATCTTTGCTTCTTAATTCGACGGATTTCCATTTTTAAGGCCGGTTTCCAAGAGGAGCTGAACTGAAATCCAGCATCGCGATTAAGTGGGCGCCTCTCAGAGGAAATCGCCAAAGCCTCCTTTATTCTTCGCTCCCAGTAGTATTCAAGTTAAGTAGTTACGTTTCTTTGACACAATTAATTTTCTCCTGACCTGGCATTTATTTTACTGAAAACAGTCTTTTGTTCAGTAATGCGAATTTTGATAGTGTTTTGGCTTTGTTTATAGTTGTGTTATATCCAGTACTAATAGATTTCATATTCAAATTTAATCGCTGTTTCAAGTATATAAAGAAAGAAAATACCTTTATACATTGAAATATTTTTCCCTCTTGTGATTGCTACTGAGCTTTCAATTTTTAAGTTTAGGAACTTTTGTTTCCAAGCGCACTTTAAGTATTATAATAATATTATTAATTATTTATTTTAATGCCTTTATTACTTATTTATTGTTGCTCCTTTAAAATGCAACTCAGAAAGGAGTTAGAATTCATGCATTTTAACACCTACACTGTGACGTAACTTGGAGTTTCCAGGAATAGAGACTTCTATAAAAGATCACATTCATTGCGGAAGTGCTGTTTGACCTCGCATATAATGTATGAGAGATGAACTGCTCTACAGATAACATGGTTCCTAGAAAACACAAATACACATGCCTGGCTGATAACACAGGGTTAAACTATTCAACCTGCGTAGTTCTGCGGAGACACAAAGAGAGTATTGCTAAACCTTGCACGCAGTCGCGTGTTACATGCATAAGCTTTGTTCCTGAATGAACCCTGGTGCAGCTGGTACTTGCCTGATTTACCTTCAGTGTCAGTAGAATTGCATAAGAAAGCCAGAGCATATGGTTCAAAAGTCATGTGGATTACCTAACACAAAACTCTATGTTTAATGTATTTGTCAAAAAGGAGGGGGGAAGTGCGGTAGCATTCTTCAGTTGCTTTACTGGCATCCATCCAATAGAAATCAATTCATATCTAACTTTAGCCAATCAGCTTATTTTTCCACGTGGAGTAAAACATGTGATGGGAGCTCCTTGGTGACCATCTCAGAGTAATTATATTGTCATGGGAGCAGTTATAATTTCTGTTATGAGTTCACAAGTCAGTTTTCCGTTTTCTTGGTTAATGAGTGCGTAGAGTCAAATTTCTATTATCTTTTTTCTGTTAAGATTAAACGTCCTTTTAATTGGTTAAGTTATATCGGACGATGAATGCATGAAATAGGTGAAAATTAGAGCTTAGAGTAGGGATCCCAGACGTCCCGGTTTTACCGAGACAGTCCAAGATTATAGCCTTTTGTTCAATTGTCCCGGTGTCCCGGAAAGTTCTACCCGGGACGCTAAATGTCCCGGTTCCTTAGAGGTTTATTAGTACTGAATGTTTTTGCATCTTAAAAACACGAAATATCTCTAATTTGATTGCACATTTTTCCTTGCTAAGAAGAAATATGCTTTTACACATAATTAACTAAATATAAGTTCTGCGCCGTGGCGTAGTGGGCTAAGGCAGCATGCCTTGGTCCCTGGCCACAGAAAGCGGCCCGGGTTCGATCCCACCCATGCGGTGGGGATGTTAGGTCCCGGGTATAGGACCGGTGCCCACTCAGCATCGTGAGGAAGGTGGGGAGCTTGCGCTAGGTAAGCGGCCCTGGTCACGGAAACCATCATTCCGGCTGGGGGATGCCGAGATGCTCACCACATCTCCTCCCCGTATCGGTTGGATGATCGCCCACCTCTGCCGTGCGTAAGTGGGCGTGAGGCCGGCAGTCGGGTTGGTAGACCTTGGCCCTCTAAGGGCTGTCGCGCCCTTAGTGGTTAACTTTTAAGTAAATATCAAAAGGGAAATATTTCGCTATTGATTGTTATGTTGGTACCGAAGCTTATGTTTACTATCGGCGGAAGTTGCGGTCTAGACGACGTAGATTGGCTTCTATCTCATTCTATGTGCGTGCTTCCAAGAGGAACACTTGGATACTAAATTTATTATTCGGTTTAATTCGTTTCTACTGTAACTGTGAAGTAAATTTAGATGCCTAAGCAAAAATATATATGTTGTTATTCTCTTAAAGAGCAGTTTCCATTTTTGAAGGAGACTAGTATTGAAAGTGCTGGATCTGGATCTGATGTAGAATGTAATTTCTACCACATTGTGTTTAGCTTTAGCCATGTAGGGAAATATGATATCATGTATCATGTTAAATAATTTCAGAAATGGTACAGTGGTAATATCTGTATTAAATCATTATCTACCCTATTTGTATATGAAACAAGTCTTTACGTCTCTCGATAGCATAATGTCAAAGTGCCCGGTTGATACGAATAAATGTTGGCGAGCAAGGGTCACCACTTTAACGGGAGAGTTTGAAACAAATATTGTTTAGCTCAGGGTAAAGCAATGAGGTTTCTCTAAGGGCATGCGTGAGTATGTATGAGAAGAATAGTTTTAATGACACTGGAATGCCCGTTTCAAACGGGTTTAATGACTGCTTCTTTTTATCAGAACATCCAACTAGAAGTTGCCGACCAAGGGTTACCAATATCACTGTTTAAAGCTACTATATGTGAAATGCTTATTACTCAATAAAGCTTAATTCGTTCTTCACGTATATATGAACCGACAAATATCTTCTCTCATTACTTCTGTTCTGCCCTCGACCAAGACAGAAGAAGACTGCCCTAATCGGCTTCAGAGCGAAGACTGCAGGTCCACAGCTGCGCGTGGATGTGCGTGACTTTCACTTTCTCTATGTCCTTTATTCAACCAAAGATTACCTTTGTGATTATTTTGTCATGCCATTATGAAGGGTCCGAAGAATATCCTATTCAACGTCAAGTGCTACCCTTTAGAACTCTATTAAGGACACTGTTTCTTACGATGCTATTCGACTCAACTGCACCTGCACGCGTTGTAACAAAGAACCAACATTCCTTTGAGATCTATCATGATTCTTTACTTATGGCAATCCTTTAATTTCGGTATCACGGTTTTTTCATTTTAGAATCTGGAATGTGTAGCTTCGAGTTACCTGACCCCGGAAAATAACCGTGGCTACATATCTGACCCTGACCGACATTCGAACTCAGTTTCTACTATCCTTATCCTTACGCCGTGTTATATCTTATGGAGTCTTCTTCATCGGTAACTATTTTATGTTTTAAAACTTAAGTCACACTATCTCATTTTTCAAAACCATTTTGGGTCTTCAAAATCGATACTCTAGTGATGATATTGTGAGCAGCGGCTATTGGGCAAGTTTATTCGGAGGTCGCTAAACAGATGAAGATTGCGCTCGTCCAGTGTAAAAGCGCTGTTTCCAAATAATTATAATCTTCTGGAAGTTTCTCCACCTGGAACGTTTTGGAACTCGGTGGTACTTTGGATTAATTAGCCTGTCATTTAGGGAGCGTGTTTCTGGTGCGACGAAAAACCTTGTAACAGTATTTTTGTTTAGTAATGTTCGAAGGAATAATAAATATATAAAAATGTATGTAGTTGTGTGATTGGCCGAAGTAGTAGTGGTATGACGTGGTGTGATGACGTGTCAGAGAATCGGCCAATCACAAAATAAAGTGGGAATTACTATGGGGACAAGAAAATCAATAATCTAGAAAAAGTGAGAATCTTGTGTCTTGCTGGAGAAGGAGGAAAGATGTTACGAGGATTGTAATTGTAAAGGAAAATTAATAAGATTCAAAAAGTGTTATTCAATATTTATAATAGATAAGAGTGAATCATAGTTCGTATTATATAATTAAATAATATATTACAAAATTGGACTCATCTAAAGTTTATTTTCAATAAAAATCCGCATCCACACCTGAGAAAAGATCTCACGACTCTCAGTAGATTAAAACTCGACTTGGATCTTATAAAAAGTTGGCTTGCTTCTTATTAGTTGAAGACGAACGAAAATATAATCCCGTTACAAATGGCGCAGCAACGTGTGGGGCTCGAATAGGATAAAGAAGAGGAGATTAAAGCATCGTGCAGCTCCGTGGGAATTTAAAAGGAAAGAAGAAAGAAGAGAGAAGAAAGAAGAAAACGAGAACTGGTTTAAGTGAGTGAAAAAAAAATAGTAGTAGTAGTAGATTTATGTTGTTAAGAAATCAGAAAATAGTTAAAAAGATGGCGAGTAGAAAAGAAATAACAGTGGAAGGAGAAGTTACTGATAGTGTAGGAATGAATAGGGAGAATGCAGGATTAAGCATAGATAATGAGTCAATGTTGGAAAGAATAACGAGAATGTTAAGTAATTTAGATTCTAAAATAGAACAAAATGCAAATGATTTAAAATCAGAAATGAGTAATTTGGATTCTAAAATAGGAGATGTTAAATCTGAAATGAGTAATTTAGATTCTAGAATGAAAGATGTAAAATCAGAAATGAGTAATTTAGATTCTAAAATAGAACAAAATGTAAATGATTTAACTAAGAAAATGAATGATTTAGATGTAGGAGTAAGACAGGAACTAGCACAAAATGTGAGTAACTTAGAAATTAATTTATTACAGAAGCTAAAACAGGAATTAAAATCTGAAATTTCACAGGAGATTAGAGAAGGGAGAAAAGAGTGTAGGGATAATATGGAAAGGCTCATGCAGATTTTAGAGATTAATAAGGATGAGAATAGAAAGGAAGTCAATGAGTTGAGAGAGATAATTCAGGAAACTAGGTTAGGTCAGGACATTGTGAAACAAGAAATAAGAATGGAATTAAACAAAGAGTTAGAAACATTTAGGATACAACAGGCAGAAATAACACAAAAACAAAGAGAAGAATTAGGAGATAAAGTAGAACAAAGAATCAATGTAATTTGTTCTGAAATGCAATTACAACATGATGAAAGTAAGATACACCAAGAGGAAATAAAGTTACAAATTGATGAGATAAGTAAAGTAAAAGAAGAAGTAATTTTGCAAATTAAAGAGGTAAAAGAACATTTTGAAAAAGAAAAGGATAACTTAGGAAAATTGACACAAGTTGTAATTGCATTACAGGCTAGAAAAGTAAATAACGGGAAAGAAATGTCTAGAATTACAAATATAAACGATTGTGACTTACCAGGTGAATTAAGCAATCATCAGAAGTCTAGTGATGTAGTAAGTGAATGTAGTGATTTTGTGAGTCCAGATAATGATATTAATTATCACAGAAACACACAGAACATGTCCTCACACACACAACTCCACAGTCTAGGTCAAAATGAATGTGTACATTATTCACTGAATGATATTAGTCCACCAAGTTTTGATGAGGAATCAGGTGATAATCCAAAAGTATTTCTTAGGGAATTGGAAGAATATTTCCGTATTAAGAGAATTCCCAATGAATTTCGGATGGTAATAGTAAAACGCTGTTTGAAGAAAAATGCTCTTGAGTGGTTAAGGTTAACTTTGGCTTCACATGAAACATACAGTACTTTCAGAAATCTGTTTATAAATAGATTTTGGGGACCTGAGAGACAAAGAAGAATAAAAGTTGAGTTAGCAACGGGTAGGTTTGAGTTTAAAAAAGGGATTTCTATGACTGAATATTTCTTAAAATTAGCAAACAAAAGTAAGTTGATCAATCCCGAAATTTCTGAGACAGAAATTGTCAACATGCTAATACGTCATTATCCACCACATATCAGAAATCATTTAATTGTGGCTAAGCCTATTGATTTCTCTGATATGATTGAATTATTATCCGAATTTGAAGCACATAACCTCATTAATGATACTACATCCTGTGATGGTAACTATAATAACGTCCATATTGAGCGAGGAAGAAATCGACAGGAATCACAACCTACAAATAATAGGAATAATAGGACGAGTTTAAATTGGGGCGGGGCACCCGTGAGAAATCAAAGATTTGAAGGAAGAGGTTATGATCCTAGACGAACTTATGAATCTGTAATTCCCGGAACAGGAAGTGGAGTTCAAAATAATGTGCAAAGGAATTATCATAACAATCAGTCGACGAGAATTGGAAGAAATGATCAAATAAACCATGTAAGATTTTATCGAGGAAATAATCAGCGAATAAGTAATTTTAATAGGGGTAGAGGTACTAGTTTATTTAGTGCAAATCAAAGAGATTTTAGGGGTGTGAGATTTGAAAGAAGTAATCAAAATGAAAGAGTCGAAAATACACAAAGCACAGAGAATGATGTGAGTATAAACGATAGCACCAACCTAACCAACAATGAAAGTAATAATCAGAGGGAGATGGAAAACTAAAAACCAAATCATTTTGTGCTCTGGAAAGTGGTTCGGTGAGGATGACACAGGGCGAATTGAAAGTTGAAGATAACGGAAATAAGCTTACTCTCTTGCAGAAAAATAAGGAATTAGTTAACCCACCTCAGATAATTATTTACCTATGGGATAAAGAATATACAGCCTTGATTGATACTGGAGCCAGTTCTACAGTGATAAGTGAGGTATTGTTTAACAATCTGTTAGCTAACTATAAAGTGGAATATTTAAATGTGTGTAACGTTTACTGCAGTACTGCAATTGGGAAGAAAAAGGATAGGATTAAATATCAAGTATTAATTAAGGGGCGAATAGGTGAATGGAATTTCAATTTCATTGCGTTGGTAATTCCACATTTGGCAAGAGATGTAATTGTGGGTAATGATTTATTATATGAATGGCAAAGTGTATTGAATTTCGAAATGCATGAAATGAAGGTTAAGACAGAAAATGATTTATTAGTAATAAAATTATTGGAAGAAGATGGAAGAAAAGAAGAGAACAGGGATAATATAAATAATGAAAGGTTTTTTGTGGAAGATATACTCTTGCAAGAAAATGGTAATATTGAATACGATGAAAATGAAAATTGTGGGAAGAATTTAATTATTGATGGATTGCAAAATAATGTAACTGACCTTGAAAAGCATTGTTGCCAATTATATACAATACAAGATAAGAACGGCGGAAGCCAAGTGGAGGAAGAAATAGAATTCCAGAGAATATTACAAGTAAAGTTAGAAAACACATACAATTTAGGCCAAGCGAGAAAAGAACAGTTGAAATTGTGTATATTAAAGAATAGAAAAGCCTTTAGTTCAAAACCTGGACTGTGTAACAAATACACACACACATTTAAAGTGAATGATACTGATCCCTATACACATAAAAGCCTTGACAGTAATTGAAACAATATTGAATATATACTATGTGTGTGTTAAATAATAATAAAAATAAAACATTGTTAAACATCAATATATTGTTGTATTTTAATTAATGTTAATTTATTGTTGTTAAATGTTCATTTATTATATTTCATCCAATGTATGTATATTATTATATTTTATGTATGTTGTATTGGTGTTGTGTAATATTGGTGTAAACGAAATTGTTAATTGGGGCTGTTCTTCGAAATATATGGAAACAGATTGTTAATTCCTTTATTTGGTTATTTTCCATATATTTCGAAGAGGGGCATTTGTAACAGTATTTTTGTTTAGTAATGTTCGAAGGAATAATAAATATATAAAAATGTATGTAGTTGTGTGATTGGCCGAAGTAGTAGTGGTATGACGTGGTGTGATGACGTGTCAGAGAATCGGCCAATCACAAAATAAAGTGGGAATTACTATGGGGACAAGAAAATCAATAATCTAGAAAAAGTGAGAATCTTGTGTCTTGCTGGAGAAGGAGGAAAGATGTTACGAGGATTGTAATTGTAAAGGAAAATTAATAAGATTCAAAAAGTGTTATTCAATATTTATAATAGATAAGAGTGAATCATAGTTCGTATTATATAATTAAATAATATATTACAAAATTGGACTCATCTAAAGTTTATTTTCAATAAAAATCCGCATCCACACCTGAGAAAAGATCTCACGACTCTCAGTAGATTAAAACTCGACTTGGATCTTATAAAAAGTTGGCTTGCTTCTTATTAGTTGAAGACGAACGAAAATATAATCCCGTTACAACCTGTTTGTACCTTTTCTCCGAGGGAGTTTGGAAATGCAAGGGTTTAGAACCGTTCAGAAGAGGAGGCTACGTTGGGCTGCGCATTTCACCAGGTCGCGAGGAAAGTGAAGAGATAATGACAGTTTGAACTGGTTCATAGTTATTGAAGCGACAATGTGAGTTGAAGCAGGTCTCAATGAAAATTGAAGTAGGTCCTTAAGTAACAATGAAAACTGAGTGAAATGCCAGTTAAAAACTGGACAAAGTACACTATTTTGACTAGCTACGAGTACACGGCTCTGGATGATGTACATACAAAACGTTTGAAAATGTTTGGGTGTATCAGTGAAAACACGTATAACGAGTGGATATGTAGATACAGCAGTGATAAACGGAAAACTAAAGACAAATGCAGAGATTTAAGTTATGGAACCTTATTGTTACCAAATTGACTCCCGTCTAAAGAATACGCAATATCCGTGTGCCTCCCTTGCAACTTCTACCTAAGATTTGTGATTTATTTCTCTCTCAGGAGCACGTACATTTTAGTATAAGTAGGATAAATGAAAAAATAAACGTTGCCTTCAGTTTCATTTCGGGCTGAAGGAAAAATGAAGACCTAACTACGTAATCATTCTTTCATAAATGTGAACACCGACAAAGAATACTTTTGTGTTAGCAAGAGGAAGTCTGTGTAATGCCTAAACCAACTGATGTATCTATCCATCCTCCTGTTAGGTAAAAATGGAGCCAGTAAAGGACACCCGATATCTTTACCCCTAGAAATGGAGGAAACTTGAAAATGATAAGCAGGTATCGAAGCTTGGACACAGATGGGAGAGGGACCGATAACTTCATTTTGTCTTTTAGAGTAGCGTAGTATTGTTTAAAATACGAGAATTGGTGTTCTCCCTTTGCAGTCCTATACAGGTTGTTTCGAAACTACACCGAACGAATATAGGCGTTTTCTAGTTTATAACTTAACTAGTCCGAATTTCGGTGTCGCGGCTTCGATATTCTGCTAGGTATAATTTTATGCACCATTAAATATTACATGACTTTGTGATTGGGCGGTGTAGGAACCACCCGTATGCAAACCTCAACAGTCATTTTTGGGACGCACCGGCCACGAAAACAAAAGCATTGCTCCTTGCTCTTTATCAGTAACCCTAGCCTCGCTTTCAGGTAATGGGAAAAAGGGCATTTACTTGTGAAAAAGTCGATAATAACTCGAACAGTTCCAAGCTTGCTCATTTTGCAATGACCTTAATTTTAGTGTTTTCAGCTAATTACTGTAGAATCAACAATTTATTTTTCAGTTACAAATGCTTTATTTAGTATTATTAAATACAGTGAAATAAGGGCGCCGGGGTAGCGCGGTGGTTTCGTTCGCGGCTCCCGTTCTAAGGGTCCCGAGTTCGATTCCCGGCTCTGGGGTTGGCGATTTTAAGTCGGCCCTATCCACGCCTTCACCTCTGTCTAGCACACGTGAAGTATCCCCTATGCCCAACGTGGTTCGGAGTCCACGGTAAAAACTGTAGGTCCTCTCACCTCACCGCCATCTTCACTATCACCCTATCATCGGAGGTAATGGACACCGCCCTCTGGGTGCCTCCACCTGAGAAATGGGTCCGGTCATCACTTGGTGGGGCGAGGTTACCCCGAAGGCCAAGGTTGCCATGTGGGGAGTGTTAGTAACTAACTAACTAATACAGTGAAATAAAATGCTTGTCTCACTCCATAAGCCGTTTAGTTTTGGTTAACTTTATCTACAATTCTGTGATATTGTTCTCAGTTCTTTTTATCAGTTAATGCTTCCATCGACAATCTAACTAACATTAACTTCCCTCGAAAATGTTTAAGTTGCATATGTCCACCAGATTATTTGCCGTCATCGACTGTTATAACGGAATGTTGTAACACGTTAAATACTTATAAACAAATAACTAAAGAATAGCTTCTTTATTGGGGTTTCATAAGCCAAAGAAATTTTTAATATTGGAAGGCTACAGTGAAGTATGCCGGTATGTTTAAAAACAGCTACAGCAGACGGCATGGTGTGGCACCTACCTGCGAACTGCAATAATGTAAGGCAGTGGCGCTGTTTCTGTAGCTGCCTAATCCACACTCATTCTGGAACGTTTTTTATGTGTGATTATATTGGCGATAAAACTATCTTTATGTGTCACATATAAGCTCAGCAACTACTTCTATATATTCGTCCGGTGCCTGTTCGAAGCACCCTGTATAATTATCATGGATATACCAAAATTTGTGCAATCAAGTTTCTGTTTAAGAGAAATTCTTCACCTGAGAATAACTAAGTAGATGAATTACACCCTTTGTCTCCATCACATTACGTGACCACGACTGCGCCTTCAAATTGAGAAAACGCTTTAAGTGAAAATTGTCAAAAATTGGAAGTTTTCTTCTAAAACGCTTAGAAAATATATTGTGATGCACTGTAATGGTAATTCTTCAGCCATAATGGCATACCACGAAGATGAAACGAAGGAATTAGAAAATTTAAATCAATTAACACCATATCACATAAAACTGAGAGAATTTGATTTGACAATATACATTGAGACAGGATCCAGGCGCCAGTTAAATAAATTATAACCTATAACACAATTATATCTGGTTATTTTGTCCCCCAGGGGCCTACTGCGGTAGGTACGGGAATTGGCGATCCCGGGATCCCGAGCCAACTCTCTCGATTGGGTGCCTCTGAGTGGTGAGAGAGCTAATGCCAAACGCCCAAACAAGGTCCACATGTGTGTTTGACCTTAATCCAAGTTAAAAAAGTACATTAAACCAAATTCAGAGTAAAGCCAAAGCAAACCCAGAGAGAAGCTTGAGCGGAGCTAGAGCAAAGCGAGAGCAAAGCCAGAGCGAAGCTAGAGCGGAGCCGGAGTTAAGGTACAGAAGAAAGTGTGAGGCCGGAGCGGGACAGGAGTGGGGCCAGAACCTAGCAAGAGCCAAGCCAGAACGAAGCCAGATCCAAGCGGGAGTATAGTTAAGGAATGTTAGAGTGAAGCCAGAGCGAAACCAGAGCCAAGCCAGTGCGGGACCGTAGCGGTGACCGGAGCCTAGCCAGAGCAAAACCAGAGTGGAGCCAGAGCGGAGCCAGAGCCAAGCCAGTGCGGGACCGTAGCGGTGATCGGAGCCTAGCCAGAGCAAAGCCAGAGTGGAGCCAGAGCGGAGCCAGATCCAAGCCAGAGCGGGACCGTAGCGGTGATCGGAGCCTAGCCAGAGCAAAGCCAGAGTGGAGCCAGAACGAAGCCAGATCCAAGCGGGAGTATAGTTAAGGAATGTTAGAGTGAAGCCAGAGCGAAACCAGAGCCAAGCCAGTGCGGGACCGTAGCGGTGACCGGAGCCTAGCCAGAGCAAAACCAGAGTGGAGCCAGAGCGGAGCCAGAGCCAAGCCAGTGCGGGACCGTAGCGGTGATCGGAGCCTAGCCAGAGCAAAGCCAGAGTGGAGCCAGAGCGAAACCAGAGCCAAGCCAGAGCGGGACCGTAGCGGTGAACGGAGCCTAGCCAGAGCAAAGCCAGAGTGGAGCCAGAGCGGAGCCAGAGCCAAGCCAGTGCGGGACCGTAGCGGTGACCGGAGCCTAGCCAGAGCAAAGCCAGAGTGGAGCCAGAGCGGAGCCAGAGCCAAGCCAGTGCGGGACCGTAGCGGTGACCGGAGCCTAGCCAGAGCAAAGCCAGAGTGGAGCCAGAGCGATACCAGAGCCAAGCCAGAGCGGGACCGTAGCGGTGAACGGAGCCTAGCCAGAGCAAAGCCAGAGTGGAGCCAGAGCGAAACCAGAGCCAAGCCAGTGCGGGACCGTAGCGGTGAACGGAGCCTAGCCAGAGCAAAGCCAGAGTGGAGCCAGAGCGGAGCCAGAGCCAAGCCAGAGCGGGACCGTAGCGGTGAACGGAGCCTAGCCAGAGCAAAGCCAGAGTGGAGCCAGAGCGGAGCCAGAGCCACGCCAGAGCGGGACCGTAGCGGTGAACGGAGCCTAGCCAGAGCAAAGCCAGAGTGGAGCCAGAGCGGAGCCAGAGCCAAGCCAGAGCGGGACCGTAGCGGTGAACGGAGCCTAGCCAGAGCAAAGCCAGAGTGGAGCCAGAGCGGAGCCAGAGCCAAGCCAGAGCGGGACCGTAGCGGTGAACGGAGCCTAGCCAGAGCAAAGCCAGAGTGGAGCCAGAACGAAGCCAGATCCAAGCGGGAGTATAGTTAAGGAATGTTAGAGTGAAGCCAGAGCGGAGCCAGAGCCAAGCCAGTGCGGGACCGTAGCGGTGATCGGAGCCTAGCCAGAGCAAAGCCAGAGTGGAGCCAGAGCGAAACCAGAGCCAAGCCAGAGCGGGACCGTAGCGGTGATCGGAGCCTAGCCAGAGCAAAGCCAGAGTGGAGCCAGAGCGGAGCCAGAGCCACGCCAGAACCAAGCCAAAGTTAAGGTGCATAATGAAGTTAGTGTGAGGCCGGAGCGGGACAGGAGTGGGGCCAGAACCTAGCAAGAGCCAAGCCAGAACGAAGCCAGATCCAAGCGGGAGTATAGTTAAGGAATGTTAGAGTGAAGCCAGAGCGAAACCAGAGCCAAGCCAGTGCGGGACCGTAGCGGTGACCGGAGCCTAGCCAGAGCAAAACCAGAGTGGAGCCAGAGCGGAGCCAGAGCCAAGCCAGTGCGGGACCGTAGCGGTGATCGGAGCCTAGCCAGAGCAAAGCCAGAGTGGAGCCAGAGCGGAGCCAGAGCCAAGCCAGAGCGGGACCGTAGCGGTGATCGGAGCCTAGCCAGAGCAAAGCCAGAGTGGAGCCAGAGCGGAGCCAGAGCCAAGCCAGTGCGGGACCGTAGCGGTGATCGGAGCCTAGCCAGAGCAAAGCCAGAGTGGAGCCAGAGCGGAGCCAGATCCAAGCCATAGCGGGACCGGAGTGGTGAACAGGGCCTAACCAGAGCGAAAGCAGAGCGAAGCCAGTGTTAAAGGTACAGAATGAAGTGTGAAGCCAGAGCGAAGCCTGAGCCAAGCCAGAGCGGGACCGGAGTGGTGACCGGAGCCTAGCCAGAGCAAAGCCAGAGTGGAGCCAGAGCGAAGCCTGAGCCAAGCCAGAGCGGGACCGGAGTGGTGACCGGAGCCTAGCCAGAGCAAAGCCAGAGTGGAGCCAGAGCGAAGCCTGAGCCAAGCCAGAGCGGGACCGGAGTGGTGACCGGAGCCTAGCCAGAGCAAAGCCAGAGTGGAGCCAGAGCGAAGCCTGAGTCAAGCCAGAGCGGGACCGGAGTGGTGACCGGAGCCTAGCCAGAGCAAAGCCAGAGTGGAGCCAGAGCGAAACCTGAGCCAAGCCAGAGCGGGACCGGAGTGGTGACCGGAGCCTAGCCAGAGCAAAGCCAGAGTGGAGCCAGAGCGAAGCCTGAGCCAAGCCAGAGCGGGACCGGAGTGGTGACCGGAGCCTAGCCAGAGCAAAGCCAGATTGGAGCCAGAGCGAAGCCTGAGCCAAGCCAGAGCGGGACCGGAGTGGTGACCGGAGCCAAGCCAGAGCAAAGCCAGAGTGGAGCCAGAGCGGAGCCAGAGCCAAGCCAGTGCGGGACCGTAGTGGTGATCGGAGCCTAGCCAGAGCAAAGCCAGAGTGGAGCCAGAGCGGAGCCAGATCCAAGCCATAGCGGGACCGGAGTGGTGAACAGGGCCTAACCAGAGCGACAGCAGAGCGAAGCCAGTGTTAAAGGTACAGAATGAAGTGTGAAGCCAGAGCGAAGCCTGAGCCAAGCCAGAGCGGGACCGGAGTGGTGACCGGAGCCTAGCCAGAGCAAAGCCAGAGTGGAGCCAGAGCGAAACCAGAGCCAAGCCAGTGCGGGACCGTAGCGGTGATCGGAGCCTAGCCAGAGCAAAGCCAGAGTGGAGCCAGAGCGGAGCCAGATCCAAGCCATAGCGGGACCGGAGTGGTGAACAGGGCCTAACCAGAGCGAAAGCAGAGCGAAGCCAGTGTTAAAGGTACAGAATGAAGTGTGAAGCCAGAGCGAAGCCTGAGCCAAGCCAGAGCGGGACCGGAGTGGTGACCGGAGCCTAGCCAGAGCAAAGCCACAGTGGAGCCAGAGCGAAGCCTGAGCCAAGCCAGAGCGGGACCGGAGTGGTGACCGGAGCCTAGCCAGAGCAAAGCCAGAGTGGAGCCAGAGCGAAGCCTGAGCCAAGCCAGAGCGGGACCGGAGTGGTGACCGGAGCCTAGCCAGAGCAAAGCCAGAGTGGAGCCAGAGCGAAGCCTGAGTCAAGCCAGAGCGGGACCGGAGTGGTGACCGGAGCCTAGCCAGAGCAAAGCCAGAGTGGAGCCAGAGCGAAGCCTGAGCCAAGCCAGAGCGGGACCGGAGTGGTGACCGGAGCCTAGCCAGAGCAAAGCCAGAGTGGTGCCAGAGCGAAGCCTGAGCCAAGCCAGAGCGGGACCGGAGTGGTGAACAGGGCCTAACCAGAGCGAAAGCAGAGCGAAGCCAGTGTAAAGGTACAGAATGAAGTGTGAAGCCAGAGCGAAGCCTGAGCCAAGCCAGAGCGGGACCGGAGTGGTGACCGGAGCCGTGCCAGAGCAAAGCCAGAGTGGAGCCAGAGCGAAGCCAGTGTAAAGGTACAGAATGAAGTGTGAAGCCAGAGCGAAGCCTGAGCCAAGCCAGAGCGGGACCGGAGTGGTGAACGGGGCCTAACCAGAGCGAAAGTAGAGCGAAGCCAGTGTAAAGGTACAGAATGAAGTGTGAAGCCAGAACGAAGCCTGAGCCAAGCCAGAGCGGGACCGTAGCGGTGAACGGAGCCTAGCCAGATCAAAGCCAGAGTGGAGCCAGAGCGAAACCAGAGCCAAGCCAGAGCGGGACCGTAGCGGTGATCGGAGCCTAGCCAGAGCAAAGCCAGAGTGGAGCCAGAGCGAAGCCTGAGCCAAGCCAGAGCGGGACCGTAGCGGTGAACGGAGCCTAGCCAGATCAAAGCCAGAGTGGAGCCAGAGCCAAGCCTGAGCCAAGCCAGAGCGGGACCGTAGCGGTGAACGGAGCCTAGCCAGAGCAAAGCCAGAGTGGAGCCAGAGCGAAACCAGAGCCAAGCCAGAGCGGGACCGTAGCGGTGAACGGAGCCTAGCCAGATCAAAGCCAGAGTGGAGCCAGAGCGAAGCCTGAGCCAAGCCAGAGCGGGACCGTAGCGGTGAACGGAGCCTAGCCAGATCAAAGCCAGAGTGGAGCCAGAGCGGAGCCTGAGCCAAGCCAGAGCGGGACCGTAGCGGTGAACGGAGCCTAGCCAGATCAAAGCCAGGGTGGAGCCAGAGCGAAGCCAGTGTAAAGGTACAGAATGAAGTGTGAAGCCAGAGCGAAGCCTGAGCCAAGCCAGAGCGGGACCGGAGTGGTGAACGGGGCCTAACCAGAGCGAAAGTAGAGCGAAGCCAGTGTAAAGGTACAGAATGAAGTGTGAAGCCAGAGCGAAGCCTGAGCCAAGCCAGAGCGGGACCGTAGCGGTGAACGGAGCCTAGCCAGATCAAAGCCAGAGTGGAGCCAGAGCGAAACCAGAGCCAAGCCAGAGCGGGACCGTAGCGGTGATCGGAGCCTAGCCAGAGCAAAGCCAGAGTGGAGCCAGAGCGAAGCCTGAGCCAAGCCAGAGCGGGACCGTACCGGTGAACGGAGCCTAGCCAGATCAAAGCCAGAGTGGAGCCAGAGCGAAGCCTGAGCCAAGCCAGAGCGGGACCGTAGCGGTTAACGGAGCCTAGCCAGAGCAAAGCCAGAGTGGAGCCAGAGCGAAACCAGAGCCAAGCCAGAGCGGGACCGTAGCGGTGAACGGAGCCTAGCCAGATCAAAGCCAGAGTGGAGCCAGAGCGAAGCCTGAGCCAAGCCAGAGCGGGACCGTAGCGGTGAACGGAGCCTAGCCAGATCAAAGCCAGAGTGGAGCCAGAGCGAAGCCTGAGCCAAGCCAGAGCGGGACCGTAGCGGTGAACGGAGCCTAGCCAGATCAAAGCCAGAGTGGAGCCAGAGCGAAACCAGAGCCAAGCCAGAGCGGGACCGTAGCGGTGAACGGAGCCTAGCCAGATCAAAGCCAGAGTGGAGCCAGAGCGAAGCCTGAGCCAAGCCAGAGCGGGACCGTAGCGGTGAACGGAGCCTAGCCAGATCAAAGCCAGAGTGGAGCCAGAGCGAAGCCTGAGCCAAGCCAGAGCGGGACCGTAGCGGTGACCGGAGCCTAGCCAGATCAAAGCCAGAGTGGAGCCAGAGCGAAACCAGAGCCAAGCCAGAGCGGGACCGTAGCGGTGAACGGAGCCTAGCCAGATCAAAGCCAGAGTGGAGCCAGAGCGAAGCCTGAGCCAAGCCAGAGCGGGACCGTAGCGGTGAACGGAGCCTAGCCAGATCAAAGCCAGAGTGGAGCCAGAGCGAAGCCTGAGCCAAGCCAGAGCGGGACCGTAGCGGTGAACGGAGCCTAGCCAGATCAAAACCAGAGTGGAGCCAGAGCGAAGCCTGAGCCAAGCCAGAGCGGGACCGTAGCGGTGACCGGAGCCTAGCCAGAGCAAAGCCAGAGTGGAGCCACAGCGAAGCCTGAGCCAAGCCAGAGCGGGACCGGAGTGGTGAACGGGGCCTAACCAGAGCGAAAGTAGAGCGAAGCCAGTGTAAAGGTACAGAATGAAGTGTGAAGCCAGAGCGAAGCCTGAGCCAAGCCAGAGCGGGACCGTAGCGGTGAACGGAGCCTAGCCAGATCAAAGCCAGAGTGGAGCCAGAGCGAAACCAGAGCCAAGCCAGAGCGGGACCGTAGCGGTGATCGGAGCCTAGCCAGAGCAAAGCCAGAGTGGAGCCAGAGCGAAGCCTGAGCCAAGCCAGAGCGGGACCGTAGCGGTGAACGGAGCCTAGCCAGATCAAAGCCAGAGTGGAGCCAGAGCGAAGCCTGAGCCAAGCCAGAGCGGGACCGTAGCGGTGAACGGAGCCTAGCCAGAGCAAAGCCAGAGTGGAGCCAGAGCGAAACCAGAGCCAAGCCAGAGCGGGACCGTAGCGGTGAACGGAGCCTAGCCAGATCAAAGCCAGAGTGGAGCCAGAGCGAAGCCTGAGCCAAGCCAGAGCGGGACCGTAGCGGTGAACGGAGCCTAGCCAGATCAAAGCCAGAGTGGAGCCAGAGCGAAGCCTGAGCCAAGCCAGAGCGGGACCGTAGCGGTGAACGGAGCCTAGCCAGATCAAAGCCAGAGTGGAGCCAGAGCGAAACCAGAGCCAAGCCAGAGCGGGACCGTAGCGTTGAACGGAGCCTAGCCAGATCAAAGCCAGAGTGGAGCCAGAGCGAAGCCTGAGCCAAGCCAGAGCGGGACCGTAGCGGTGAACGGAGCCTAGCCAGATCAAAGCCAGAGTGTAGCCAGAGCGAAGCCTGAGCCAAGCCAGAGCGGGACCGTAGCGGTGACCGGAGCCTAGCCAGATCAAAGCCAGAGTGGAGCCAGAGCGAAACCAGAGCCAAGCCAGAGCGGGACCGTAGCGGTGAACGGAGCCTAGCCAGATCAAAGCCAGAGTGGAGCCAGAGCGAAGCCTGAGCCAAGCCAGAGCGGGACCGTAGCGGTGAACGGAGCCTAGCCAGATCAAAGCCAGAGTGGAGCCAGAGCGAAGCCTGAGCCAAGCCAGAGCGGGACCGTAGCGGTGAACGGAGCCTAGCCAGATCAAAGCCAGAGTGGAGCCAGAGCGAAGCCTGAGCCAAGCCAGAGCGGGACCGTAGCGGTGACCGGAGCCTAGCCAGATCAAAGCCAGAGTGGAGCCAGAGCGAAGCCTGAGCCAAGCCAGAGCGGGACCGTAGCGGTGAACGGAGCCTAGCCAGATCAAAGCCAGAGTGGAGCCAGAGCGAAGCCTGAGCCAAGCCAGAGCGGGACCGGAGTGGTGAACAGGGCCTAATCAGAGCGAAAGCAGAGCGAAGCCAGTGTAAAGGTACAGAATGAAGTGTGAAGCCAGAGCGAAGCCTGAGCCAAGCCAGAGCGGGACCGGAGTGGTGACCGGAGCCTAGCCAGATCAAAGCCAGAGTGGAGCCAGAGCGAAGCCTGAGCCAAGCCAGAGCGGGACCGTAGCGGTGAACGGAGCCTAGCCAGATCAAAGCCAGAGTGGAGCCAGAGCGAAGCCTGAGCCAAGCCATAGCGGGGCCGTAGTGGTGAACAGGGCCTAATCAGAGCGAAAGCAGAGCGAAGCCAGTGTAAAGGTACAGAATGAAGTGTGAAGCCAGGGCGAAGCCTGAGCCAAGCCAGAGCGGGACCTGAGTGGTGAACAGGGCCTAATCAATGGGAAAGCAGAGCGAAGCCAGTGTAAAGGTACAGAATGAAGTGTGAAGCCAGAGCGAAGCCTGAGCCAAGCGAGAGCGGGACCGGAGTGGTGAACGGGGCCTAACCAGAGCGAAGGCAGAGCGAAGCCAGTGTTATGGGTACAGAATGAAGTGTGAAGCCAGAGCGAAGCCTGAGCGAAGCCAGAGTGGGACCGGAGTGTTGAACGGGGCCTAACCAGAGCGAATGCAGAGCGAAGCCAGTGTTAAAGGTACAGAATGAAGTGTGAAGCCAGAGCGAAGCCTGAGTGAAGCCAGAGCGGAACTTGAGCGGGACCGGAGGCCGGCCGGAACCTAGCCAGAGCAAAGCCTGAGCCAAGCCAGGGCAAAGTTAATGGGATTTTAAATTGAAGTCTGAGGGAGGTTACGGTGAAGCGGGAGAGATGCCAGAGCGGAACCAGAGTGGAGCCAGAGCAGAGAAATGGTAAAGTCAGAATGAAGCCACAGCAAAGCCAAAGCGAAGCTGGAGGAAAACTAGAGCAAAGCTAATATAAAGCCAAAACAAAGCCATAGTGGAGCAAGTGCAAAGCGAAGGCAAAGCCACAGCAGAGTCAAAGGAAAGTTAAGATAAGTTAAGTGAAAGGAAGAATTGTAAAGTGAAATATAGTTTTTGAAAGGGCGCCATTTTGTTGAGCGTCCCTAAATTTTAATCATCATCATCATCATCATCATCATGGATATTTTGTAAAATTGTGTTAAATGTTGAAGGGTTGTACGTTTGGCAGTAGATTATGAGTAAATTTTTGCACCTGGTAAGATAGCCGTATGTACTAAACCAGCAAAGGCTTGTTTTCAGGCGAATTCGTAAAAGTAGTTCCGATGTTTACACTAGTGAGTGGGGAAGGTTGTCTGATTATGTATGCCAAGCTAACTTGCAATTATTTGTATGTGAGCTACCATTCCTTAGAAATTTAAAGATGGACTCTGAGTTGTAAAACGGCCAATAACAGGAATGTAAAATAAGGTGGCAGCACAGAATTAGAAGCTGGAGTGGTTATCTTCGGGTCATTACCACAGGGGAGGTTATTAGGAGAATTTCTGTGAGACGGATTAGGCGTCATTTTTGGCTGAAATACATGTTATCGCTTGGTAGAGGAATCAAATACTTTAATAATGGACATTCATATACAGTGTGATTCATATAAACTTGAATCACTTCAATAGGCCATTAATTTTTAACTAATAATAGGACACACGTGCAACTTTGGGAGAATATACTAGGGCTGTTCAATAAAGAATGATCATAATTCTTATACGTTCATAATTCCTCGCACTAAAATTCAATTTCATTATATTCTGTTAGCTTAATGTGAAACAAACACGCTGTAGTAGTTTCATTGCTGGTACTCCTGGTTCCCGCCTGTGAGAACCAGGCAAGCTCAGACATGTTCAGTATCGCCTACCACTGCAATGAAGGTAACCTGCAGCTAAAGTTGATGTTAGAGGAAGATCCGGAGTTTCTTTCAAACGTAATCACTGCTGATGGAACTTGGCTACATCATTTTGATCCTGAGAGCAAACAGCAAACCTCGGTGTGGAAATCTCCTTCATCACCAACCCCCCAAAAAGCAAAAGTGGTTGTTTCTGCTGGGAAAGTTATGTTCATCTCATTCTTTGATATTCATGGAATGGTTTATCAGCATGTTGTACCTGCACGCACACCAGTAACTGGACAATACTATAGGGATGTCCTGAAAACATTGCAAGTCCATATCAGGCGCTAAAGACCACATTTCCGTGAAGCAGGATGGATGCTGCACCACGATAGTGCGCGGCCGCATATTGCCAATTTTGTTGCCGGATTTAGCCCCATGTAACTTTTTTCTATTCCTTAACTTGAAGAAACACCTTCGAGGGAGGCATTATCTATCATCAGAAGCGGTGGTGAAGGCTGCGGAGGTCATACTGAAGGATGCCCCCAAAATGGTTTCCAGCGTCTCTTTATAGATTGGCAGAAACGTTGGGAAAGTGCATCGTATTCAGGGGAGACTATTTTGAGAAGGACCATCAAAATTATGAGGAAGATTTAAGGTACGTTGTCAAAAAAAAGTTTATAATCATTCTTTATTGAACAGCCCTTGTAGTACACTGCATTACACTATCTGCATCTCAGAGAAATTGTTGGAAGTGTCCTACACCAGCATCTATACATGGTTGTGCTCATCTCACCATATTCTCTGAAGTTTTACGGAGAGTATCCTCTCCAATGTTACTTATTTCGGTTCGAATGGATTCCTTGAGAACATCAATTGTCCTTGGCCTATTCTTGTACACTCAATTTTTGGATATCACCACAAGAAAAAAATCCGGTGAGGTTAGATCAGGGAATCTGGGTGACCACAGACGTTTTGAAATTATTCGATTATCAAAGAAACTGGTAATAAGTTCCATGGTGCTATTAGATGTATGGCACCTTGCTCCA
This sequence comes from Mantis religiosa, assembly GCA_030765055.1. Classification (NCBI taxonomy): domain Eukaryota; kingdom Metazoa; phylum Arthropoda; class Insecta; order Mantodea; family Mantidae; genus Mantis; species Mantis religiosa. The sequence goes on along the minus strand of CM060950.1, from coordinate 22,364,048 downwards.
TGTTGCTAGAAATAACGTTCTCTCAATTCGATATCATCCAGCTGCTCCACAAATGTCTTGAAGATACCTATATAAACTTCAGTGTCTACAATCGTATCAAAGAAAATTGGACCAACGATCCTGGAAGCTGACACCTCGCCCCATACTCCAAACTTTTCATCATGCAGTGCGGTTTCGTGGATCACTTGGGGGTTGTCAGCAGCCCAATATCTGGTTTTTTGTGTGTTTATTTAGCCTAACAGATGAAACCATGCCTCATCTGAAACCATCGACAGTAACTGATTCGTTTATCATAATCTATTATTTCAGTTGTTGCACCATATGCACTCTGTAAGGTCGTAAGCCGATTTCTTCGCAGCTCTTTGACATGTTCCATATGAATACCCTGATTCCTGGCTGAATCGACGCAACGATTTTTTGGAGAATTCAATATTTTTCTGCGAACATCTGTAACAGTATCTGCATTCAATTGCGGTCTGTTTTCCACTCTCTCTAATAAGTATACCAGTTGTCTCCAGCTTTCTTGCGAGCGATAAAATTGTTACCTTTGTCAGAAAATCGCATACATTAAATTCTCTTCGAAATTCCCGTTGAGTTGTTACCAAGGAATTTGTCTTCCAATATGTCTTCAGAATGTAAACACGCTCTCCTAGTGAGTTCTGCAAGTTGCTGTTATGACTGCACATTTAAGATCATCGCCTGTCAACAATTGTCAGTGTTGGCAATTCTCCCAGAGCCACTGACATCATTAAAACAAATTTTTACATTCTACGAGCTCTCAAAGGTAAATTATGGCCTGTTGAAATGGTTCAGGTTTAAATGGATCGCACTGCAGTAGTTTTCATTGCTAGGCACCTTCTCCGCCAAAGTATGGACAGTTTATTAGAAGTTTCGGAGTCAAAACCAGTGTCATTCTTTCACAGAATGATACACACTCACTCATTCCCTGAAATAGGTTTCTCTACCTTGAGTAGATACCCGGAATTAACTTCAAGAAAAACATCGAGAGGACATCCTGACGTGACATTGCAACTTCATGTTGATGCAGCATCGCGAAGCACACATTACTATTTCAATATATTACATTTAAGTGTCAAAAACGTACAATTTATTATAAATCATTTAATTATACACACAAATCAAGTTTTTCTCTGAATGAACGAGTATCCAACAAAGTTATGTGTGACATAACTTTGAAAGCTTTATTCTTGAAGCGTAAAGCGTGGGGTAGTACATCAAGCGTTGCCTCGCAATCATATCGATTTGTTTTGACTCGCCGCTAGTTCCCTCTCCAATGCTGACCCTGAAAGCTTGCGGTAGTCACACATAAACTGTGTTTTGTAGAGGTTTTGCTGCTTTAAGATAAGAAATTAAAAAAGCAGATTTTTATTCCTACCTCTAAACAATAACAGAGCAGGGAAAGTTAAACCTAATATTTAAGCCTTGTAGTGTTACGAGGGCTGTTCAAGAAAACTTTTAGGGTTATAATTTTTCGCACTAGAATTCAATCTTATTATATTCTGTTAGCTTAATGTGAAACAAACACTCCATAGTAGTTTTATTGTTGGTACTCCTGGTTCCCGCCTTAGAGAACCAGGCAAGCTCAGACACGTTCAGTATCGCCTACCGCTACAATGGAGGTAACGTGCAGTTAAAGTTAATGTTAGAGGAAGATCCGAAGTTTCTTTCAAACGTAATCACTGCTGATGAAACTTGGCTACATCATTTTGATCCTGAGACCAAACAGCAAAGCTCAGTGTGGAAATCTCCTTCATCACCAACTCCCAAAAAAGCAAAACTGGTTGCTTCTGCTGGGAAAGTTATGGTCATCTCATTCTTTGATATTCATGCAATAGTTTATCAGCATGTTGTACCTGCACACACATCAGTAACTGGACAATACTGCAGGGATGTCCTCAAATCAAAGCAGGCCCAAAAGACCACATTTCCGTGAAGCAGGATGGATGCTGCACCACGGTAATGCGCGGCCGCATATTGCCAAAGTTTTTGGTGAATATCTTGCAAAAATCAACGTGAAGTGCATCCTTCACCCTCCCTACAGTCCAGATTTAGCCCCATGTGACTTTTTTCTATTCCCTAACTTGAAGAAACGCCTTTGTGGGAGGCATTCTGCATCATCAGAAGCAGTGGTGAAGGCTGCGGAAGCAATTTTGAAGGATATCTCAAAAATTGTTTCCAGCATGTCTTTGAAAACTGGCAGAAGTGCTGGGACAAGTGAATTGCATTCAGGGGAGAGTAAAGGTAGGTTGTCAAAAAAGTTGTGATCATTATTTTTTAAACAGCCTTTATAAAAACTTATAAATGACGAGCAGGAAATTCAGGAAAACATAATTTGCGTACAGGTCTCAGAAATTAAATTACAGTGTGCACTACAGTACATCACATAAAATTAAGAAATACGAGAGGAATTAGCAATTCCTAATGTGAATGATAGATTAAAAGATAATGAACAACAGTGGAAAGAATATCTTGGAAAATGCGAGGTACAAGATTCACTAAACAAATATAAGAATATAAGGTTAATGAAAGCAAATCAGAGGGGGTAGAGCTAGAGTAGCTCTAAAATAAGAATGAACATGGGCTTAACCAATACACTGGTGATCTCTTGGCGTTCCCAGTTCCATATCGAGCGAGCGACAGAGATGGAAGATATGCCTGTCTTTGTCTCGCCGAATGCACCGTGCAAATAATCTGATATGTACATACAGGTGCTGACAGACAAGTTAGCTTAATATTTCGGCATGTGTGTAACAACATATACAAAGATTATCGCGTGGTGGCATAAACTGAACCTTAAAACCTTCAATCGGATAACAGTTCGCTTACGCAGCTATGGTTCATATGCACACAAAACAAAATGGCCCATAAATTAAATGTGTTCGACGAAAGAAGGCGTTTGCTACAGTGAAACAAAATAGTAACATTTCAACGATTTGTGAATATAGTCTCTAATTTAATGATGCCGTTATTGTATACTGCCTGTAATGGAATTTAAACTAATTTTTGTTTTATTAAAATACTTCATTGCATATTTCAAGCAGAAATTTGTGAACATCATTGGTTCTCCAATATTTGAACCCCGGAGATTTCAGAATATTATACATAGAAGATACAGAACCCGCATATTCCATTTTCTCTCTCATTAAATTGGTCAGCATTTTGGCAGTTGATGCTCACCCTTATCATAAAAATCATAAATAATTTGTTCTACGTAAAACATACTTTTGAAAATCGTAGCACGCTTTTTAGCTGCTCTATTTTTCCCAGCAGATCTAAATATAGGAAATTCTGATTTGGTGAACTGTTTGCCTTCTTTAACAATGTTCGTCACGGAATGAGCACTCACGCAACAAGCTTGCGTCTTTAATTCTCGACTCTGCGCAAAATTTCTACCTTCGAAAGTGTCTTTAACTGAAACCCGTTTAGAAAAGGGATACATATGAAAAATAATATTTCTAGCCTGCTTATGTAAAATCTTTCGAGTTTTCTGCATTTACTACTACATTTACGTTTACTCGCAGAATAGTACAAGACTTGCTAAGCGACATATTTACTAATTTTGAAAAGCACGTCTGCACTCTTAAAAGATCGCCACTAAACTGAGTGCAAGGTGCAAAACGCAACCGCGGCATAGCACGTGTGTGTTTATCTGCACTGAAAGTTAATGATTCATTTCTTTCTAGTCAGGAGTCTTATTCTTCCCCATTTCCGAAACCACATGTAAAACAGGGGGTTTGACCGCCAGCCTCAGAAGAAATATCTCCACGATATGAAAAAAAGAAAATGATTCTGTAATTAGTGTCTTTCAAGCGCGCAAAGAAATTAACTGTATAGTTCTGAAGCCGAAACTGTAAAAGCACTAAATATTGAAATGACATAATTTGGAAATCAGCGCATGTTAAAAAGGTACAGCTAGTGGTGGCTTAGTTGGTGTTAAAAGTGTCAGAATGGGATAAAAGTGTGCGAGCAGGTAAGGAGGGTCAGAGGCCAGGTACTTTGGCTAACTTCCCGAGATCGGTTTTCTCGGAAATTGACTGCACATCTGGTCGACAGAAAAGTGAAAGGTCTCTCAGTTGGCGTGACGACGCGATGTTTCTCGCTAAAATTTGTAGAGGGTTAAGGGGAAGTAACGGAGTGATCGCAGACCACGAGAGAAAAGAAGGGAGTCATTTGGGTCGGAACACTCGTGGAAAGAGGTTGGTCCAGAGGCAGTTGGCCGTCAACCTGTCCGGTACTGTGTTATATTGCGATAGTGAGTGAATCTACTCTGCGGCCGTAGCAACGACGATGTATCGGCAAACATTTAATTCAATTTTGTTTGAATAAATCGCATTTTAGAGAAAGCTCTGGTTTTTCTGTGCTAAATCCTACGCATACCCAGAGTGCAAGATCCATGCGGAGCAGCTGAGGCAGAAATCGACGAGAAGCAGCATTTAGCTTAGTAATAGTGAAAGAGAACGTGGAGTCGTTGTATTCCACCTTCTACAAAGCAGCGACGAGAAGACAGAGTAGCGACGTGTCGTTAAGTCCCGCTGCAGTTCGTTAAGCGAGCCAGTACGCGTGCTTAACTGTATAATGTCGCACTAACCGCGCTGCCTAGTCAGCGATAGACCAGCCACCCCTAGCTCCGCCTTATGTTCATTCCGATTTTGCAGTTACCTTAGAGACCCTCCGGATTTAAAATAAGGACAAACTCAAACAGCGTGGTTATATCACTCCACCCATAAACACGTGTTGACGTTCTCTGAGGTCAGCTGTTTACGTCTGCCTCTTAACGCAACTGTCATATCCGTCGCTGCAGCTCGCACTTAAATATTTTGGAAATTAATTACAGTATCTATGCACCCCGTTCAATACTCGAATATGTCAAATAAGTGATGATATATATTGCAGTAACAAATTATCTACACTCGCACTTCACTATTTCCTCACTATAAAAGTTGTGCTACGACGTAATGTGGCCACACTTTAAGGCTCAATAGAGGATAGGAAAATATGGCTGGAAAATATCTGAAGGCTAAACAGGCAAGAAAAAGAAGAGGAGGAAGAAAATAACTTTTGTCCATACATCGGAGTGGAGGAAATCTGTGAATAGAACTAACTGCCCTGTTTCCTAAATGAAGCTTATACCCTTTACAATATTTCTAAACACCACCGCAATGTTATCGCAACACAAGCAAACTAACATTACGTCACTGTCACGTCATGTAAACTGTATGTTTTTATGACAGCTTTGTGGTTAGGAGGCAATCATTGTCACACGTGCAGTAATACGTTACGTTTTAATAAGGGTTTTGTCAGTGGCGTGTTCTCCATGATGCAGTGAAGTACTTGCAAGCGTAGTAGAATTACACAATGACATTCACTTAAATTAAAATAGCACGTTCAAGTGTTAGAGGAATAGAATATAGGTAAGCCACGTATTAAGAGACAAAAGCGTGAATTTTGTTCCAAAGAAGTGTTTACTAGGCCAAATAGAGGCCGGTGTGCTTGTGAGTAAGATTTTTGCAAAAAAAATAATAATAATAATAATAATAATAATAATAATAATAATAATAATAATAATAATGTTTTAGCTAGACCCGATGCTCTTTTATGTCTCTATCATTATAAGCACACATTAAAAAATAAAAAACGAAACCTATGCCGGATGAACATTTCAGAAGACCTTCATAACTATAACAGCAAATAAAGGAGCTTTTATAACACTAAGTTCTAATAAGATAATGCATCCCTCACCATCTCTTAGCAAACCAAAGAGACAACAATGGTGTTTTTACGCAAGCTTATCGCAAGTACACAGTGAGTTAAACAATGTATGCAATCAGTGTTTCCAAACGACATCAAACGCATATATAGAAGTAGTGGCTCAGTTTCTATGTGACACGTATAGATAGCTTTACCGGCAAAGGAGCCCCATAAAACGCTCCAGAATGAGTGTGTATTGGGCAGTGACAGGAACAACATCGTGTGCCTCACGCTATCGAAGTTCGTAGGTAGGTGACACACCATGCCGCCTGCTGTAGCTATTTGTAAACATACCAACATACTTCACGGTAACTTGCTACTATTAAGAATTTCCTTGGCTTATGAAACCGCAATAAAGAAGCTATTCTTTACGAACATGTTTATGGGTGTTTAACGTGTTCCAACTTTGCGTAATAATAGTCGATGACAACAAATAAGCGGGTGGACATATGCAACTTAAACCTTTTAGAGGGAAGTTAATGTTAGTGAGATGAGGATGAAAACATTAAATAATAAAAAGAACAGCGAACAATATAAAAGAATTATAGATAACGTTAACCAAAACTAAGTGACTTATGCAATGAGACAAGCATTTTATTTCACTTTGTATAATAATACCTACCAAATAAAGCATTTGTAACTGAAAAGAAAGCTGTTCATTTTACAGTAACCGATTGAAAGCACTGTATAATTAAGTTCATAACAAAATGAGTAACCACGGAACTGTGCGAGTCATTATTGACTTTTCCACAAGTAACTGCCCTTTGCCCCATTACCTGAAAGTGAGGCTAGGGTCACTGAGCCCGCCTCGGTAGCGTAGATAGTAGTGTATCTGCCTCTCGTTCAAGAAGTCGAGTTTGAATCTCGGTCAGGATGAGCTACCTGGATAAGGTTTTTCCGGGGTTTTCCCTTACCTTGAACGACGAATGTCGGGTAACCGTAAGCTCTATGGACCCTGGACTCACTGAGCACCATTTCACCCATTCCATTCACCGTCCGAGAGGACTTAACGTTGGACGTCACTGACTGACCGGTCTCTGATAAAGAGCAGGTCATTGATTACAGGTCACTGATAAAGAGCAAGGAGTAACGCGCCCTAATAACAACTTTTGAGGTTTGCACACCTGCAGTTCCTGCGCTGCCTAATCACAGAATAATGTAACACTTAATGCTGCATAAAATAAATACCTAAGAGAATTTCGAAGTTGTGACACCAAAATTCGGACTAGTTAAGTTATAAACTGCGAAACGGCTATACTCATTCGGTGTCATTTCGAAACAATCTTTAAAAAATGATTGAATATTGTGACAAAGAGAAAGAAGGGGGCATCACGCACTGCAATGGTAATTTACATTTGTGTATAATAATTGGCTAAACTTTCATATCAAACCTCCAGCTCTCAGGTGCTCTATTTGTGTTTCGTCACTTACTGTAGGCCAGGTTACTAATACTTCGCTCCTCTAGTAAACAAGATAAGAAGCGAATGCAGCGCTCGTCAGTGAAGGTCAATAGTCTTCAATGCTCTGCCATATGATACTTCAGATTTTGATACAAGAGATTGTGAGAAAGAAGAGATGACCATTGGTGGAAATAAAGCAACGTTTAAATATTTAATTTTTGTGAACATCTTGACATCTTATCATTAATAGGGCCCGAATTTCGATGATTTCGCCATTTTTCTTTTGAGATGATGCCATGGGAATACTGTGTGGAAAACATACGTGGGTCATAAGCAGAGCTAGGAGGTTTATAACCTATAAATTGTCTAAAAAGAACCTTTAAAAAGCTCTAAACATATCCCAAAAAGGGTCTGAAGATTGGAGAAAGGTATGTCAGAATGTTTTTTGGCATATTAACTGCCTGGATTTCTTTCTCAAACTGCAACTGCAGTGAAACTAACCTATCCACTCCTACCCTCTGGTCGAGGTTGGTGATAAATAACGGGATGTTTAGAGAGGGTTAACTAGGTTCTCTGCTGGTGCTGCTGACCTGATTACAACTGATACCTGCTGTAGCCAGTCTTAGGTATCTGCAAAGGCTTCATTACAACATAGAGGTACCTATGCCCTGGTCTTAAGCCTAGAACGAGTCATCAGTAGCACTGTAACAATTTTGTTTACGAAATGTATTGAAGGAATTTTCCGATACCAAATGTGTCATGGTACTTATCTATATTGCAATATTAAACTGGATAGAATTTTATCAGTATAAAGAACCGTGCAAAACAGTATCCCAATCGAATCTGGCGTTACTTTTAATTTGTAGGCAGATCATGTGCGCAATTGCGCAATTTGAAACAGTTTCCACGGTATTTATTGCGCATCTCGCTTATATTGTGGTCTTACGTACTTAAGGATTACCAAAACAGATGTAGAATAAGTCTCGTTTGTTGTAAATAAACTAACTTATACTATTCCAGTCCATACGCTTCTTAAAATAACTGTTTTGTAGATTACATAGCTCAGAACATAATATTAAGATTTTAACGGAGTTAATGAAACAAAATAATGCTAATAAAAATGAAACACCGGAGTCTAAAATTAATAACAGAGGAAAAGCATAGCGTACTTCATTGGAAACTTAAGCGAATGAAATTAAAAAAGAAATCAAACTGCAGCCCTACAAAAGACGTGAACAAACTTCAAATTTAATAAATACTTCCTCAATTTCACTGGAAGTTGCTTCAGGTATTATAAGAGTTAAGCTAAGCTGTTCTTTCTGGAAAACTTATTACTTGTAGTACCTCTAATTAGTGGAAAACCTTTTAAATTCGAATATAAATTTATTAATTAACAGCTTTTACCTCCAGGGTTTCTTACTCTCAGCCCCCTTTTTAAAATCATTAATGTGATTGACTTAACGGATTTTATTCCTTGTGAATTTGCTTTATATGCCTCTGATAGTACTTTCATCCTCCAAATAAGCATATACAACTTACAGCAAACAGTGAATGAAAATATCTTAAGAGCTGAATTATGTAGGCATATTCCTAGATCAACCAAGTGCTGTAGATGAAGCAGCAATCTTATTAAGTTAAGCAATAATATTATAATAATTATAAGTTAAACAAAAGAGGTTTGCATGGCGAATACACTTCCTAGCAGAAACAGGATGAACTGTTTGTCCTCTTTCAGCAAGAATTCCTCATGTAGGTCCTGGAGTAGCCTTAACAATTTTTTCTGAACCTGTGAGGTATTTGTACAGCAGAAAGTGTTGCTTTATTTGAACTTGACTACTTCAATTTGAAGACCTCTCTATACGACTGTGGTCTGAAAAGTTTCCGACCTAATAAAGATACAAGATATTTTTCAGAATTTGTTTCCTCAACATAGTCTGCTTATAAATGTACACACTTCTCCCAGCGATGCTCCCATCTCTGCAACCCATCCAAATAGTACTCGGCGTACTTCTCTGCAAAATAATTGTTCACGAAGGTTATTGCCTCTTCATTTGACGAAAATCTCTGACCTCTGAGCGCAATTTTCACACGAGGGAACAAAAAGAAGTCGCTTGGGGCTAGATCTGGTGGGTAAGGCAGATGGTCAAGCAGTTCCAACCGTAATTCATGGATTTTTGCCATTTCAACGGCTAAGGTGTGAGACGGTGCGTTGTCTTGGTGAAACAGAATTTTCTATTTCTGCAAATGTGGCCGTTTTACCCACAAGTTCTGCGTTTAACTTGTCAAGTAATGATGCGTAGTACGCTCCTGTAATGTTTTTTTTTCATATTTGAAGATAATCGATTAAAATAACTCCATAAGTATCCAAAAATACAGTTGCTAACACTTTTCCAGCCGAAAAAAAACAGTTCTTTTTCCTTTTGGAGCCGGGACTCCCTTTGCAGTCCACTGTTTGGACTGTATTTTTGTTTCGGGTGTATAATGGTGTATCCAATTTTCATCTACAGTAATTAATTGGCACCAAAAACTCGGAATTATCGCGCCTAAACTGCGCCAACAGAGCGTTGGAAATGTTCATTCGAACACGCTTTTGGTCTAACGTGAGCAAACGCGCGGACAGTTTTCTCATGTCCAAATGTTGATTTAATATGTGACAAACACCTTCTTTTGACTTGTGCATAGCCTCTACTGTGTCTCTCACTTAAATTCGGCGGACGTCTAGCACCATTTGGTGAACTTTGGAGATGTTTTCGTCGGTAGTTGCAGTTTTTGGACGTCCCGACTTCACCAACCATCCCAGAAGCATCCTTTATCAGATATCTCTGTACCACCACAACAACATGGAAGATTAAAACGATGACGTTGAGGATGCTGGATAAAATGAATTTGAGTACAGTCAACTTCAACACACGTATTCTGCATACACAAAATACACTATATGGTCCTATATTGTCGCGATCCCATTGTTGATCGAGGCGGCGCCGGTGACTAGTTCAAAGAGACAAACGTGCAGTGCGTAGATGAAACCTCGCCGAAACGGCGGGGGGAAAGAGACGGGTTTCTCGAGAGTTCTAGTTCTTTGTTCTAACCGCGTCTCGATTGTTTGAGAAATTTCTGGAATGTGAGTAATCTATAAAAAGGCAGCCCACCCGCTACAGTCAGTGAGTCGTTAATTGAACTCGCGTGCGTGAACACCTGGTGAGCTGTGTCGATGACCTTGCAATGTGATGCAATTCTGGACTGCTGTGTACGAAGTGTGTTTCTACGGAAATAAAGTGCAATTTTTGGGGTTTGTAACCTGGACTTTTAATTTCACGAACCCACTAAGTCACAATATATTACTGTAGCTAAAGAATGATGTACAATTAATATTATTTAAGTTAACTTTAAATTAAAAAAAATAATGTTCGTTTTTGTGACAATTATATTTCGAAAAGAATTAACCGATATTTCAGGGAAGTATACTTGAAATAGATTTGTGGGTAGCTTCTCAGTAGAAACAGATGGCGACGTGTCTACTTCACTCCAAAGTCTAGACAGACTTACAAAATAAAAGGGAAGTAAGTTTTATTTTCACAGTGTCTTCATTTTAGAAGTTTATTTTGTGGCCCTATTTTGAGTATGTTTTAGCAACAAGAAATTGAACAGAGCAAAGTTATTCAAGGAACCGTAATATAAAACCCCTTTTCTACATCAGAAACAGTGTTAGTCATTAATAACATTAACTTTCAATTATTTACACGCAATGAACTGTAAATCATTTAATTGTTTCTTTCAGTTATTTAAGAGAAACCTTTTTGGTGATCAGCGATTGCGATTCTTATATAGTAAATCCAGCAAGTAATCTGAAGATGTGGATCTCAAGAGATGCTGTGCGTGACCTAAGCTGCATGATGTGTTGATCGAGTTATAGAGAGCATTAAAGAACAATTTTCTACTGTTGACACAATGAACAAACTAAAAAATGTTTTCGAGAAAGCACGTCTGCTTGTAGCAGATATTGAGTTATTATCGCAGCTTCTCAAGAAATGGAGTATTTGGATTCGTGGTAGCCATACTTCGTACTCCCAACTTCGGGATCTTTAGAATCTATGTCTGCTGTTAACTTTAAAAATATTCTGTCGAATGTTTATATATATTACATACCAGGTGGCCGCCCACCTCGGTAGCGTAGATGGTAGCATGTCTGCTTCATGTTCAAGAGGTCCCGAGTTCGAATCTCGGTCGGGATAAGGTTTTATCGGGGGTTTTCCCTCATCCTGAAAGAAGAATGTGTAGCAGATATTTTATGTTGTTCTTGTGGCATCTGCTAGCGTGTGTTTCGGCGTGATGGTTGGATGCAACATTCAAGACATCCATTGAGTAAAAAAGTCACCTGACAGGCTACATAAGGAGCTCTTACCTATAAACTACCACTGCTTGCATTAGGTTTCTTTAAAACAAACGACTAGCAGAGACTACATTCTTGCTAAGCTAAACAAATGAGCAGAAGTATAACATAAAATTCTTCTGCAAGGAACATTCGTAGAGGATATACGTACATCAGTTTCACTATGCAAGTGATACCTCGACCCTGGGTGCAGAGATCATCGCTCGAGAGCAGCCGTGGAGAACTTCAGTAATTGCGCTAGAACTTCACCAAAGGTGAGAAATCCATCATCACCACCTTCATCCACAATAATCCGCTACAAATATCAGGTAACTCAAAGCTCCACAGACCCCGTACACATTTGAGCATCATTGCACCCAATTCATTTATCGTCCGATATTACTTAACATTGGAGGACGTAAATTACAAAAAAAAAAAAAAAAAAAAAAAAAAAAAAAAAAAAAAAAAAAACGTTGCCCAATTACGTCTTTCACGTAAGCAGATATCCCTTCGTGCGTTAAAACAATTACAGAATGCAACGGGGTAATTCCAATCGAATGCATGGCAGCGGTGTGTGCGAACTTTGTTCTGCTCCGAACGATAAGATGCAGTGCACAGCATTGAGCTAGCATGTGTGCTCCGTGATAGTAGGCAACAGTGTGAACTACCGAAAAGGCCTCAGAATGTTTTTCATTTACGTTACAGAGTGTTTATTTTCTATAGAATAAACTAACTTTTTAGATTGTAGCTGAGAAATTATCCGTACATACCCATCTTCCCCCACTATGTATTTAAGTAAGTGTAGCAGTATGATTAGTTACAAGAAGTTCAATGAAACTTCCTTTCCGTGTAATACTATCACCGGAGTAATACCACCATGGTATTGTGCCCACATCTGTGGTGTGCAGGTAGCATATCATCTTACATTCAAAAGATCTCGGATTCGAATTTCTTCCAGGGTAAGTTATCTTAATAACATTTTTCCGGGGTTTTCCTTATCCTGACAGGTAACTCTAAGCACTATGTACTCTGGGCTGGTTTGAGCCTAAATTCGCCCATTTCATTCATCGTCCAATATGACTTACGCTTTAGATTATTAAATTCACACAAAAAATATGTCTGTATACAACAGCGTACAACAACAATGTAGATAACTCATTTTGTTCCTATTTTAGTCTGTAAAATAGTATAATTATTCCTGAATCAAAGAATGCTTAGAACGCTCCCGCAAGCTATTTTTAAATGCTCTAATCGAGTGTGAAAGTTACGCGAATTCTAGTGTTAAATATGAATTCTAATTCTGTATCCTTGTTTTCTCACTATTCAAATTTTCAGCAATGTCCTTCATCTAAAATGCTCCTTGCGTGGCAGTTTTGGTGTTACACAAACGAAACTTGCCACATCATTCACGGAGATACAATTAATATAAATTTCCCTGTGTTTAACTGTAAGAGTCATTTAAGCACACTTTCTTTATTTCAAAAGAATAAACTTTTTGGGCAAAGCTTTAGCATCATAGCTTGAAAAATTTCTGGCACCTAAAGTTAGAGACACAGAAACCTAAGGCAATTCCAAAAAGTGGATGTATTGCGAACATGTTATTAAAATATTAGACCAACATTTAAGCTCATTTATCGCAAGGGACCTTTCTAGGGACGTAAAAAAAATAAATTTGACCATAATTTCCAAACTATCAAAGACAAATTGATGAAGTTTTTACTGCATCATAGTTGCACTATGTTACAGCTGTGGTATAAATCTTAAGAAGCAAGAGCTATTAGTGTAGGATTTCAAAATTTTAGTCATAGAATTTTGATTTGATAAATACTGAAAATGTATCGAAATGGCCCCTTCCGAAATAATTATGCTGGAAGTCATCTAAACTGAAAAGATAATTGATGGAGATTAATAGTTCCTTCATACTAGCCCTATATAGGCTAAGTTTTTGGATAGTCAAGCCTAAAAATTAAATGTCACAGCCGGGATTTGAACCATGGATCTCCTGGTTTCCGTCCAGTCGCTCCTACCCATTGAGCTACCATGGCTAGCATGCCGTCATGACATGACATTCTCCAATTGACTCATATATTTTCAGGGGCTTTCGCACTCGAGATATACCGTTTGTGGCGACTTACTATTTTAAGTACTTGAGCCCCAGTGTTCATAATGAATGAATGAATGAACGAAAGAATGAATTTCTGTATTTCCTTTAAGTGGAAGGTACGGCCTTCTGAACCGCTGGAGTTTAACCGTTCCTTCACACTGGCCGTGTATACGGCATCCATAAGGACCATCCATTAATAAAACTCACTTTTAATTTTGTCATTTTTTCAGATACAACCACATTATTGCGAATTATAAATTATACATCTTGCACGTTTTCCGGCTTTTTCAAAATGACAATTTCCTCTTTTCTCACTGTTAAAGTTAGTGGTTGCTCTTCATCAGCTTGTCTTACGCCTGAAGATTTCGTTTATTCTAAACATTAACCCCACTTCGTCCACAGCTCCAAATCCCAGCAAAATTCTGCCATACATGCTTCTGTCGGTAGGTCAGTCCGTAATATTCCAGCATATAACTAAGAATATTGCATAATGTAGGTCCCAACACTGAACTTTGAGGAACTCCAGCAATTACCTGTACTTGCTTTCTTTTAACTATTTGTATACGTCTTTCGTGGAAATACTGCCTTATTATGTTTACTAAATAAAATGAGATCTTCCTTCTTTGCAGCTCATTAACTATTGTCCTACATGTGCTATTAAACCAATTTTTCAAATCTAATGCAATTACAGTAATAAATTTCTCTCTTGAAAGTTACTTATATTTTATTACTGCTTCGATTTCCTAGACGATTTCCTTTTCCAAAGATTAGTAATTTCTGTTATTATTAACTAACGTTATCGTCAGTAATAATAGCAATGGCGGTAATAGTACTAATATTGACAAGCAGTTAATTTTATTTGCAAAATACAACAATCTATGAGCTATACATGCTTTTCCCATCTTTGGAATTTTACAGTAAGAGTATACAAATAGGATACATAAGGTTACTTCTACTAGCATAACCCGTGGCACTACAGTCCATATCGGACCAGGGCTCGCCAATTCAACTGCCGGCCTCACGCTCACATAGGCAAGGTAGAAGTGAGCGATCATCGAACCGATACGGGGAGGAGATGTGGTTAGCACCTCGACACCCCAAGCAGGAAAGTTCGTTTTCATGACCAGGGCCGCCTACCTTTCGTCACGATGCTGAGTGGGCACCGGACCTATACCTGGGACTTAAAATCCGCATACCCAGGGGTGAGATCGAACCCTGGCCGCATCCCGTGGCAGGGAACCAAGACATGATACCTTAGCCCGCTACACCATGGCGCAGGACCTAGTTATTTAATAGGACATTTATCTTAAGATAAAGTTTGTCTACCTAAGCAGATACAGTATGCCTGTACTTCAGGTCTACAAAGGGGTTGAGTGTTGGTCTTTCAAGCTCGCTGCTATGTCTGTGGTGTTGAACTGAAGCAAAAGTTGAATTTTTCAAATACCGCTGACCTAACGCCTGCTGATTTTGCGGTATATCTTTTAATAAAATTGACTGCTTCAATGTGAGGCAAAAGAGGTCTCAAATTGACCCTCAGAGTATTCATACAGAATGAGATGGTTTATCTAGCTGTTCCCAGAAAATTGAAGATGTACATTATGTTTGTCATGCAAAAATTTTAAACACAATGTATTTGGATAAATTGCTTAGAGATTTTTATATGAAATGGCAAAATTAGATTAGTTTGTGGAGGTAGGATAGCTGCATAAATAGTAAACTATAAGACACTAAAGAACTACAGATCTTGTCAGAGCTCTTAATACTATTTGGGGAATATTTCTTATTATTTGTTTGAACTTTCCAATAACTATACTGTTCTTAAGTAGAAAGACATTGCTTCATTTTTTAACTCTTTAAAATGTAAGAGAATACAATTTCAATATCACAATAGCGTTACTTCTATTAACATAACCCGTGGCACTACAGTCCATATTGGACCAGGGCTCGCCAATCCGACTGCCGGCCTCACGCTCACATACGCAAGGTGGAAGTGGGCGATCATCGAACTGATACGGGGAGGAGATGTAGTTAGCACCTCGACACCCCCAGCAGGAAAGTTCGCTTTCATGACCAGGGCCGCCTACCTTTCGTCACGATGCTCAGTGGGCACCAGACCTATACCTGGGACTTAAAATCCGCATCCCCAGGGGTGAGATTGAACCCTGGCCGTATCCCGTGGCAGGGAACCAAGGCATGATGCCTTAGCTCGCTACGCCACGGCGCAGTACCTACTAACATTACGCGAAGAAAATAATACCGAAAAGATTAAGCGTGAATTAAAATCAAATAATTCTTTATGTAGCTTTAAATATTTACATTGCTCTGACCCAAAAGAAACCTCGCTCTTATGTCCCATTCCCTTCCTCCATTCTGTGAATCAGTTAACCTGTATATCTGTTACATATGTAGGTATTGCGTAAATATGGTCCTAGTATATGACTGACATTGCATGCGTTTCTGTACTGAAATCCAGATAATGTGGAAGCAGTTACTGCTTTTGCAGTAATTCTATTTCTGTGCATTCTGCCAGAATATGGCTCCGTTTCGCCTTCCTAAGCTCTCTTCCCAGGGCTATTAATTAATCTGTTGGCATTTCAGGCGTTTATCTTTAGTCACGCTAAACTGCTTCCTTGTTTTCGTCCACAGTCATCTGGACAGACTTCCTTCCTCCAACCCGCTCCATTTGACACTGTAAGTTAATCGCACAATGTACGTAAATGGGAGTTTTGCCTGTCAGTATAAAGCAGATATCTCTGAATTATCTTGTTCTCTCTACAGCCCATGTCCCTCTCACATAACGATACGTACCCCATTCCCTTTCTTCTAACCTCTTGCGCAATTTCGTTACAAACTTTAATGATTCTCTAATCATTAGTATGTAATTATGTTTTGCGATGTCTATGTGCTTTCCCAGCTGATTTGACGCTCAGATACATAAATAACAGTCTCCACTGCTTCACTTGGGTATTTCTAAATTTTCTTTCTGCTCTATATGGTGAAAGGTATCGTTTGCAGCAAATTGATCGAGAAATATATGTTTGCTAAGGCGGTTAAAACTATATCTGTGTTTCCCCCCTTAAAATTCATAGTTCTCGCGAGGTTAAAGTCTGTAAATTGGCACGTATTTGGCAACACGGTTATTCAGTGATGCCACTGACAAGACGCTGTTGGCACGCTATAGGTAATTCTGATGAGTAGGAAAATAAATAACGTCACAAGCGTCACTCTAATGTAAGCAGTAGGTGTTGAGACCTAATAAAGCACTTAACAAAGTACCATTCAGGCTCTGCAATCTCACGCCAAATCTGGACAGCCTTTTAACATTTTTAATTTCTGTAATATTTATTCTATCATTAAATTTTTGGAATACCATATACAGACGTGCGCAAATTATTAGACTCAATGGTGACATTTTTAACATATACCGCTTATTTTCTATTTATTTAACAGAAATAATATTACAAAATATTTTTTTTCAACTCTTAGTATTTTGTATGCATTCCTTTAGCCTTTATTACCATTTTGATGCGTTTAGGCATGCTCTCTACCAAGGTGGAGAAATTTTCCTTTATTTCTTCATCTCTGTGCCAAATGCTTATCACGCCCGCAAGAAGCTGAACATTTGTTGTTATTTTCCATTTTTTCAATCTCTGTTTAACAATACCCCACAGATTATCTATTTGATTTAAATAAGGGCTATTCCCCGGCCATGGTAGTACTTTTTACATTGTTTTCTTTGAGGAACTGGGTTACAGAATTTGCTCTATGGCAGGGAGCACTCTCATGCATGAACACAAAATCACCAATTGGGAACCATTCTTTACTTTGCGGAAATAGTCTTGTTTCTAATACACTTTTATACTGTTTCTGCTCCATAGATCCCACAACTATGTATAATCTTCCAGGTCCATGGACAAACATACAGCTCCAGACCATTTTTGATGTTGGGTGTTTTACTCTTTGATCGACACACTGGGGGGAAAATGCTTCTTTATCTGTCCTTCTCACATATTTGCTGCTCTCTTCACATACTTCAAACATGGATTCATCTGAGAAAATTACCCGAAACAATAAAAACCTCTATTAATATTAAACAGTTTTAAAATTGTTTAAAGATAGGATAACAAAACCAGCAATTAGGCAAACAAAGTTTAGGCTGTTTATTTCATTTCCATAAAATTTACATGTACATATTTTAATTTTATGCTATATACAAGTTTCATACAGTTTACCTTTCTCCAAAATTCCACTGGATGTTTCTGCATCTCTTTGACCCATTCTAAATGGTTTTTTTTTTTTTTTGGCCATTGCAGGTGTCAGTTTAGCCGTTTTACGAGGCCTGCGTGCTGCTAAACCTGTTTCACATAATCTTCTGCGAACTACTGAGGCTGATATTTCTATACCGTACTGCTTTAGTTGATTACTGAGGTCAATGCTGGTTGCTCTTATATTTTGTTTTCCCACTTGCACAAGTTTTCTTTGCATCCTTTGTGATAGCTTTCCTTTCCTCCCGCATTTTCCACCCCTTTGTGAGGTCAGCGTCTCACCGAATGTTAAAGCTTGATTAATGCGACTAACATATTTTTGGAAATACACAATTTCTTAGCTATTTCAAGTTGTGAATAAAGAGTTTCCTTCAAAAGACTTTCACTTACAGTTACTTTCCTTGGGGATAAATCAGCAGTTGTACCCATAGCCTCACTTTTGAATCAATGTGAATGCTAAGGATGAGATACACGATGTTACCTGGCTTGAGGTCAATTAATAATAAATACTGAGGATATTTTAGCCATAAAACACAATAAAGGCAAATATTAACAATCTTCAGTTACTACAGTCACCAAATGAAAGCAATATCACCAAACAGTTGGATAAACAGGAATGAACGAAATGGCTGCTCTTAATTCAGAGCTACCACCATATAGCTATAAGTAAAAGAAAACTCCCCCATCTATTAGTAAGAGAGAAATGTCTTTGAATATGCTTCATATTATAGCAAGGAAAAAATTACGACAAATTGAAATAGGTTACGGCGGTAAATAACTATTATTTTGAATGTTAAACTGAAGCAAAGTAAAAAAATGAGGGAGTCTAATAACTGCACGCGTTTGTACTTTTGTTTCTGTGTTTATATCTGCTACCAGCTAATGAAGGGAATCTGTTTCATATATTTTACCAATTTCACAATTTACAACTTACATAGTTTGAATTGTAAACAGTTCATTCATTTCGAAGTACTGTAGCACTGAATGTAGCACGTAAGTTACGTCATATAGCGAGTGAAAATTCTAGGGCGTCCTACATCACTTATTCAACGAGTATTGTATCTTCTTATTAAAACCGGCATTCTTTCTTCGTCCATTCTATTCATATGTTCTTTCCAGTTGTGTATATTTTCTTCTATTGTGTCCTCTAATTTATATATGCCTAGTTCCTCTCTTCATCGACTACGTAGACAGTCCGGCTGCTTTCCTTTGCGAAGAGTTTAAGTAAGATTCTTTTTACGTGAAGGGTCTACCAACCCCTCACACAACCTTCAACCTGGAGGGCCAGGGTTGTCTTTTAGGGTTTCCATCCCTTAGACGATTGACTTTGAACTAACAGTATCGCCGTCCCGGAGTTTTATTTCGGAGTCATCGTCTCCTAGATGACTTGTCTTACAGGACCTCTAAGGCTCATCTCTTCCCGCTGTGAACTGCTTTTCGCTAGTTGATGGAATGCCAAAAGCTGTATACCTAAATGATTTCCTGTAGATACAGAGTTTCATAATACGTTGTGTCACTTCACTGTCGAACACTCAAAGCACTACTGTCGCCTGCCTCAGCTGATTTGTACACAATGAATCATTCTCATATACTATCCTTTTTTCCACCACTTTGTACTGGTACTCACACTGTCTTACGGCGTATACATGTTTATCTAAAGAACACGGTTTAGCCTAACATCTCAATCTAAATTTTCGCTCAAACACGTAGACTTTCGTGAAAAAACATCAAGCGAATTTTTTTTTAGTAAGCTTTCGTTCCTGCAGCAATTGGCTCTTCATTCTGGACCATTAATGTACTGATATTCCACAACTGCAACAGTGATCTTTCTCTCTAATCCATACTTAGATATTATTGCAATAGAAGTAGTTTTCACCTCATCTTCTATAACATACTATTAACGTATTGTGCACTCCGTATTTTACTTCTGTAATCAACTCGAATCTTTAAGGTTCACGCAATGGTTTTCATCTCAGTTGTGTCATTCCCCATTTATTGCAATATGACGAAGAAATGTTACTGTCTTTGCTGTCCAGTAATTAATTTGGGCATTACAATTATGCCAATGACGTATAGAATAGCAAGTATGCAAATATATTCTGTTAGGTGAATCAGTTTCAACTGTATTCTACACTTTCGATATATCACCCACAAACCAGTAAAGACGTATCGGTGATATAATATACCTGTTCTACTGCCAATTGCAACATCCTTTTGTACATAATGTGTCAGCAGCTAGCAGCATATCTATGCATGTCGTAGAGGTTGGGTCATATCTCTCCGGCATGCAGTCAGTGCAAGATAGTGGGTATGTCAGTGCAGAAGAGCGTGCGCTTGTGTGTTGTTTGTGGGCCAAAGGACTGTACACAAAAGAGCTGCATCACGAAATGAGTCCCGTGTACGGTGACCAGCGTTTCTCCAGCAGAGCGGTATTCAATTGGATCCAACAGTTTAACAAGGGAAAGCAGAGCATTCGAGATTGGGATGATTTGGTTTCACCACTTTCAACCAGAATCAAATAGACCTTCCATTGAATGGAAACATTCCACATCACCAACAACAAAAAACTTCAAGGCGGTTCCATCAGTCTGCAAGGTTATGGCCACCATGTTTTGGTACATGCAAGGTGTCATTCTGCAGAAATTCCAGCCTCACTGTGAGGCTGTGAATGCCACGGTATATTGCATCACTCTGCGGTAACTCTGACAGGCCATTCGCCTCTAGCGAAGTGGACTCCTGTAAAAGGGAGTGATTCTCCTGAATGACAATGTCCGCCTCCACTCAGCAGTATTAACGCAGGAGCTGTTACGAATATTTCATAGCAAACAATTGGAACATCTACCTTATAGTCTCGAATTAGCTGCCAATATTTTCCTTTGTTTGGGCTTCTAAAAAGTCCTGTGTAGCCGACGCTTCGAAATTGATGATGCCGTAATCCGAGAGATCACTCGTTGGTTGCGAGAGCAACCAAATACTTCTTTGCCGCTGGCGTTCAAGGACTTGGAAAGAGATAGGATAAGTGTCTCAATGAACAGGTTGATTATTTCGAAAATTTCATGTAGTTACTTTATTATTGTCTCTATCCAGCTTTGCGGCTTATTTATTAGCTCACCCTCGTATTGTGCCTGGGTAAATCCGGCCGCATCTATTTCCCTTTTTTCATTTTCCACATAAAGTACGATGTGCTTAACTATTAATTTTAACACTCAATTCTATACTAATGAAAAGGCACTTTGATGTATAATTGGTAAGCACAAGTTTCTCTGTACGAGAGCCAACAGCACACTAAATGCCATTGGTGGACATGGTTAACCACATCAGTAAATGCCACTGCAGGTACATCCTGCTTCAGCCGCCAAGTCACTACAGCGCTGTATGTGGCGAGTGACTGAAATTCTGCACTGTTGCCAACCGCATCTATTAAAATTACCGCACCCTACTAATTTCTCTGCGGTGGAGGAAATTTCAGGAGTGTTGGACTAATCCTTGTTTCACATAAGCTTGCCCCGTATCTCTTAACGGCCATGTGACCTTATCACCTCTCATTGGCTGCCATTGCAGCATAGACTGTTGTGCGGTAAAAATTAGTTCGTTATTTAACATGGTGATATATCCTTATCTGTTGCAAGAGACTTGTCAAATTTATATTCTGTAACTGTTTTAGTTAAAAATATTACGCAACAGAGTTGATTTAACTGAAATGCATGTTAATTATTAAACGTAGTAAAGAGGACGTTCCTTTGCTCTCAAGCACATGGCATGATAGCACGTGATTTAGCGGTGGTGGTGACATAGTTGTTTGTATGACTTTTATCACTGACCTTGTTTTGAACTGGATTAGTCATATATCGCCATTCGAAGGTGCGTAATACCGAGTGTGAAAGCTAAATTATTTTATTGATCGTTTATTTCGCGTGTACTTATTATATGTATAATGGCAGAGTCTACCGCCAGTTTTTCGCTGAAGCATCGCAAGGGAAACTCTTTACAAAGCGGCGAAAAAAGAATTGTGTTGCATGTGTTTAATGCACTCACAGAGAAGAATCCGTCTTTGTCAGTGAGAGAAGTCGAACAGCTGTGCTCTGAACTTACATCGCGACATGAAATTGAGACAACAGGAAAACTTACCACTCCAGGGGCGATATTGCTGTGTGGCGAAGACGTTATTTAAGTACAATCAGATTGTACTAGGATACAAATCGCAAAATATACTACCTTGACGAGACTTGGGTGAATGAAGGACACACGACAAGTATGGGGTGGCACGACTTTTAAGACTGAAAGACAAGCTGTGTGCTGGTTAGAAAAATCCCAGTGGAAAAGGTGAAGGCCTTGCATTATAAACTTGTTGCAGTTTCATTGCTCATTAATTCAGTTTCAACTTGCTCAGTTTCATTATAAACTTGTATTTTTGCATGCCTTCATATTCTTATTTGTATGATTTTTTCTATCTTCCTGGCAATTATTATGACGTTTACTGCAGGTTTAAATGTGACGGGCAGGCACCCCCTATGGACTGTGACGCGAAAGCCTTAGCCAATTAGTATGAGGAGAAGGTAGTTGCACGCGGAGTGATACATGTCAGCGGGGCAAGGTTATATGAAACAGAGATTAGTAGCCTTTGTTTGTGATCATCCCTCGTAAAGAGAAGGATAGATAAGAAGATATAGATAGCGAGAGAAAGAGGGGGAGAGGGAGAACATCATACGACTGTCTTTTATTTACCCTTCAGACCCACATGTTGACAGGAAATAATTTGCTGCCTTTAACTAGCTCAATAGATTCATCCTGAAGGTATTATTCCAAATGTACTAAAAACTGGGTCAAGAGATAGAGTACAATGCAAATTACGAACTTGTTCGTCTTAACTGCATCTATATAATAGAATTAACGGTAATTTTTCTGTTTACATCTCCTAATCTACTTGATTACCGGGCAAACGCACAATGCGAAGTACCAACGTAACAACACAAAAGACGTTGGCGAAACTGGAAAACATATAATTTTCTCAGCTGATGTTAAATGAGGCTATTGTGGCTTTGTATACCTCATTATGATGCTACTAAAGCACTTGGACGTCCCACTTGTGGTTAATTTTCGTATAACGGCAATTTAACGAGACAAAAAGTATAATTCTGAGTGGTAGTTATGCATATGTACGCTGTTAATCGAAGGAAATTATTTACTTATTTTAACTTGAAAACACGCGGACAATTTTAGGAAGTTAAGAAACATTATTTACCTATATACTAATCCTTGTTTCACTTAAAGCTTGTCCCGTATCTCTTAACGATCACGTGACCTAATCCCCTCTCATTGGCTGCTATTGTAGTATAGACTGGTATGCGGTAAAAATTAGTTCGTTATTTAACATGGTGATATATCTTTATATGTTGGAAGAGAATTGTCAAATTTATATTTTCGTAACTGTTTGAATTAAATATATTACGCATCCGTGTTAATTTGTCTAAAATGCATGTTAATTTTTAAAAAAAGTAAAGAGGAGGTTCCTTTGCTTTAGCCCGCCATTCAGATGACACAATAGCACGTGCTTTAGTGGTAGTGATGACATATTTGTGTATATGACTTTTATCCCTGACTTTGTTTTGAACTGCCTTAGTCATATATCGCCGAGTGCGAGAGCTACATTATTTTACTGACCATTTATTGCGCATGTACTTATTATATATATATATATATATATATATATATATATATATATATATATATATATATATAATAGCTGTCTACCGCCAGTTTTTCGCTGAAGCATCACAAGGGAAAACCTTTACAAAGCGGCGAAAAAAATTGTGGTGCATGTATTTAATGCGCTTACAGAGAAGAATCCGTCTTTGTCAGCGAGAGAGTGAGCTGCGCTCTGAACTTACAGGTGTGAGTGTTAGTCCGTAGGAACACCACGTGAAATTGAGACAACAGGAGAACTTATCACTTCAGGCAAAAGCAGGAATAAACAAAAGCGAGTGCTCAGAGAATGCGATTCGTGAAAAGTGCTGTACATCGTCATGTGCATAGTTTTTTCTTTACAAACGAACTCCCTAACATAAATAAAATTTTGTCTGCTGTAAATGAGGATGCAGATTTATCAAATTTCAGCAAATCTAGTCTGTATAGATTGCTTATACAGCTGCGGTTTGTGAATGAAGAAATGCACAAGAAAAATGAGACAGGGGCGATTTTGCTGTGCTGCGAAGACGTTATTTAAGGACAATCAGACTGTACCGGGATACAAATCGCAAAATATAGTACCTTGACAAGACTTGTATGAATGAAGGACACACTAAAAGTAAAGTATGGCGTGACACAGCTTTTAAGACTGAAAGACAAACATTTTGCAAGGTATGTGTGTTTGTTTAAAAAATCCCAGTGGAAAAGGCCGAAGGCTGAGTTGAGTTTCGTTAAAACATTACAAACTTGTATTTTTGCGTGCCTTCATTTCCTTAATTGTATGATTTTATATATATATATTACTGGCAATTATTATGATGTTTACTGCAGGTTTAAATGTGATGGAAAGGCACCACCTATGGCGTATGGCGCGAAAGCATTAGCCAATTAGGGTGATGGGGAAGGTAGTTACACGCGGCATGATACATGTCAGCGAAGCAAGGTTATATGAGACAGACAGTAGAGCAATTACCCTCTTATTAATAGCACTGCTAAAGTACAGTAGATGGAAATATAAGTATCATTCACGTGACAAAATCTGTCAGCGCTTCCGAACTATCGAGGGGTCGCGATTGTTTCCGGAAACCTATGAAGAATGGTATTCAAGACTACAAAAGCGTAAATACAGAACTATCCAGTATTGAATGAGCTCGTGGAGCTGTTCACTCGAATCTAAGCAGCTGTTGAATGGTCTGCAACACCGTGGATGTTCACGAATAAATTCTGAAAGTGCATCCAGAGTAAAGAAAGTATTGTGTGGTATGCATTTTTCCTGATATTCTTGGGGAAGCCTCTCTTCCAGCTTTTCATTACACGCTACGCCACTAGTTGGAAGTATATGCTTTGGGAACATTCCGCGAAATAGGAAGTACCTAACTGATACCAACTAATATCTACGGAGTTGGAACGGCGCAGTAGGGGAACGAACGAACTCCAAAGGAAATGTCCGTTCCGAATTGTGGAATGGTTACTTCATAATACCAAAGGAAGAAGCGTACTTTTGAACGACTACAACTGCTTGGATCCATTACTACTTAGATGTTTAACTCAAGATTCTGCAGAACCAATGCTATGCCCCCAGCGCCTTCACGTCACCGTATTTCTGGTTTTCCTTCAATGAGTTCTACGCACTCCTTTCTAAACCGTGTAGCAAGTTGCATAAAAATGTTTTAAAAAAGTAAAAACAACAACAACAACAAAGCACAGATACACAGACACACACACCACAAAATTAAAGATCGATTTTTGCTTGAAGCTTAATATGTCATCATGCTAGCATTGATTACTTATAAATAAGGGGTGGTGATTTTTCGCAAATGCGATATAGCGCAATAAAGTGCGAAATTGACTCACAATGCGATATAAATGCGAAATCGAAGATGTTCCCAAGTAATTATTTTTCCCAATCCTTTTTCTTCTGGAAACTTTAACTGAAGAATCTGTAGCATATTTAAATGTTTAGAAAGTTATAAAGTAAGTGAATGTGCAGAAGCAACCCTTCCCACTAAATTAGCCTATTGTAATACCATTACTCATATGAGTCTAGTCAACGCGAGTACAGGTCGGCTGCCTCCTTTGACGAACCATCATAATCGTTTTACATCAAAGACTTTCCTTCTGCCAATCCTTTCTGGAAGGTTGCCACCTTTCTCGATACGTCATGAGTATGGTACGAGGTTTCGTCTAAATAAATTATCTTATGTACATTACAGCGAAATTTCCTTAGTTTTGATATATATCGCCTAGCCACTGGATTCCATAATAACCCTTATCTTATTCAAAGTGCGGTATTTGAAACCCAGCTCCTTTAGGAGGCCGCGCAAATTGCAGTGCGCATAATTTGTCCCATTTGTCCTTCAGAATAAGGGAAAAACCCGGAAAAAGCCTTATCCAGGTAACTCACCCTGACCAAGATTTGAACTCGGGACCTCTTGAACGTGGGGCAGACTCGCTACCATCTACACTACCTAGGCGGGTGGAATATCTATTGCCACCACTAAACAATTGTCTAAGGAGGATTTTAATTAAGGGCTCTTGGTAGATGGGATTCTTTCTTTTGGGGGGAAGGAAGACGACAAAATTGCTGGAAACGGTCTGCCAACATGGGAGCAGTCATTTGATTTAAAGGAAATAAGGGTAATTTGTTGCATGTCAGGAATCACAAACGTGTTTCTTACTATTTCAGTAATAAATGCTGTAATGTTGGCTCCATCGCGGTTCTGCCCTGTAGAATAGAGCGGGAGTAAGGAAAATTTCCCGTGTTTGTTGCATATTGCCAATTAGAGGGGCCAGAGAGATGTGTGCTCCATTGGGTGACCAGTAGCTGACATATCCAAGGTGGAAGCGAGTCTGCCATGAGAGGTTAAGGTGCCTTCAAGGACAGCTACTAGCTGACGTCACGAATCGAGTCATATAATTACTATGCAAAATATTATGGAGACTGTATTTCGAGAGGTTTCCATTGCTAGAAGTTTCGTGCCACCCGACAAAGTATGTAAGGCCACTATGTGTGTTTCAAGCTTCGAGTTTAGCGAGTGAGTCCGACTCCGTGGTGAGGAGTCGGGGCAGTGAAGCTGATTACGAATCAGTTATTCAGAGAGATGTGGTATGTTCCGTGGTGACGAGTCGGAGGGAGTAGTACGGGCAGCGAAACTGTTTACGAGCAAATATCGGAGTTGTGTTCAGAATTGGCGTGCAGCTCCGTGTAAGAGGTGGACCTGTGTCTACCTTGGAGGTTAGCAGTACAAGTTGGTGCGTGCTAAAGAGATATTTTTATAAGGGCGCTCAACTGCAGAGATAATCAGCGCCCTTTAAAAAATAAGTCATGGCAAATGCCAGATATAAATGGTTCTAAAAATCTATACAAGTGTAAATAAACCTGCAAAAAATACACTACATAGAAAACAAAGAAAAAATAAAAATAAATATATATCCAAAGTACTGAAAATTCCGTTCGCTAAATTCTAAAGTCCAACCTAGAAACGAACCTAAAAACCTTCTCCACTACTTTTGTTGTCATCCGCTAGCATTTCTGCAAAGCTGGCCGGCAGCTGCAGAGACGTCCTAAAGTGTGCTAGGCAAAGACACTCTAGCAGCACGTGTCGGACAGATAACGCTTCCTTGGATTGGTATTTGATAGAAAACTTAGTTGGTCATCGCATATAGCACAACTGAAAGCACCATGTCACCGATCTTTAAATATCTTGCGGGTACTAAGTGCAAAATCGTGGGGAGCGGATCGCAAAGTGTTATTGCGACTTTATCGCGCACTCATCCGTTCCAAATTAGATTATGGTAGTATCGTCTATGGCTCAGCACGACCATCTGTGCTGAAGAGATTAGACACAATCCATATTTGTGGCATACGTATAGCAGTTGGGGCATTTCCAACAAGCCCTGTTATAAGCCTGTATACTGAATCTGCAGAACCTCCTCTGCAGCATAACGCAACATGTTATTAACAAATTATGGCTGTGGACTTAAGTGCATGCCCACACATCCAACGTTTACGCCGTTCTTCAACCAACACCTTAATGGACGCGCGTTATAGGAACACTTCTGTTAAACCAGAGCCACCTGGTTTTCGATTCCAGGAGCTGATCAGAGAGCTTGATACTGAAATGCCCAAGATGTATCCTAAGGGGAAGGGGCATACGCTCCTTGGTAATGCGGAGCGTCCAACGTAGATCTGGGCATGACTAAATATGATAAATCTACCATGTCTATGCGTAGTATCCGCACTTATTTCTTACAATTTTTATTGCGTTATGAAAACCATTTTATAATGTATACTGATGTGGCTCCAAGAGCTCAAATGGTAATGGTTGTGCTTATGTGTGTGGAGCCGAACCGTATACATTCGGATTCCATACTAGCACTTCCACTTATACTGCAGAGCTTTATGCAATGTACTGGGCCATTTCACACGTACGGCGACGAAAGCTGGGGAACTGCTTAATCCTGAGTAAATCCCTCAGTGCACTTCAAAGCCTACGGCAGCTGTACAACTACCACCCTATTGTGCAGCGTATCCAGGATGCCCTCCACGTTTTACACGCTTCCGGCGTTAGCGTGGTGTGTGCGTGGATCCCTGGTCACGTAGGTTTTCGGGGGAATGAAATGGCGGATTCAGCAGCCAAGACGGCTACCATGAAGCCCAGGGTTGGAGTACCATCTGTGACATCGGAAGCTGTATTGCGGAGAGCTGTGCAAGCCTGCTGGCAGGAAGAGTGGTCCGCTCTCCGCAATAATAAACTTAGATCAGTGAAAGAACTTCCGATTCCCTGGGTTACCTCCTGTCGTTCATCTCGTCGTGAGGAGGTGAGTTTGGCTCGGTTGCGTATTGGGCACTACGATTTAACCCATTGTTTTCTATTTAGAAATGTAAAAAGGCGTGATGAAGGCGTGTATTTGTATAAAAGAGAACATTCGCCTTTTGTTGCTTATGTCACAATATATATGAAGATGGTATTGTGTCTGCAAGTAATTATTGAAGCCAAGACTGACTGAATGCCACCGTTAGGTAAGAGTAATTAAGTTGCCATAAGCTATTAATGTTCTTTTTTTATTCTTTTCAGGTAAGTTGGAGTATGACTCGACCTTCGAAACCTTCCTCATAGTACTTGGATTACAACTGCTTCACTTATAAGGTAAATCGTTTAATTATCATATGCATTTGGTAACATTAATAATAATTGTTTAATAAGGAGCTCTTCGCATACATTTGAAGAGAAGTAAGGTAACTAGGTTCAACATAGCAGACGATGTAGCATTTGATTGACATCCGCTAGACCGTTATATAAAACATTAACGGCATGGCTTTCCTCTGGATTATGCATGTGTTAATTGCTGGTGCTACTCAAACGAAGTGTAGGATCGATTGAAGCGTATGCAACGCTTTGAACAGATACAAGCGCACATTTGCAAGTTTATTAGAAGTTATCAAAGAGTTAACTTTTTTAGTGTTTTAATAACATTCAGTTAGAGATTGACAATGTTATATTTTACTTAGAGTTAATGTAGTAATTTTCCATACACTGCTAGCCTATTTATGTTTCTGAATCATATACACAAAGGGAGATCATCTTCTTTCTTAAGAAAGGATATAAGTAAGTAATTGATTCTGTCTTTTGCAATATTATCTGAGTGTTATATTCTTACTGGGAAGTGGACTACATTACGAGGGTCCTTCAATAACTAACCGAACTTATTTTTTAATTAACACATAGTGGCCTTATTTCACTAACATTTACCTACACTCTTTCGAAGAGTTCTCCCTCTTATGATATACAATTATTCCAACGACTTACCAATTGTTCGAAACACTTATTGAAGCCATTTTTGGACAGTCTGTTCAGGATACCCATGACAACATTGTTCAACTCCTTATCACTTTGAAAATGGTGACCAAGAAGCTCCTGTTTCACTTTAGGGAAGAGGTGAAAATCGCATGGTGCGAGATCCGGAGAATAAGGTGGATGAGGCATGATCTCAATGCCTATTCCTGCGATGACATCTTGAGTTGCACGAGCTGGATAAGCAGAAGCATTATTCTGATGCAGGATCCATTCTCTCCTTGCGAGATCTGGTCGCTTTTCTGCGATTGTTTTCTTCAGTGGCCCCTTCAGTACGTCACAATAGTAAGCAGCAGTTACTGTGCGTTGATTAGTTACATGGTCATACAGAGTTCCCTGTTTGTCAAAGAATACGAGATGCATGACCTTTGCTGCACTTTTCTGAACTTTTGCTTTCTTAGGCCTAGGGCTCCATGAATATTTCCACTGCGAACTCTCCTGTTTTGTTAACGGGCAGTAATGGTGGAACCAGTTCTAGTCACAAGTGATGACTCTGTTCAGAAAGTCTGACTCCCGTCTAAATCTTCCGAGCCATTCTTGACACGTCGTGACGCGGTTCAGCACGTGAGGTACCAATTTCGCTGCAAATTTTCGATAGCCAAGATCATTGCGAATTATGTCGTCTGTAGTTTCAACAGACAAATGCATTATGTCTGCAACTTTCGAAATTGTGAGGCGACGAACTTCTTGAACAATTGCGTCAATTGTGTTAATGTTGAATTCCGTTTTTGCTGTTACGGGTCTTCCTGGGAGGGGAGAAACTTTAAGGTTTTCATTTTTTTGTATCAACGTGGCTTTTAAGAGGAATATATGGAGGAAAGTGGCGGGGTCCCGCGGTAGCACCCCCGTTAGTATCGGTGTTTGTGTGCAGGCGCCTGAAGGGTACGTGCTTATAGCGGAAGGTTTAGTAGGGGGTCCAACCATGACCAGAGGCCCTGGGTGGATCACCTGGATAGAAGGAGGGATTGAATGATTAGGATCGTTTATTGGTCCTAGGATCGCTGTGCACCAATGGTGCTTAATTTAAGCGCCGACTGTGGCGCGTCTGTCGCTCGGTGCATAAAGTGGTCGTCGTCAGGAGGTCGATACGCTCGAGGACTTCAGAGCACTATTCGCGGATGGATTCGGGCTGTATAGCAGCAGCGGCGATTTGAATTTCAAGGACTTTGTTATTGATTCCGATAAGGTGCTTCCTGGTCTGAGAGTGAGAGCTGCTGATGTGTTCCTGTTGGTCATTGAACTTCTGATTGATGTTGTCTTGTATAGTGTCTTGTAGTTGCTTAGTCAGAAATGAAATGGTGTTGGTAAGTGTTCGAAAGGAGGAGGCAGCTTGCTCTTGATGTGATGCGAGGTTGTCCGTAGTCTGCTGGTGTGAAGTCACTAGTTTGTCGTTCAGGTCAGTTTCTGTGGCATAAGTGGCGTCGTGCCTTGAGTTGCTGGCGGCGAGAGAGACCTCCAAGTTCCCCAGGCGAAGACCAATATTCAGAACCTCAGAGTGGAGGTCCGGAACTTCGGCTGTAGGAGTCCCTTGGGTGGCGGCGGTGCGTAGGTTTGGCAGTTGTTGTTCGATATAATGAAGCCGGCGGTTGACCTTCTGGACTTCATCCTTGAGGCACTCAAGCGCTGGGCTCCAGTAGGCTGTGTTGTTGGAGCGAGCCGTTGGAGGTGTGATGAGGTTGGACTCCTGGCGTGGGCGAGCGGGGCACTGCGCCTGTCCTGTGAAGTGGCCGTAGCCATTGCAGGTGGCGCAGTACCGGTCGTGGCTACGAAGATCGTGCTGCTGGCATTCCCCGGTGAGAGTCGCGGCGCCACAGTAATGGCACCGTGGGGTTGCAGAGCAGGTGGCGGCTGCATGCCCGTACCTGCAGCATCAACGACAAGGTGCAGGGCGCTCGGAGCGGCTTGCCTCAATTTTGAGACACTGCCCTAATAAGGGCAGGCCCATCCTCAAGGCCGCGCTCATGTCGGCTTCGTCTTCTAGCTGCAGGCGGACCAAGGACGTGGTGCGGCCTCGTATGCAGATGCGGCTGGCCCGTAGGGCCGAGGGCCACTGCTGTTGGGCGGCGGCGAGAATGAACCTGCACGGCAGGTCACGAGGCACATCCGTGACGACGACGGTCGCGGTCCACGGCGGCCGAGCAGGCTCGGCGGGTGGCGATGTTGTGGACCTCGGCGTTGAGGCAGCAGCGGCGACGTAGGTTGCTGCTGAGGTGAGCTCTGGGAGGGACGTTTGGGTGGCGCGCGTGCTGCTGAGTAGGTGTGGCGGTGTCAGCTGGTGTTGAGCGACTGCGTCTGGCGATGCGTGCGGCGTCCTTGGGGAGGGACTGGCCCAGAATCGGTCGGTGCGCCTGGCGGGCGACTCGCTCTCGTCCGCCGATGCTATCAGCGAGACCGCCCGAGAGCCGGCCGCAGAGGTCTGCGGCGGGAGCGGCTCTGCTGCCTGACGCTTCGCTGCAGCAGAGTTCTTCTTCGTCTTCTTCCCCATGATGCTGCGTCGACGGTTTCCATAAGGTGAGGTGTGCTCATCTGTGTCCGAGGAGAGGTGTCGAGCCGAGAATGTCGAATCATGACCCCCTTTGAAACGTTTATACCACTCAAGGCTTGTGTTTTACCTAAAGCTTGGTCCTTGTATGCTTGCTGCACCATTTCAGTGGTTTCTGTAGGAGTTTTGTCTAACAGAACACAAAACTTTATTGATGCGCGTTGCTGCAATTTCAGTTCGATGGTGGGTGCAGTAAATACGACCTCACGTATCGGGCTCTAACTCCCAACTGATTGACTCTGCTTGACTGGCACTCACAGCCCTGATAGAGGAAGGACTCACCTTTCCAACACTAGCAGCCACGGCGCTCCAAGGCGGTTTATTTAAATAAAATTAAATTAGTTCTGTTATTTATTGAACGACCCTCGTATAATTGTTTATTAGTAAAATGTTCACGTTTAAGAATTTTCTCGAACGGAAATGGTAGTTTTCAGGTAACCCCTAGACACTGGCTCCTGTCATAACGAACACCTTCACAAAACGTCCCTCATTTCAGAAGCCTCAGGTCTTCCTTACGTGGGTGATGAAATTAGGAGTCGGCATCAAAATTTTACGCAGCTTAACCTAATCATAGAAGCGAACTTAGTAGATCATTGGGAGATTGTGACCCAACTAGACGCCACTTCATGCTGTTCCGGGTACCCCGCATGTTTTGTGGGCGCCCGAGATATCCCAGGAGCTAATCCTAACAGCACCTAAAGCTGGGCTTCACGTCATTCTTCTAAGCTGTTTGTATTCAAAATTTTCAACCTAAATCAAATTTAAAATTAGAACACCAGGGTGCAAGGTTTTGCATCCATTCCAACAATCTGAGGTACCTAAAATTGCTACCTCGAAAAAACTTCTACCTAAAAGCCCACAACCCATCCTACAACATCCCGGAAAGAAAAGCCCTACCTGCAGTAAAACCCGTAACGGGTGGGCAAGCAGCAAAAGCATTCTGGCTTGATACAGCCAGTCAGCGCCTCAGTCGGTTGGTTGGTTGGTCGGTCGGACATCCCTCTTCATGGCCTAGGAGTAACATGCTGGCCGCTGGTTTCTCACGTTGTTAGTTCAAACGAAGTGGAGACTGATGCACTTTTTCGATCGTTTAGTTCCTTAGCATGGCTTCTTTGGAAGGGAAGTAAAGTCAGTGGTCCCGTATACTAAATTTACTTATCTCAAGCCTGATAAAGAAGCTTCTTTTTAATTTATATATTGACCAATCTGCAGCTTTTATTTTCACAATATAACATTAATGCAATAACAACCTGAGGTTGACCCATAAGATTCCTCTAACATAATAAACTCTATGCATATAATACATAAATATAATCTTATTAATGCTAATAAATTATGCTGTAGTGAACATTTAATTGTTGAATGCATGAATTACTTTGTTACTTTTGCCACTCTTGCTGTAATTCATAAACAGATATTCATACCGCTTTCTGCGGTGTCTCAATGCACTCGATTCGAATAGCCATGGTCGTTAAAGCGATAGATAATGGATCGGCCATTCATCCCAAGCCAAACGTCGTGCCCGTGTTAAAGGACGGGAAGGGCTCAATAAAATAAGGGTTAAGATGGAGGCGTGGATGTTGACGGGGTATCATTTGACTGCAGATGCTTGAATTTTTAAACTAATTTAGAGATTTGTGTGAGATGAAGGTTCACAGCACTTCAACTGTTCTATAGGTTCCTATAGGAGATGTTGCTTACCAGAAGCAAAAAAAAAAAAAAAAAAAAAAAAAAAAAACAACATTTTGTAAGTAATCTTGGGAGGTGCTGATAGAAAACGCTACCAACTATGCTGTAGGTATTGATGGAGCATGGAGGTTGACAACAGTAAAAACTGTGCTGTAGTTACCCATGAAAGTTGCACGATGACAGACTTAAGAACAGTGCTGAAGCTCTCATTAAGGTTGTAGTGTGACAACTGTTGGTACTCATGGAAGCAGGTTGACAAAGTTCGAAGCTGTGCTCTAGGTACTCATTAATAATGGAGTTGACAACTGTGCAAACTGTGCTGTAAGTATTAATGGAACATGAACGTTGACAACAGTAAAAACTGTGCTGAAAGTACTCATGGAATAAGTAAATTGACTTCTGTACAAACAGCACTGTAAGTACTCATGGATTGTGCAGGTTGAGTATAGTACAAACTGTGATATAGGTACTCATAAGCGATACAGGCTGACAACAATACAAAAATCACAGGAAGAAACCAACATTGTTACCTGGCCATGGTGCACGCCTTGCCATTTGTAGGTTACTTCAGTTCCTCATGAGTTCATTTTATTGACTCATATTGCCACTTTACAGAGGCCTATCATGCCTTTGTTATACCGCTCGCTAAA
Source organism: Mantis religiosa (assembly GCA_030765055.1). Taxonomy (NCBI): domain Eukaryota; kingdom Metazoa; phylum Arthropoda; class Insecta; order Mantodea; family Mantidae; genus Mantis; species Mantis religiosa. Next base: position 22,329,720 of record CM060950.1, on the reverse strand, counting down.
GTTAAATGCATATGAACGCTGGCCAAAGCACATCATCTCTCACCCTTATGCCTTAAATTCAGGGGTACCCCAAGGCAGTGTTCTGAGGCCCCTGTTATTCCTTGCGTTCATCAATACTCTTCCAACCTATAGAGACTGCAACTTATATCTGTTTGCAGACGATACAGCTCTGACGGCCACTTCCAAACATCACACCTATGCGGTGAAACGGGCACAGACATACGCTGATATGCTGTCCGCATGGTACATTACCTGGCGCCTAAAAGTTAACGCCACCAAGTCACAGGCTATAACATTTACCAGAAGGAAACCACAAGACTTCCCTAATCTCCGGCTAGCAGGAGAAGAAGTACCGTGGTCCAACTCAGCGACATATCTAGGGCTCACAGTAGATATGAAGTTAACATGCAAGCCCCACATCACAGCACTGGCAAACAAAGTTAGCCGAAAGATGGCAACAACGTACGCACTGTACAATAGAAAATCGACAATGGCGTTGAGGAACAATATCCTCCTATACAAGCACGTTCTGAGACCTGCACTAACATATGTCTGCCAAGTCTGGGGTATTGTCGCAAAATCACACCTGTACAAGCTACAAGTGTTACAAAATCGCTACCTCCGTACCGCAACTCATGCCCACTGACATCCATTCTGATCTCAAATTTCCTAAATTGACAGACCATATCCTGCACATTTCCCGCAGCTTTTATGCTAAGCTTCCTGCCAGCTTCAACCATCTAGTCCGCGGCCTCGGGGAATATGACCTTGGCCCCGCAGAAACGTATAAAAAACCCAGACTTGTGCTAGGACCGCCATAACCACGAAACTAACCTTACCAAAACACAAAGAATAACACGTTCACCGAACTACACAAACATTCCCAAACAACTACACCACCATCTGACCACCATCCATTAATTGAAACCCCATCTCTATGCCAGTAAGGGATCCAATCCCGGAATGGCAATAGTCGAAGGATCCTCCTTCGTGGAGGAGGAACCCATTCAATGACCTCTTTGGTGTGTTGTTTTTTTTCTGGCCAAAGCTCAAGCGGAGTGCCGTTGCCAAGCGTGACGGATATACCGGCAGAGGTTGTGTACATAGCAAGTTTTAGCAAAGCTTCTGCATATCTTTCCTGACATTATACAGCACATTAAATATTCCTAAAACATTAAAATCTTACCTTGACACACGTCACAGCACTGGAACAGCAAGCACGATTTCCAATCCATAACTAGCTTTCTAACTTTGTGGGTCTTTCCCGGAGATTGAAATACAGCCCCCGCTCCCTTTGTCTAAGGATGAAGCTGCTTCACTACAAATTCGTGACACTGTAAGTGCACTACCTACACCTCGAGCTTCTACAGTTAATTGCTAGGTTTTTGAAAAATCTACACTTGCCCTATATTCTGGATTGGAGAGCTTTCGTAAAAACTTGTTCATATTAAATATATTTCTTCTACCCTGAGAATGAATCACTTCACGTTTGTTGATCAAAAAATCACTTGTCTCAACTTCGAGGGACATGTTCACGCATTCGGATCACAAACACTGGAGAAAATATATTTGTATAATAATTTAATATAGTATTAGCAATATTTCAGTTCGAATTCGACTCACGACTTAATGATGCAGTTCACTTTAAGAAAATAACAAACCTTGCTCTGAAAACGAACTGATTATTAACTCGGTCTGTTTCAAACTGCGTGCAGTAGGTGAACTGTTTATTTATGCTTGAGATATGTGTTGTCAGCAAGAAATGTTGTGGTTTTTCGGGCTTATCTGTGTTTAATGAATGGATTTTTGCTAACCATAATCATATGAAAGATAAAACGTGCATCGCCCGCATTCTAAGTATTGTAGAATTTGGATTTTTGTACGGTCATGATCAGGAAATAAAAATCTTTCTTACTATCAGATCAGTATCTGTCATTTCTAAATATTAATATCCGAGCGTAATTAATGAGATAATGTTCTCAGTTCAGGCGCGTGAGATGCGTGTACCACATTAGGCAGCGCTGGTAGGAGAAGCACGCTTAGGGTTGGCTGGAGTCTGCAGTAGCGCCCGCCTCCACATGCCTTAAGCTTTTGCGAAGATAATGGGTATCACACCAATAAGCATACCAATTCTAGTTTTATCAGCTCATTAGTTAATTACGAATAGGTATGGATGAAAGTTAACCATCTTATCTCGTGTCTCCCCTTAAAATTCCTGTTTGAAAATGCCCTTGAATATGAGTCAGTTCAAAAGATACGAGAGCTTTTCAATAAAGAATGATCAAAAATTGTTTTGACAATATACCTTTACACATCCTCATAAGTTTGATGGTCCTTCTCAAAATAATGTCCCCTGAATACGATGCACTTGTCCCAATGTTTCTGCCAATCTTCAAAGACATGCTGGAAACCATTTTTGAGAGATCCCTCAAAATCGCCTCCGCAGCCTTCACCGCCGCTTCTGATTATGGATAATGCTTCCCACGAAGGCGTTGCTTCAAGTTATGGAATATAAAAAAGTCACATGGGGCTAAATCCGGAAGGCGAGGGATGAATTTCGCCTTGAATTTTGCAAGATATTCAGCAACAACATTGGCAATATGCGGCCGCACATTATCGAGGTGCAGCATCCAGCCTGCTTCACGGAAATGTATTTTGCGCCTGATATGGACTTGCAATGTTTTCAGGACATCCCTGTAGTATTGTCCAGTTACTGATGTGTGTGCAAGTACATGTTTTTTTTTTTTTAATTTGCGTCCTCCAACATTTAGTCATATCGGACGATGAATGAAATGGGTGAAATGATGCTCAATGCGTCCCGGGTCCATGGAGCTTAGAATTACCCGACATTCGTCTTTCAGGATAAGGGAAATCCCCGGAAAAATCCTTATCCAGGTAACTCACCCTGACCGAGATTCGAACTCGGGAACTCTTGAACGTGAGGCAGACACGCTACCATCTACGCTACCGAGGCGGGCGTACAACATGCTGATAAACCATTCCATGGATGTCAAAGAATGAGAAGACAATATCTTTCCCAGCAGAAGCAACCACTTTTGCTTTTTGGGGGTTGGTAATGAAGGAGATTTGCACACTAAGCTTTGCTGTTTGCTCTCAGGATCAAAATGATGTTCCCAAGTTTCGTCAGCAGTGATTACGTTTGAAAGAAACTCCGGATCTTCCTCTAACATCGACTTTAACTGCGTGTTGCCTCCATTGCAGCGGTAGGCTGTACTGAACATGGTTTTTTTTTTATTTTTTTTGGGGGGGGGAGCAATCTACGTCCTCCAACGTTAAGTCATATCTTACGATGAATGAAAGTGGTGAAATGATGCTCAAATGAGTCCGGGGTCCATGGAGCTTTAGAGCTACCCGACATTCGTCTTTAAGGATAAGGGTAAAGCCCGGAAAAAATCCTTATCCAGGTAACTCACCCTGACCGAGTTTTGAACTCGGGACCTCTTGAACGTGAGGCAGACACGCTGCCATCTACGCTACCGAGGCTGGCTGAACATGTCTGAATTTACCTGGTTCTCACAGGCGGGAACCGGGACTGATAACAATGAAACTACTACGGCGTGTTTGTTTTACATTAGGCTAACAGAATATAATTTTAGTGCGAAAAATTATGACCGTAAAAAAATTAGGATCTTTCTTTATTGAACAGCCCTCGTGTTAACATTTTATTCCTCAGATATCAGTTATAGGTCAGCTTAGGTCAAGACGCTGGCATCTTTATTACAGGTTCTCTGGTTCATGCCATTCTAGTGTCCTTGTTTTATATTTATTGTTTATTATAGTCCACGACGAACAGGGGAACACCATATTGTATTTCTCGCAAAAGGTGCCGTTATAATGGATCAGAAAATATCTTTCTCTGTATTATTAAAGGTAAGTAAAAATACAGCTTTGTGAGGAATCTGATTTTTGGAGGTTATTTAACGCATCCCTTGTCTCTCATAAACTTGTTCCATTATTTTATGTTAAAACAGTGTCCAATGCACACACTATAAAATGCTGGGGAATAAAAATAATGCTAAAACTGAACTGAAATGGACTATTTGATGTAATTCTACCCTGTTTGAGATTTGATATTAACGACATATTATGAACATACAAAAATAATTGGTTATATTAACATATGCCTAGGCATAGAATAAATAAGACATAATGTTACCGCATACGTTCAGCATAACTAAGACCCTTGTTCTACTAGGCTGGTTAAGTATACGACATTCCGAGTATTTGCCTTTCTTTGTAAGGTAAGCCACTCAAAGTATTCCTCTCCACTTTGGAAACTTTTAGCTGCCAGATTGATGGAGAGAAGGTAAACATTTTTAATGTGCGGAGGGAACGGACGATATTGCACTTTGCGTGTTCTGGCATTTTCCCAGACTTTTCATTTTGTTTGGTTTCTATTTATCAACTTTTTGATGTTTGGAGTTTCCAGAATTATGTTCTAGAGTTGCGACGGAGATGGTGTTTGATGAACAAAAAGTCAAAGCAAGCAATTATGAGAGTTTTCGTTTACTTTCTATTTAAAAACCCAATATTTACCACTTCATTCATCTTCCGTTCATCAGAATAAACTCCAAAAAGTTGACAGTTGAAACATCCGTGAAATTTGGAAGAGTTTTAGGCCTAACAGGATGAAAACTATGAAAGAATGCCAGAGGACGTGAGCTGTGATTTTTTATCTTTCTGCATATTAAAGGATCCTTTATCTTGCCTACTGGAAGCCTTCAGGATGGAGAAGTATACTGTGACTTTGTGGGTTCGTGAAATGAAAAGTCCAGTTGCACCACTCAAAAATGTTCTTTATTTCCACCGACTTACAGTTGAACACTTGCCAATTACACAGAATTACGTAATGCACACAATTACGATTCACCAGCTCGTCCGTTACAGTTCCCTTTTTGCTCTCGCAATTACGTACACTCCTCCGATACACGTACACAGTCTTCTCGTCCGTTCACTAACACGGCGCTCCTTCGCCGCTTGCCAAGCTCTGACACAATTCACTCACTGCAGCCCTTTTTATAGGAACATCGCCGTTTTCTCGAAGCCTCTAGTTTCCGTGAATCACCGCGAAGGTTCCAGACGGCAGGGGTGGGGAGGAAGATGCGCCCAGCGACAAGTGACACTTCCCTAATCATCCCCTCAGTTAGTGACTGAGGTAGAGGAGTGCGTGTGGCCCGTGTGCCTCTGGTCCCTTCTCAGCTGTCGTTGGTCTGGCTTTCCGATAATTGGGTGACAATACTTTGTGTGACTGTGAATAGCCATTTCGTAATCTGATTCTCAGGAACTGTCACAGAAGAGAACAACTATCGTATACGATTCATTAAATAATCAGCATTTTTGTATAATAATAAAATATTGTCACATGGGCGATCGCGCAAGTCTGCCGTGAGAAATCAACACGCGCTCAAGGCCAGCTAGCTATTGGCTGACGTTTCGAAGAAGAAGCAAGTTGCCACGAGAAATAAACACGCGTTCAAGGACAGATGACGTCAGGAAGCGAGTCTTGTTATAACTACGCAAAAGACTTCTCATGACTCAAATCCAGAGGCTTCCAATTCATTCCAGAAAGACGTACTACGCCCGACAGTTATATAAAAGCTAGGCCGACTGCAGTCCGTCAGTTTAGCTGGCCGGCGTCCGAGACAGTGAGTTGTAAATTAAGTAGTGTGAGAGCAGTGTGGTGCTTCGAGCTGAGTGTGATAGGTTTCAGGCTCCGTGATAAGGAGTCGGCAGGCCTTGGAACGAACAGGAAATAGTTCACAGGTCAGTAAGTGCGGCTTCGGATGAGCGATCGCCGAGCTGTGGAAACAGCAGTTTACGTAAGAACATCGGAGTTGCGTTCAGTAGCCCAGTGTAAGAGCTGGACCTGCGTATGGGTCTGAAAGATTATAACAGTACAAAGGATGCGTGCTAAACAGACTGAAAGAGACTGTAGAAACGTTTAGAATTGGTGTATTTGTGTAAGAAAAAGGATGATTGTAGGTTAGCATTGAGCTAACTGTTTGGTGAAAATAAAGTAGTTTGAGGTGAACGTTGACCTCTTTTGTCACAATACATTATTTTAGGGGAAATTAATTAAGGAAGTGGTATTTTTCTTGTATAACCTATTCTGATCAGCCACCAATGAAGTACATGTAGCCATTTAACGGACATTCAAGGCCCAGGACAGAGTCAAAGGAACCCTGACGCGACAACCCTAAAAGGGCCAAGGCCTATCAACCCGACTGCCGGCCTCACACCCACTAACGCAAGTCATAGGTGGATGATCATCCAAGCGATACGGGGAGGATATGTGGTCAGAATCTCTGTACCCTCCAGCCGGAATGTTGGTTCCCGTGACCATGGCCGCTTACCTAGCGTAAGCTCCTTGCTTTCCCCACGATGCTGAGTGGTCACCGGTCCTATACCCGGGACTTAAGATCCGTACGCCATGGGTGGGATCGAACCCGGGCCGCTTTCCGTGGCCAGGGACCAAGGCATGATGCCTTAGCCCGCCATGCCATGGCACAGGACCCTAGGAGAGTGTTCTTTCCAATAATTTAGGCCAGAAGTGTAATTTAGCGGAAACAGGGTAGTTACCTTTCCCCCCTCCTAGTTAACCTTCGCAGGTGACGTAATAAATGTGAGGAACAGCGTGAGGAAGATTCAATGCGGGTTGTCAATCTGTTAATTCATATTTTTATGTGCATAGTGTGTCTCCGTAGAGGAGGGGATCCGTTCTCTACAGTTGCTTTAGTGCGAGCGCTGCGGACCCTTGACACTCGTAGTAACTCTGACGTTACCAGAGGAACCTTGGGCCGAACATTCGAGCCCCTCCCTGAATGGGAGTTGTTTGGATTGGGTTGGACTCGAGAGGGCAGTGTGTTCCCGTTACCCGCGGGAGTTCGGGTACCTCCGGCCAGGCTTCGGCCGCCCGGAGGGGGCAGAGGGTTGCCTAAAATGTACCGGGTACTAGCCTGCAGAAATAGTAGAAGGTGTGCTAGATCACCAGGTGGCCCCACCGAGGTTATGCGGTAGTCTTCCCTGCGGGGTTGACGTGTGTCAGTGGCGTATCTACTTCCATCCCTCTTGACGTTGTTGTCGATGGTGGGGCTTTCTAGACTGCAGGTATTGCCCCAAGGAAAGACCCCCGGAGTATTCCATCGCTCCCGGGTGACAGAGGCCGGAGCCCTCGGACTTTCGGGTAGACCTCACTGAGCGTTGCATAATGTGTATTGAATATCATTGTTAATTATACTTTTATAGCTACCGGTTAATAATTATTAGTTCACAATTTAAGTGGAGTTCTTATTTTTCTTAGCTATTAATTTGTCGGTATCGGGCTCTGTAACGGTACGTTTTGACTGTCCGCCGCTTACTTGCATTTGTTTTAAAACACAAAGGGGTGTAGACGTACCGCAATAGCCAATGCCAGTCAGCTGTTCCCCTGCACCACCGCGCCTCTAAGCGTAAAACTGAAGAAGGGCAAATGGAGGGGAATCATGCTCACCTACACTCGATCATACCTCTGATTTAGGCAGATCAGATATACCCCAAAGATAAGGACAAACCTGAAGGAAATCTCAGGGGGTATAGTAAAAGAAAGACGTTCGTGAGAGCAGATTCGCAACTGAGTAAATCTCTCGTTAGCTGTTTATAAGATATACCTACCTGCTGGAGTTTAAGGACACTTGGTAGTGGTTTTGGATAAAAATACATTTTTGGTTTTTTGCTTAATATGATCTACATAGTTTGGAGAACATACCCATTATAAGGCTCTGTGTGTTTGTGGCAAATAAGTGTATTTAAATGGGTTTTTAAATATGGCAGCCAGGATATGACGCCTCCTTTTTACTCTGCATTTCCTCTTTTGCTTATAACAACCAGAATTATTTAGGGGATGTGGATTCCAAAGGTTTTCTGAGGGTGCAAGAAGCCAATTTACATGGACAAGGGGTGTAACTGAAAAAGCTTGAGTAATTTGGACACGTACAAAAAAGAAAGGGATTATGCTATCGCTGGTCGTGTAAGTCTGACAGATGCTGCAATAAATGCTCTAGAGCTTTACTATGGTTTGGCTATTAGAACCAATGCTAAAGATAAAGCCACTAATAGCTATGAGAAAAGCAATATGGCCAACTTACTTTCATAAGCTGTCAACAAATGAAAATCCACAGCATGGACTTTGTCCAACAGGTGCTAATTCATGGTGTGGTTGCCAGAAAGCATTGGTTTGTGGAACCACATATACATACCGAAATAGTCTTCCTGAAGCTGTGCTGCCAGAAATGAAGCCCATATTTAGAGATCTTAGCAATCCAGAGCCGTTGAGTAAATGTGTACATGGTCGTACGCTAAACCCAAACGAGAGCTTTAATCACCTAATCTGGTAAACAGTTCAAAAATCTGTGTATGTTGGCAGTAAAACTATTAAATTTAGTGTGATGGATGCTGCGAATGTTTTAATGATGTTGGTACTAAAGGGGGGGGGCTGCATTTAGGAAATTTGGACTGGAACCAGGTTTTAATTTTGACTGTGTCTTTGAAAACATTGATGCTCAAGGGTAAAAGAAGCAGAAAAACAATCTCATGAAGTCTCTAAGGAAGCAAGAATTACAATGACAGGTGAAAAGAGGAGAGAGGATACTGAGACAACTGGGTTGAGGAATACGGACCACGAATGTTTTGAATTTTTGGTATGTTACATAAACACACAACAGTATCTTATTTTGCCATTTACTGTTACTTGCTTTTTTAATCTTTAGGTACACTTTTCTATGAGGCGTGTCCTAAAATAAGGTCTCCAATTGTATTTAATATAGAAAACATGTCTATTGTCAATTAATGTTACATTGATATAAAGGTGGAACTTACAGTTATTTTTCAACGTAATCACCATTGCGATCGATGTACTTTTGTATGCGCTGTGGCAGTTTTTGTATACCCTTGTCATAGCACTCTCCCGCCAAGTTGCGCAGGTAGCGCTCAACCTCGTTTTTCAAATCATCGTCGGTCTCAAAATGTGTTCTACCCAGGTGTGACTTCAACTCAGGAAGAAACTGATAATCACTAGGTGCTAAGTCTGGACTGCAAGGGGGATCGGTGAGGATGACCCATCTGAACTGGGCCAGGAGACTCACCTCGCACACACCTTGCAATAATGCAAATGTTCGGTCAAAATCTTGTCAATCGTAGTCTTAGTGACTTCAGGGATAAGTTCACACAGCTCGCGAACTGTCACGTGCCGATCTTTAAGCATTTCTTGCTCCAATTTTGCAATTGTTTCGGCTGAAACCGAAGGCCGACCTGAGCGCTGTCCGTTATGGACATCTGCACGTCCGTCGTTGACCTCTCTGACCTACTATCGCACGTTTTTGACGTCCATAAACAGTAGCCCATAGACTTCGCATAACTGACGATGAATTTCAATGGGGAGAGTGCCCTTGGCACCCAAAAAACGGATCACTTCGCACAACTCGCACTTGCGGTGCAAGTGATAGGAAGCTCCATCGCAAACGGCTGCCCATCCAAGACTAATGGTTGCAACGGTTTCGTTGTGGTGGGGATTTGAAGGGGTGAAACCAAGCTATACGCCAGTGTTGCCGGATCTCGCGTAATAGCGTTCCTCACGGCTCCAGCGCCTTGGAGACCTTATTTTACGGACGCGCCTCGTAGAAAACTATAATAGACAGAGCTTTCAAGTTGTTGTGCATATGTAGAATATACTGCTCTAAACAGCACGTGTAAGCTTCATATGTTATACTTTCATGAAATCCCTCAAGGATACATTTTCAAATATAAAAAATAAAGAGTAAATTATTATTTATTTTTCAAATTGCTATTATTGATAAAAATGTCCTATTGGTTTACCAGATATACTTACCAGCATGTTTGTAAAGTGCTTACAAAGTTTGAAAAGTGTTACTTTAACTGTTTAGAAGAAAAGGGCACCTAAAGAAGAAAATGTGTGAAAATTTTTGAAAATTTTGTGTTTATTGCAATATCAATAAAGCAAAGATTATTAACTTTATTTATAATTTGATTATTATTCCTGAAGTAGAGGATACTGAATAATAAGTGGTAAAAGTTTCATTATGATAGATTGCATAGCTTTCAAGAAACACTAGCATATATTGCTTTGAAATTGCTACTCTGACACAACATGTGCATTAAGTACTAACAGATCACAATTCGAGCTTGTATTTAGCATGTTGAGGAATACGGTTTATTCGGTAGGCAGTAATAAGAACGCGGAGAAGTTCCATCAAATATAGACACACCTGTGTAAAATATCGTCCTTAATTGATGTAGAGGCAACAGATTTAACACCGATATTGTACATTGTCATTGCCATAACTGATTTTGGTACGGGCAGTATTTAACTGCGCAGTGAAAATGTAAATTGTCACCAACCTTGTATCAAAGTTCACCATTTCCTTTACTCCTCAATAATCCCCACTCGTTTACAGTGTGGTCACAATAACTCTAAGCAAATTCCACATAGTAAACAAATTAATTATGTCAAAATTGTTTACTCTGCTGTAGACTTGGACTAACAACGTGGGCCTTTATATCGGTCAATGCTGACAGTTAAATATTGTTTGCTGCTCATGATATGAAAACGTCGCTCTTAACTTACATTTTGTGGTGGTATGAAGTATGGTCTTAGGTAGTGTAGCTTTATTATTTATTTGCCGTGGTAGTTTTCTTTTAGTTGTTGTAGCTATGTTACGTCTTTTTATATTTAAGTTTTAATTAGTTTGTTAATTAGTGCTGTAGCTTTTTCCTAGCGTTACTTAGGAGAGCCTACGTAAATAGAAATATAATGAATTGGCCCTAAGTTGCGATGGTTTTTCTTTCCTTTTTTTTAACTAAAAGTTTTGTGTGTAATTATAATGGTTTGGCAATGTGTTTTATATTATTCGATAGAAAATTATGGGCTATAAAGATAGTGTGTTTAGTTTTTCTATGCTTTTTTGTTGTTTGTTGAGGTCATTTAATTGAGTGTCAAGTCGACAATTAAGAGCAACTTTTGTGACATTGGTACCTCGGTTACATGCAAAAATCAAAGGCCAAAAATGCTCTTTATTGTCGATTTGGCACTGGTCAGAAACCGAGGGGATGGTTCAGGCGGTTTCGTCTGAGGCCCACATGGGGAGGTTTGGGTTTTCTTGGGGCTTTTTCGGGGTTGCAAGGCGGATGCTGGGTAGGTTATTTATTACATCCCCTGAATTTCCTGTCCCTCCATTTCATCTCCATTATCATCTCTCACCTGATGGTCTCTTTCAGGGTAGAAGTACTGTGGGTGACTCGGAGCTGCATGGCAGGATGATATGCTCCAGGTAAACACCTTCTCCTTCTGCGGGACGGACTGCGGTTCCCGAGCCGGCCCAGTGGGCCGTCTCAGGAACGCGTGCCAAACTGCCTGGAATATTCCCAGCTCTGGAGGCAGCCTTCGGTCTCCGAACCTGGCCTCGTGCACTGCTTCGGACCGCGGTAGGAGGTAGGAGGAATGGCGGTTGTCCTTGACCACCAACTGGTAAAGTGTAGGGACTCTGCCCTCTGCACTGGCATGACTCCTTGGGGTTTGCCGCCCTCTGTCTCCTCTCGCCTCGTTCTTCCTCCGGCGGATATCCCCTTTGGGCATAGCTACAAAAACAAGTCTGGTCGACCTGCTGACTCCCCTCCGTAAAAACCTATCCTACTGGCCAGAAAAGAGCAAAATATACAAGCATACAAAAATCTTTACTATATTATTTTATAGAACATATAATTCTGTATCGAATAGTAAAAATGCATTGTCAAGAGGTTTTACCTTGCATGCAGAACTTTCTCTTAGAGAAAACATAACTTGTGTGTTTTTTTTTTGTTGTTTTTTTAGTTTTTTTATTTACCTCCTCCAACGTTAAGTCATATCGTGAGATGAATGCAACGGATGAAAGGATGCTCAAATAAGCCCAGGGTCCATAGAGCTTAGAGTTACCAGACATTCGTCTTTTAACCCCGGAAAAAGCCTTATCCAGGTAACTAACCTTGACCGAGATTCAAACTCGGGACCTCTTGAACACTTGTGGGTTAATCAATTATTAGCAGGGAGCGGGCTTTTAGTACGAAATGCAAGTTAACAGTGCACCGACCAGAGACCTCTGAAGCGCGGTGACCTAAACAGTACCACGGACGGCAGTACACAGCACACCCTGTTTCAAATGTAGGAGCAACAATATTCAGGGGTAGCAAATACTGTAATGTTTAGCTATTGGTAGCCCGTAGGTAATAAAAGACATTTCGATTCACGGGATGGTTTCGCCATTTGTGAAGAAATATTACCTGCCAAATTCTTCCACAAACAACTCTCATTGTGATGATGATTTTGATGTTTGAATACTTGTGGCTTTGGGCATATTGTCTTGGCTCTGTTGTTTTTGCCTATCGATATGCAGCCAACAGAATAAATGCGACAGTCACCCAAATTGACTGTTCGTGTAGCGGTGGGCGTGTCTGTCCCTCAGACCTCACGCTACCTGACCTCTATACTCTGTGCTGTTAATATCATTCCTCTGTTTATTTGCTAAAGCTCCTCTCCCTGATTATTAGAATGTGGAGTGCATGACAAAGCGTGAAATCGTATCGGAAATAATTTTAAAACAATGGGGTTGTTTACGCAAGCCTATCGCACATACGTTGCCAGTCAGTGTATGTAGGTACACACGGTTCAGACACTATCACAGCAGCTTGTCATACATCGGTAGGCGCGAAAATCATATATAATGTGTTTGAATACTGTAAAAAGGAGCAAGAAGAGGGTATCAAAATACCTGTCAAGCGGCTGCAATTGTAAGTTACATTTGTGTCTAATAATGAGTCCTGCGCCGTGGCGCAGGGGGCTAACGCAGCATAACTTGGTCCCTGGCCACGGAAAGCGGGCCCGGGTTTGATACCTCCCATAGGGTGCGGATTTTAAGGCCCGGGTATAGGACCGGTGCCCACTCAGCACCGTGAGGAATGTGAGGAGCTTACGCTAGGTAAGCGGCCCTGGTCACGGAAACCAACGTTCCGGCTGGGGGATGCTGAGATGTTGGCCACATCTCCTCCCCGTATCGTTTGGAGGCCGGCAGTCGGGTTGGTAGACCTTGGCCCTCTTAGGGCTGTCGCTGTTATTATTATTATTATTATTATTATTATTATTATTATTATTATTATTATTATTATTATTATTATTATTATTATTATTATTATTATTATTATTATTATTATTATTATTATTATTATTATTATTATTATTATTATTATTATTATTATTATTATTATTATTATTATTATTATTATTATTATTATTATTATTATTATTATTATTATTATTATTATTATTATTATTATTATTATTATTATTATTATTATTATTATTATTATTATTATTATTATTATTATTATTATTATTATTATTATTATTATTATTATTATTATTATTATTATTATTATCATTATCATTATCATTATCATTATCATTATCATTATCATTATCATTATCATTATCATTATCATTATCATTATCATTATCATTATCATTATCATTATCATTATCATTATCATTATCATTGTCATTATCATTATCATTATCATTATCATTATCATTATCATGATCATCATCATCATCATCATCATCATCATCATCATCATCATCATCATCATCATCATTATTATTATTATTATTATTATTATTATTATTATTATTATTATTATTATTATTATTATTATTATCATTATTAATTATCATTATCATTATCATTATCATTATCATCATCATTATGTTGTTGTTATTGTTGTTTACTTTTTTTGGTTGGTTGACTTTTCATATCAGACACAGCTCCCAAGTTTGTTTCATCACTTACTGTACGCCAGTTTACTAATATTTCACTCTTCTAGTAAACAATATAACAAGCGAATGTAGCGCTTTTCACTGAAAATCAACACGCCTTAACGCTCTGTCGTGTAGTACTAATATCCCGCTCTTCTAGTAAACAAGATGACAAGGGAATGCAGCGCTCAGTAACTGAAATTCAATAGGCCCTGATACAATATTGTCGCGAACCCGTATCTACGATCGCGCGGCTTGTTTACACAAAAGGAACTGATAGGCGAGTAGTGTGGAAACCAAGAGCCGGTGGACAAATATAACATGCACACAACGGTCTGCCGAAACAAACAAACTGAGATAAATGGAAATTTCTAGTTACTTCTGGACTGATAGAGATAATTCGGTTTTGGTTTATTTTAGGATGATCTAGAAATTATCAGAAGATATATAAGCGATTGTGTCACGCCAGCCCGACAGTTGAAAAACAGTGAGGTAAGCAGGGTCAGCTGTGAGGTGTTGTAACGAGAGCTAATGTTTCTTATTGTCATCGACCTTGGTGCTGTAGATTGTGATACGTGATGTAATTCTGTAGCTACGCAGAGTGTTTCTACGCAAATAAAGAACATTTAGAATTTCGGCAAATTGGACTTTTAATTCTACGAAAACAACAAAGTCACAATATGATGTGTGGCGCACAGGGTTCCACTTTGAAGCTACAGTTTGAAGCAATAGTGGTTAGCGCAGGGTAAAACAATGAGGTTTCTCTCAGGATATGTATGAGTAAGCATGGTTCTAATGACAATGGAACGCCCGTTTCAAACTGGTTTAATGACTGCTTCTTTTTATCATAACATCAAACTCGAAGTTGCTGAACAAGGGTTACTAATATCACTGTTTAGATTTACTGACTGTGGAATGCTTATCACTCAATCAAACTTAATTCGTTCTTCACGTACATATGAACCGACAAATATCTTTTCTCATCACTTCTGGTCTGCTTTGCCCAAACAGAACCAGATAACCTTCTTAAACGGATGCAAGCCGGGGACTGTCTTTCTTCACACTATGCACAGCTGAGCGTGGGTGTGTGTAACTTTCACTTCTGGAAGCCCTCTTTTCACACAAAGATTCCCTTTGTGACTTTTGTCCATTGTGATTATTAGTCTCGGTCATGCCATTATTAAAGGTCCGAAGAATACGTACTCAAACAATGTCAAGTGCTATCCCTTAGAATTCTGTTTCTCCCATGTCTTTTGTTACACAACTCAACCAACTGCACCTGTACGCGTTTCACAAAGATCCAACATTCCTTTGAAATCCATCACGATTCTTTGCTCATTGCAATACTTAATTTCGGTATCAGCCTCAACTCTCTGCCATGTAGCAATAATGTACTTCTTAAACTGTGAATAAAAATAGGGAAAAAATGTATATTGCGCTCACCAGCTGTGGTGATGGAGTGAGTGCGTCTAAGCTCCGCGCGGACTAATCAGTGCTGTGCGCGGATACGGAAAATTTGCAGCCCTCCAGCTATCAGGTAGGGAAGGTTAAAAAATGTTGGTTTAATTGTGCTTTTTTGACCGTGAAGCATATTTGCACAGCTTAATAACCTAGGTGGCGGTGATAGGAAAATATGATGTAATAATAGTTACCTCAACTGCAACATTTAGTCGTTACAGTCCCACACCGCAGTCCTGAGTAAAGTGACTTTTAGGGCTGAAAGCATTAGATATTTCTTGTTGAAAGCAACCTTATTAGTCCGGGGTTCAGTACCCGTATGGTCAGATTGCCACGTTAAAACGCAGCAGAAAAGCACCTATAGTAATGTCGCTTGTATGAGACTCTGGGACAGAGGGAGTCAAAGAATCGAAATAAAAATGTCTACAGAACCAGTAGCGGCTGAAGCATGAATGCTGGTATTTACTTTTTTTATTTAAATTAACATCCTCCAGCGTTAAGTCACATCGGTGAATGAAACGGGCGAGATGATGCTCAAATGAGCCCAGGGTCCATAGAGCTTAGTGTGAGCAAATACTGATGATAATGATGATGATGAGTCCGCGTCATTAGCGTAGATGGTAGCGTGTCTGCCTCACGTTCAAGAGGTCCCGAGTTCGAATCTCGCTCAGGGTGCTACCTTGATAAGGTTTTTTCCGGGGTTTTCCCTTATCCTGAAAGACTAATGTCGGGTAGCTGTAAGCTCTATGGACCCTGGACTCATTTGAGGATCATTTCACCCAATTCATTCACCGCCCGATATGAATTAACTTTGGAGGACGTAAATTACTAAAAAAAATGATGATGATGATGATGATGATGATGATGATGATGATGATGATGATGATGATGATGATGATGATGATGATGATGATGATGATGATGATGATGATGATGATGATGATGATGATGATGATGATGATGATGATGATGATGATGATGATGATGATGATGATGATGATGATGATGACGATTTTTTCGTAATTTACGTCCTCCAACGTTAAGTCATATCGGAAGATGGATGAAATTAGTGAAATGATGCTCAAATGAGTCCAGGGTTCATGGAGCTTAGAGTTAACCAACATTCGTCTATCAGGATAAGGGAAAACCCCGGAAAATCCTTAGCCAGGTAACTCGCCCTAACCGAAATTCAAACTCAGGACCTCTTGAACGTGAGGCAGACATTCTACCACCATGCTACGGAGCCGGGCGATGATGATGATGATGATGATAAATAAAATGAAAAATAAAATGAAAATGCACAGTAATGTTAAAATATATAACAAATAAAAGTGCAAATGAATAAAATGCACAAAACACTATCTTAGTCACTAAATTCTAATATGAACATTTAAAATCAATTTAAAAACCTTGGGCACAGCCTTCTCGTCATCAGCGAGTATCTCTGCCAAGCTGGCCGAGAGCCTGAGAGAACTGCGGAGACGTGTTAGCTAAAACAGTCTAACAGGACGTGTTGGACCGTCAGGTTGGCACCGCACAGCGGACAAACTGGAGCTGGGTTCCCCCTAATAAAAAAAATCTGGGTGTAAAATGGCAGTGACCAATACGCAACCGAGCCAAAATAATTTCCTCCCGACGGGATAACCGACAGGAGGTCACCCAGTTAACCGGAAGCTCCTTCACCGTTGTAAGCTTGCTGCCGTGGAGAGCAGACCACTCATCGTGCCAGCAAGACAATGCTGCTCTACGCACAAGCCTAAAGTCTTCCGCCGTCACAAAAATTTAACACTGGGTGCTATGCACGTTAGCTGCCCAATCCGCCATTTCATTCCCCCGCAAGCCCAGGTGACCAGGAACCCATGCACGCATCACGCTAACGCCAGAAACGTGGAGGGCGTCCTGGATATGCTGTACAAGAGGATGGTGGTTGTAAAGCTCACGAAGGCCCTGAAGTGCGCTAAGGGAATAACTTGGTATAAGGCAATCACCCAACCTTCTGTGGCGAACTTGTAAATTAGCTCGGTATATGACATACAGTAAGAGAAAACCCTGAAAAAACCAGATCGAGATAACTCGCATTGACCGAGATTCGAACTCGGACTCCTTGAGCGGGAGGCACTCACGCTACCACCTAGTATACGAAAGCGGGCTGTTATTATATGGTCAGCAATTTCAGGTGGCCGAACTTTTGGTTCTTTGCTTCGATTCAGTCGTCAACAGACTAATAAAGAACCATGTTAGAAAACGGGTACATCTTTCCATTCTTGACAGCAGGTGTGCAAACGCCGTGGTTCCTGCAGGATGGTGTTCACCCACACGCTGCAAACACTGTTATTGATTTCCTCCACAAGTGGTATTATGTGCTCGTCTGGATCACGGTTTTACCGTGATTATAGCGCGATAAGTGCTTAATTGTGTATCGATGACGTGAAAGCCTATCACGGTTAAATCCAAAAGGCTGCGAACGTCGGGTTTTCCTCTATTTATCTTCCACTTCACATTGTAGTCTTAAAATCGTGGAAAGACGTAGGTTCTCCAAGTACGTATTTCTAACCCAAATAAACTCAATCTCATTCTGTTTCTTTGTAGTTATTAATGCTTTAAGACTAAACACGTAATGAAAATCCAAATATCCATGTAGTTATATATTATAAATTTGTTTTAAAGCATAGTTTCTTAAACAAGGTAGAAATAAAGCAGAGTAACGAATGCATTTAGTGCGATTCGTATATGTTCAGGAATGTTATAATACGTTAATTCATAGGCATCTGTACCTACCGCTGTAGCGTAGATGGTATCGTATTTGCCTCACATTCAAGGGATTTGGAGTTCGACTCTCCGTCATGGTGAGGTCTTTAACCGTTGTTTTAATTCAGAACCCCTAAAACGTTGTCAATGGTTTAAATTTCTTATTTTAAATTTATCGAGTAAAGACCATTGAGAATTATTTTAAAAGATTAGTAGAAAGTGACCGAAATTAAAAATAATAATTGAAGATAAAATAGTGATTGAAGAGGTGGAAGCAAAGCAAAATGAAAATTGTTAATGTGTTTAACGATATAAATATTAGTTTAAATTTTTATGAAACGTTATTCTAATGTTAAATTATCTAAAAGAATGTACTTGCTTAAAGAATGATTTAAAGAAAGATTATGAAGGTTACCAAATATGGTCATAACAAGTGGTTAGCTAAAGTTGACGTGAATCAATGAGAAATTATTCAATTACCATAGTAATGGAAAATTCAATTGTTTCGAATAAGCTAGAATTAACTTTATCTACGTTTAGACGTCGTCCTGCGCCATGTCGTAGTAGGCTAAGGCATTTTGCCTTGGCGCCCTGGTCACGGAAAGCAATCCGGGATCGATCCCACCCCTGGAGTGCAGATTTTAAGTCCCGGGAATAGGACTGACACCCACTGAGTAAAGTGAGGAGCTTACGATAGGTAGGCGGCCCTGATCAAGAAAGCCAACGTTCCGGCTGGGGGATGCCGAGGTGCTGACCACATCTCCTCCCCGTATCGGTTGGATGATCGTCCACCTTTACCTTGTGTATGTGGGCGTGAGACCGGCAGTCGGCTTGGCAGGTTCTGGCCCTATATGGGCTGTCGGACTCTGGGTTACTGGTTACGTTTAGATGTCGGAGAGTAAAGAAGCACAACTTCATTCTGTACATGGACATATTAATAGGATGATAAGATTGGGCTGAAAGTAGGAGAATTAGGCCCAAACGATAACCAAGAGATAACCAGGGGAGCCGCATAAGTTATCTACAAAGATGGAGTTTCTAGAGAACGGCAGATGAAAGATAGTTGATGTCCCACGGCATGTAACCATGGAGGAGATGGCTGCGAGTATATCAACACCAGTGGCGAGTAATAAATGGCGGTGCCGACATGGAGGCTTCAATATGGTGGACCGAATATGGCAGCATCATAGCGACAGCCTAAAAAATTAATAATGTGTTTTTTATAAATAGGTTGATAAAATTAACAGTGAAAGTGAATAAAGTGCTATAATGTAGAGAAAACTTTATTAAAATATTCTTCATTAATAAATTTGATAGTGCTAGTGAATAACGTGTTAAAATGTAGGGAAAATTTGATTAAAATATTCTTTATTAATCAAATTGAGAGTGATAGTGATTAAAGTAGTAAAATGTAGGCAAAAGTTTAAAAATTGTTTTTTGTATACTTATTGGTTTAGATAATAATGTTTCAATTTCTTTTGAATGAGACGATGCATGATAATGATATAAATTTTTATAATTTAATTATTAATTGTGAAATATCTTTATAATTATTATTTTGGAAAAATAAATTTATTTTCTGTATTTTGCACTTATAAATGTATATGTGTGTGTGTGTGTGTGTGTGTGTGTGTGTGTGTGTGTGTGTGTGTGTGTGTGTGTGTGTGTGTGTGTGTGTGTGTGTGTGTGTGTGTGTGTGTGTGTGTGTGTGTGTGTGTGTGTGTGTGTGTGTGTGTGTGTGTGTGTGTGTGTGTGTGTGTGTGTGTGTGTGTGTGTGTGTGTGTGTTTGAAATTTTTAATTAGTCACTGATAGGTGTAAACATTTTAAATATTATTATCAGATTTTAATATTAAAATTGTTTTATATATAAAAAGTGATAGTTATAATATTTGTTTTATTAAATTAAATTAGTAATTTTTAAATTTTAAACAAGTTTAATATTTGAATAATAATGAATTAAAATTTTTAAATTTGTTTTTTTTTAATGTTTTGTATTAAAATTTATATGTTTTTAATTGGAAGTGAAAGTTAATTATGTGTATTAAATATTTTTTGTTTTAAATTTTAATAAATATTTATAAGAATATTATAAATGATATTTTAGGAAGTTAAAGTTACATATATTTTACGTTATAAAACTTTTAATTCATGATTATCAATAATAATTTTGAAATGTTATCTAAATTTGTTAATAATATATTTTTAATTAATTAATTATAAGAATATTTTATTAATTTTTGAAAATTAGGTAAATTAATAATTGTTTATTTTTAAAACCTATGTTTGGTAATTAATCAATCTGTAATTGATAGCTTTTTGTGGTTAAAATATTTTTGTTTGGTTAAATAGTAGTACAAACTTGGCCGCCGGCTACCGGCGGCAAAATTTTCCTATGGGGAATTTTAAAATATAGTTAAGCTAAAAACTGAAATACCAGTTATGTGTTACTGGAAACCAGTAATATATTTTTGTTTAAAATATTTTTAAGTATTTTCGAAATTTTTTAAATCCTTTAAATTAAATTTATAAAATTTTGAAAGGGGTGGTTTAGAATAAAGAAATTACTTCTTTCATTATATTTTTTATTTTTGGAATTTTAATTTATTTTATGTTTATTTAATTTTAGAAATGTGGTGTGGATTTTTGTTTGATGTGAGTGAATTTTAAAATTTTAAAATTATTTTTTTAATATTTTTATAATCTGTAAATTGTGTATGTTTTGTATATGTTTTTGATGTTTTAATAAATAAAGAAATAAATAAAAGTCTGAGTACTGAGGCGGTCCAGCCCGTAGCAAACCACGTCGAGCTCTCCCTTGTGCTCAACGCCTCACAATTAAGGATTGCTGGCGTGTGGAGGTTAAGGAAAGGGAGATTGTAATCGGTTCGAGGTGACTTGTAGCTCCCGCATGAGAACTCTCATCTGTACTTCAGGAGTGGGTGCGTCCTGACTGGTTGTGGGTTGAATGATAACTCCTCGAATCTGGTAGACAGAAGTTTATTGTCCTTAGGCTCCTACGCTCGCCACCGTAATGTCGTCGTTGGTGTGATTGCTGTGTTTAGCGTCACTGTCAATGTTGTGATGTGAAGCACGGAGGCAGTAGCACTGCGTAGTCGAATTGGATATATTTATCGTCCTCCCTATATATTACTCTGTGCGCTAGCTCTCACTGGAGCGATTGTTAGATATTGCAATTTGTCCCTTTGCATGGCACGGAAGTGTATTTGTTAGGGGTAACCGAATACGCGTCCGTCTCACGTAGAACTCAGGACCAAAGTGTTCTTACTAGCAAAACCTACTTTCCGCCATCACTTTGAATTACCCCACTCTAGGCATGTCTCGGAGATTGCAAAATCACATGAACGAATATCAATTTTCTATTGGCTGCTAACTATCCCCACTTGAGTTCAGTGTTCATAATTTCCAGTTTCGGACCTAACAGCAGAGACGCTTTCTCTAAGGGTCCGCATGCAAAAATTTATGCGGAAGCATGCGTTCTGCGCTTCGGTCAAAATCTTATAGCTTGCTGTCAGAAGCACGCATGGGATTTTAACAATGGGTCGGTTTCTGACTGGGAGTTGTTTGTTTACAGGGATTGCAAAGGGGGTTTACTGACCTTCGCAGAGTGGCCTTGTCACTGTGGCGGTCTCCGGAGTATATGCTAGCATTATGGCATATATCTATTCCGGTATACGTTATTTATTTATATTTATTCGTTTGTTTATGTTAACGTCTTTCTGATATTAAGTTATATGTCGTCTGAGTGTTCCTAGGTGACAGGGGTTGCATCAGTATTTACCGCGGATTAAGAAATTGGGTGCCGGGGTGTAGTATGCAGACTTTATTTTTTATGTTATTTTACTTTTATTTTTACATGGACGCCGTCAAGGATGGAAGCAAATAACTATCGGTGTAGAATCGATGAGGATTAAAACAATTATAATTGGAAAAGAAATAGCGACGCTTCTGAAGTAAGATATTAATTTTGTGTTATGATATGTTTATGTATATGTTATGAAGGAATTAACATTGGAATACTTTTTAAAAGAAGTCAAACAATTCTAAAATTTATTTATCATTGTACTCCTGTCTGATACTACGCCCGAAGTAAGAGGTTTTCATGCGATGAATGTAGCAGTCGTGGGTAACAACGAGAGGACATCTCGATCTAGAGCATCGGTTCCAGCTTCAAGGACAGGACGCTGCAGAATCCTTCCCTGAGATCCCGTAGCAACGTCTAAAGGCGGTGCAGAACAACAGCTTTCCCGTCCTAGTTCTCTGGGTAACGCTCTGCCCGGGGTTCTCCCTACTCCTGAAAAATGAATGATAACTCTAAGCTCTATGTACCTTGAACTCATTTGAGCGTCATCCTAAGAATTTCATTTATAGTCCGATCTGTCTTAAAGTTAGAGGACGTAAATTAAAAAAAGAAATCTAGGGCCGGGGTTAGAAATCATCACCACGGCGTTGGGGTAGTGTGTTTGCACCCCATATTAAGGTGCTCCAAGTTTAAATTTTGTCTTCAGGATGGTATATTTTTCCATCTCTCTCTTTTAAATTAAGGGAATACCGTATGAGCTAAATGGAACTGTAATCCGCGTGAAAACAAAGAGCAAAAAAATCCATAATGGTTGGGCATTTTCCTCTCTGTTGTAAGGCCAGTCTTTCCTACGTGTTATTGCTTTTATCTCCCTACCTTCCACATTTTAATTAAAACTTCCATATTTAATTTAACAATATCTAAGTACTTTTGTTTAGAGAAACGTGAGACAACAGTGTCTTCCGCCAATGCACGTAAACAAATGCGTACATGCATGTGCTTCGGCAGCAAAGAGGTAGAGCACGTGAAAATAAGGGAAGATCAATGGACGAAGGTGCCTGCCCTCATAGCCGTCGTAAATAGAGCGGATGTCTCTAGCGTCCACCTCGTGGGGGGTCGCGGGTTCGAGTCCCGCCTTTGCAATGGATGTTTATGTGTATATTGTATATGTATAAAGTACAGTTGAGTCCAGAGGTTCTACTCCAATTAGTCTTGGACCCGTAGGATCAAGACCCGAGCTGTCCCAAAGGGCGCACAGCGTCCTCCGGGGGGCTTTCCATAGGGCAAGACCTGGGTTACTAACAAGACCCTCCATCGGGTCCTATGAACTCAAGACGGGATGTAGGTGGATACGCCACTTACGTGCGCCAACACCAAAAGTTGAAGGCTACTGATATGACCTCGGTGGGGCCCCCTGGCCATCTAGCACGCCTTCTACTAGCTCTGCAGGCTAGTACCCGGGAATATTAAAGGCTTCCCTCAACCCCGCCCGGAGACGTACCCGATCACCCACAAGTATCGGGAACCACTGTCCCCCCGAGTCCAACCCAATCCGAACAACTCCCAAAGGGAGGGGTTCGAATGTTCGGCGCTTAAAGAAAACAAGCAGTAATCAGAAAAGCTGAACCTCGTAGCCGTGGTCATTAGTTTGTGTATCTCCAGCGTCCGCCTCGTGGAGGGTCGCGGGTTCGAATGTCGTCTTGGGCATGGGTGTTTATCTGTATACTGTAAACGTATAAAGTACAGAAAACAAGCAGTAATAAAAAAGCCAACCCCTGTAGCCATGGTCGGTAGTGTGTATATCTCCAGCCTCCGCCACGTGGAGGGTCGCGGGTTTGAATCCCACCTTGGGCATGGTTTTTTTTTTGGTAGTTTACGTCCTCCAACGTTAAGTCATATCGGACGATGAACGGTATGGGTGAAATGATGCTCAAATGGGCCCAGGGTCCATAGAGCTTAGGGTTACCCGACATTCGTCTTTTAGCATAAGGGAAACCCCGGAAAAAAACCTTATCCAGGTAACTCACCCTGACCGAGATTCGAACTCGGGACCTCTTGAACGTGAGGCAGACATGCTACCATCTACGCTACCGAGGCGGGCTTGGACATGGGTGTTTATGTGTATAGTGTATATGTAAAAATACGGAAATCAAACGGAAATTATAAAAAAACGGCAAAATAAGGAATCACACACAGATATATATATAATAAAGCCAACTAACGATGGTGAACATCTTTAAACCACATCCGGGACAAATTCTTACCACGATAAGCTAAAACTCCCTCAAAATGGTGCACACGACCATAGACTTTGATCTTGTAATACGTTACATTGGTTTTCTGAAAGAAATGAAGTCGCTGCTTGCCCGTACGTTAATCCTTACGATTTCTTTTTGTGAAGATTCGTTTCAAAAGAGGCCAAGAGGAGGTAAGCATATCAAAGGACAAACAGTGGAGTTCCGAATACAGGTTGGCGACAAAGGCAAGGAAGCTGTGACACAGAACATGTTGTTCTTTACTGACAATTTCCCAGCCTACAGGGAGTAGTTTTTTACCACTGTTATGCCACTTTAATACAAATAAACTGATGCTGTAAGTAAAACAAGTGGTATGACATTAGATGTACCATCACGTGATACAGAAATTCTGGAACAGTTGAATAAATTAATACTTATAATAACATTAACTGTGAATATTTTGTACATTTGTATTTAAAGTTAAGTGGTTGTAGGTTTGGTAATAGATTATGACTACATTGGCTCGTAATAAGATTGCATTAAATAGGTTAATTAGCGACTGCCGCTTTTCAGGCAATTTCGTAGAAGTAGTTCGGTCTGTTATGCGACGAGATGGGTGAAAGTATCCAAAGTTGCCAGATTAGGTATGGTAGGCCAGCGTAGAATTCTTGGAATATGAGAGAGTATTCTTTGTAATTTATAGAGAGACTTTAGGTTGAAAAGAAGCAAATTTCTGAAGTGTAGAAATGATTAGGCTTAGGATTTCATTACGGAGGAGATTCGGTACGTAGGCCACCATGCTGGGTCCATTGTTCCTATGCCCCTAAGTGGGGCACCCCCGGGAGGAAGGATGAGGCGAAGGAGTCATAGGGCGGTCGACACAAGAAGCCACAACAGTAGATAGAGGACAGGGTCCCTACAGTTTACCTGGATAGAGACTTCCCCCGACAGGGCAGGACAACGAATCGCTACCGCACAGCGGGACGGCAACGAGTCCAGCAGCCGAGCCAGGCTTCCGCCGCCCGGAGGGGACAGAGGGTTGCCTAAAAAGTCCCGAGTACTAGCCTGCAGAGCTAGTAGAACGTGTGCTAGATCACCAGGTGTCCCCACCGAGGTTATTCTGTAATCTTCCCTGCGGGATTAACGTGCGTAAGGGGCGTATCCACTTCCATCAGTCTGGACGCTGTTGTCGATGGGGGGGCAGGCTTTTTAGACTCAAGGTGTTGCCCCAAGGAAAGAACCCCGGAGTTTTCCATCGCTCCCGGGCTTCGGACTTTCGGGTAGACCTCATGCCAACTGTCATGCACCGCCGAGACACCCACCGACACTTCTACCCTGAAAGAGACCACCAGATAAGAGATGATATAAAATGATAATGGAAATGAAATGGAGGGAGAGCAAATTCGGGGGTTGTAATTAACCTACCCAGCATTCGCCTAGCGACCTGGGAAAACCCCCGAAAAAACCCATGGTCAGGTAGGTCGGCCACGGGGATTGAACGCGAGCCTCCCGAATGCGGGCTACATATGGAACCGCCTGAGCCATCTCGCTTGGTAATGTAGAAATGAATGGCAACACCATGTGGGAAGGTAAGAGTGGAGCCCTTAGAGGCATCAACAAAAGGTGGAGGTTATTAAGAGAATATTGAAGCTGAGTAGGACATTCTAGACAGAATCTTAGACACTTCTGATCAGATCGTCCATGGAAAAGTACGTAGCATCATTCTTGCCTCAGCCAGCCTCGTTAGCGTGGTGGTAGCATGTCTGCTTCACGTTCAAGAGGTCCCGAGTTCGAATCTCGGTCAGGGTAAGTTACCAGGATAATGTTTTTTCCGGGGTTTTCCCTTACCCTGAAATCGAATATCGGGTAACTCTAAGCTCCATGGACCCCGGACTCATTTGAGCATCATTTCACAAATTTCATCAATCGTCCGATATGACTTAACATTGGAGGACGTAAATTACAAAAAAAAAAAAAAAATCCTTGTCTCAGGTTAGAACTTCGTGCTAGGGCCTGATAGGGTAAACGAATATATAGAAGTAGTTACTCAGGTTCTATGTAAGACATATAGATAGTGTTTACCGCCAAATAAGCCGCATAAAAATGCTCCAGAATGATTGTGGATTAGGCAATGACAGGAATAACGCCGCAAACCTCACGCTATCGAAGGAATCGCAGGTGGGTGGCACACCGTACACCCTGCTGTAGCTGTTTGTAAACATACCGCCATACTCCATGTTAGCTTGCTAATATAAAAAATTTCTTTGGCTTACGAAACCTCGGTAAAGAAGCAATTCCTTAGTTATTTGTTTATGGGTGTTTTACGTGTTCCAACATTCCGTTATAACAGTCCATGACGGCAAATAAGCTAATGGACATATGCAACTTAAATCTTTAGGACGGAAGTTAATGTTAGTGAGATTGAGCATTGGAGCATAAAATGATAAAAAGAGCAGAGAACAATATTGTGACTTCGTGGGTTCGTAGAATTAAAAGTCTGAATTGCAGATATTCCCAATCTCCTTTATTTCCGTAGGAATACACTGTTCAATTCTCACGTAACAACATTACATCACATATACAACACAATCTTCCAAGGTCGATGACAATAACAAACGGCGTTCAGTTTACAACATCAGCTCTCGTTACAACGACACTCTCAGCTGTTCTCTGCTTACTCTCACTCTTGACGAGTCGTCGCCTCCTTAAATACCTCATTGATAATTCTAGATATTTCAGGAATAAACAGGAATTCGAATGTTCTATACAGCAATCAAGATATCACTAGAATGTTCCAATTACCTCACTTATCTGTGTCGGTAAGTCTTGTCTCAGTGATACACTATCCGACACTTATCTTTATCTGCAGGCTCTTTGTGTACAGAAACAGCTCTTATCTCTCGGCACCGAAACTTCCGCGCTTTTCGCCGCGACAATATCAAATAATTGTAAATAAAGTTAACCAAAACTAAATAACTTATGCAATGAGACAAGCATTTTATTTCACTGTGTTTGATAATACTAAATAAAGTACGAGTATTTGTAAATTAAAAGGAAGCTGTTGATTATACAGTAACTGGTTGAAAGCACTGTACAATTAAGAATATAGCAAAATGAGCAACCTTGGAACTGTCCGAGTGATTATGTACTTTTTCCACAAATGACTGACCTTTGACCCGTTACCTAAGAGCGAGGCAAGGATCACTGATACAGAGCAGAGAGCAATGCCGGTGTGTCCCAGTAACAAATTTTGAGGTTTGCACACCAGTGGTTCCTGCGCTGCTTAATCACAAAATAATGTAATATTTAATGCTGCCTAAAATTAGACCTAAGAGAATTTCGAAGCTGCGACACGGAAATTAGAACTAGCTAAGTTCTAAACTACGAAACCGTTATATTCGTTCGGTGTCGTTTCGAAACAACCTGTATATATTAGGCTCTATTGTTCGACAACTTCTCGGTTATACTGAATATTGTTTATTAAATCTCTCAAAGTCGGGGCCGGTGTCGTATTTCTATAGACAACACCCACGCATACCCTGAGACCAAGAGAAACTGAAGATACAGTTTACCAGACTTGAAGACCTAATTTAAGACGCACAGCCGATAAATAGAAGACGCCAATTATGAATATCAGAAAGAGGACAGAAAGACAGGAACACCATAGACAAAAAGAGAGTACCAGGAGAGAGAAGATATATATATATATATATGCAGAGTATCAGAGTGGACAGATGCAACTGATTACGCAGAAGCGGAGAATTGACTACCCGGATGTCTGGAACTGACGAACCAGCTCCTTCTACTGATGCCAGTCCCTTTAGGATATGGATACCAGTAGGAGGAAGCTTTGGATACCAGTTGCAGAAGAGGAAATTTTTAAATTGTAGGAAACAGTCTTTCGTAGCTTGTTCTAAGAATTAAAGATGTAGCATAAATGTAGATTTGATTTATATTAGTGGTGTAGAAGTAAAGTAGAAAAAAGACTGTTTCAGATAGATTATATGAATAGATTTGTAAGGTTACTGGAATTCAGTAATCTGTAGGTTTAGTTAGTTCGTAAAGTTAGAAAGTAAATTATATCTGTAAAATTTGTAAATTGTTTTGTGAAATCTGATTTAGAAGTTAATAAAGTTAAAAATGAAGTTTGCATAATAAGGCCTGATATAGATTCCAGAAAACGGGCTATTAGTTATGCAGATCATATTTTATTTTATTTTTATTTTACTTGTATTGGTATTTATACCCTGAGATAGGTTCCTGCTAATGTGAGCAGCAAAATTACTGCTACAGCTTGGCGTAGTATCATTGAGGCAGACTCATTTGGCTTTAACCTGGATCAGCATAGTGAGGGAGAACCAAACAGTTATACATCCGTATAAATAAACCTATTTATGATTCTTTTAAATAAACGTTCTCCAACGTAAGTCATATCAGACGATAATTGATATGTGTGAAATAATCACAAAGTCCGTAGAGCTTAGATTACCAGACATTCATATATCAGGATAACAGAAATCCCGGAAAAAACCCTTATCCAGATACCTTATTCTGACCAAGATACAGGCCGCGCCGTGGCTCAGTGGTTAGACCGCTTGGCTCTCACCAAGGCGACCCGGGTTCGATCCCAGGCGACCGCAAAGTGAGATTTGTGCTGGACAACACGGCGCTGGGGCGGGTTTTCTCCGGGACCTCCGGTTTCCCCCGCCATCTCATTCCACCGGTGCTCCATCTTCATTTCATGTATCATCAGTGTCGCCGCCTGCGGTGCCGTATATAGTAAAAGCGGACGTTAAACACTACACATTTCACACATTTCACTAAGATTCGAACCCAGGACCTCTGTGAGGCAGACATGCTGCTGCCTACGCTAGAGGGCCGACTAAAGTGAATAAGATGGAAAAATAATATATAGAAACGAAGCGAATGTGAGTAGAAAAAGCCATGTGAACGCAATCTCATTTTGAGAGTAATGTATCGAAGTTCAACAGATCATGTCTAAATTCTGTAAAAATATTCTTCTTTGAGAAGTCGCTTGGAGTAAAATTTTCCAATTTGCATGTCAAAAGTTCTAATTCATCGAGATTATTGTTGAATTAATTTATTAATTTTAAGTTTTGTTCTACCAGTTTAGTTTTTTGTTTGCTTATGTAGGTGATCAATAAAGGCCGGAGGCGTGTGCGTATTTCCATGGGTATTGTCACCCAATTATCGGGAAGCACCACAAACAACAGCTGAGAAGGGACCGGAGGTCACGCCACGCCCACTCATTTGTCTCCTGTCACTAACTGAAGGGATGGTTAGGGGAGGGATGTCGGGCCCCTGAGCCGTCTCTTTACCCTTCTCCTAGGTTCTGGAAACTCGGGACATTCAATTTAATCGAGAACCTTCTAGATCGGCAAGCAGACCCTATATAACCAACACGTCGTGCCAGGGGCAGTCAGTCAGTATTTGACGTGCTAGCGAACGAGCGCCGTGTTAAGGAACGAGAAGACTGTGTACGTGCATCGGAGTATTGTCCGTAATTACTAGTGCAAGTGAAATTGTAACGGACGAACTGGTGAATTGTAATTGTGTGCAGCACGTAATTCTGTGTAATTGGCAAGTGTTAAACTGTAAGTCGGTAGAAATAAAGAACATTGTTGAGTTTGTGTAATTGGACTTTTCATTTCACGAACCCACAAAGTCACAATTGGTGTCAGAAGTGCGACATAACACAATGGAGGCAGCATTAGAAAAGATTTTAGCGGAACTGAAACAAATGAAGACGGCCAACGACAACATCACCGAGAAGATGGAAGAAATGAAGGCCGAGTTAACCACAGAAATGAGAGCAGCGAACGGCAGTCTGGCCACGGAAATGAAGGCGGCGAACGAGGCTCTCGCCGCAAAGTTTGAAGAACAGTTGGCCGGCGTAAAAGAGGACGTCACAGAGTTAGGCGAGCGCGTCGAAGACCTGGCGAGCCGCGTTACTGAGCTGGAAGGAAAAGCCGACAGCAGCGTGAAGTCCCTGAACGCCATGGTGGAGGACGTCGTCGGCAGGAAGCTGAAGGATTTAAAGGCCGACGCGCCGGGACGCGACACAACATCTGCGCGCGTCAAACCTCCCAAGTATGACGGCGCGTCAACGTTTGAGGTCTTCCGCCGCCAGTTCGACACAGTGGCCAGGCACAACGGATGGTCACTGGAGGAGGAGGCCACACAGTTAATAGCCAGCCTCCAGGGAAGAGCCGCGGAAGTCCTAAACGCGGTGCAGACGACGGCGGCGCCCAAGGACATCTGGGAAGCCCTGGAGAATCGCTTCGGGAACCACCGCTTAGCCGCAGCATTCCGCAGCCAGCTAAAGGCAAGGTCACAGCAGCCGGGGGAGACCCAGCAGGAGTTCGCCATTGCGATCGAGCAGCTGGCTAGCAAGGCCTTGGTTGACCTGCCACTGGAGTTCGTATCCCGGGAAGCCGCCTACAATTTTGTCGACGGAGTACGGGACACGGAGATTCGTCAGCGCCTAATGCTCGGGGAATATAAAACCATCCACGAGGCGCTGACAGCGGCATTAAGGATGGAGGCGGCCAAAATAACATCCATCCCGACGTCGAGAACGAGGAGTGTCCGCTACGCCGGAGACAGAAGACCAGCTGAGGGACGCCGGCGAACACCTAGTGGCCTGTGTTGGGGGTGTGGACAGCCCGGACACCTGCAGAGAGACTGCCCACACCAGGAAGAGCTGCCGGAAAACGAGTAAGGGCCGTCGTGGAGAGGGGCACGTCGGCGCCATCACCACCATCCCCTCGAGTGACACTGCGCGCCGTCAGCCGGCGTATGGATGACAGCCTCATCGCGGACGGTTGGGTAAGAGGGAAGCCGTGCCGCTTGCTGGTGGACACCGGGGCGGCCGTGACCATCATCAGACCTGACGTGGCGAAGGGTTTGCCGGCAAGGAAGCCAAGCCGGCTATACCAGCTTGTCACGGCATCGGGCGACACCTTGCCTGTGGAGAAGGAGGCCCTGCTGGAGCTGAACCTGGGACGGAGTGCCGTGCGTCTGTGGGTGTTCGTCGCGAAGGTGGCTGAGGAGGTGATCCTGGGACTCGATGCCCTCAGGAGCCATGAGGCGACGGTCGACGTCGGCAAGAAGGTCCTGCGGCTTAACGGAGAAGAGGTTATACTACGTCAACCCGAAGAGCGCCTCGGAATGTGCAGGGTCGTCTTGGACGAAGACGTGGTTGTCCCCGCGAGGAGCGAGGTGGTGGTGACGGCGCGACTGGAGGGCCAGAGAACCAGGAACATGATGCTGGACCAGAAGACGCCTGTAAACGGACTGTGTGTAGCCAGGGCATTGCTGCCGTGCCGAGAGGAGGTGCCCGTGAGACTGCTAAATCCTACGGACGCCGATCACGACGTCCAGGCCGGGACGGAGTTCGGAATGTGCGAGCCCGTGGTGAGCGTAACAGCTATCGACGAGACTCAGGTGCCGGCGCTGAAGCAGCACCTGGGGCCCCGGCTAGAAAGCTTGGTGGAGAGGGCGGCCGACCACCTGACCACAGAACAGCTGGAGAAGGTTCGACAACTGCTAAGGCGGTATCAGCGCGTCTTCAGCCAAGGTGATAGTGACTACGGCCGCACGGACAAAGTGCTTCACCGCATCGACACCGGGGACGCCCGGCCTATTCGGCAACCACATAGACGCGTTCCGCTGGCGAAGCAAGGGGCGGTACGAGACATGCTGGAGGACATGAGATCCAGGGGAGTGATTGAAGAGTCTGACAGCCCTTGGTGTTCCCCTGTAGTCTTGGTGACAAAGAACGGTGTGCTGCGCTTCTGCGTAGACTACAGAAAGTTGAACGCCGTCACACGGAAGGACTGTTTTCCCTTACCCCGGATTGACGACACCCTGGACACGCTAGCTGGTGCACAGTGGTTCTCGACCCTGGACCTGAAGTCGGGCTACTGGCAGGTAGCTCTAGACCCGAGAGACAAGGAGAAGACCGCATTCTCGACGGGCCAAGTTCTTTGGCAGTTCACGGTTATGCCCTTTGGCCTCTGCAACGCACCAGCTACCTTCCAATGCCTCATGGAGTCAGTGATGAGAGGGCTGACTTACGATGCCTGCCTGCTATACCGGGACGACATCATCATCGTCGGGAAGACTTTTGAAGATCACCTCGAGAATCTGAGTAAGGTGCTACAGAGACTGCAGGCGACCAACTTGAAGCTGAACGCGAAGAAGTGCCAGCTCTTCCGCAAGGAAGTTAACTACTTGGGCCACATAGTCTCAGCAACCGGAGTGGCCACAGACCCGGAGAAGACAAAGGCTGTGAGAGATTGGCCTCGCCCAAAGGATAAGAAAGAATTGCGCAGTTTCCTGGGGCTGTGCAGTTATTAAAGGCGCTTCATAAAGGGGTTCTCCAACATCGCAAAACCCCTCACCCACCTGACAGAGGAACACCGGCCTTATGTGTGGACGGAGGACGCAGAAAATGCTTTCCAGCACCTAAAGGAGACCCTGTGCAGTGCTCCAATTTTGGGTTTCCCACAACCAGGTGGCGCCTTCATTGTGGACACCGACGCCAGCAACCATTGCATTGGAGGTGTCCTATCGCAGATCCAGGATGGCCATGAGCGGGTGATAGCCTATTACAGCAAGACGCTATCCAAGGCAGAGAAGAACTACTGCGTCACCCGACGGGAGTTACTGGCGGTAGTAAAGACATTGGAGCACTTCCACAAGTACCTGTACGGTCAGCCATTCCACCTGAGGACTGACCATTGCGCCCTAACCTGGTTATTGAGCTTTAAGAACCTGGAAGGCCAGACAGCACGTTGGGTCCAGAGGCTGCAGGAGTACGATTTCACCTCGGAACATCGTAGAGGGAAGAGCCACGGTAACGCAGACGCCATGTCCCGAAGACCCTGTCCAGAAGAGTGCGGCCAGTGCACAAGGGTGGAAGAGAAGGAGCGTGCCGCAGCAGTCCGAGTAGTTGTGGCAGTGCCTGCTGAAGGCTGGGATAGCGCAGGCCTGAGGAGGGAGCAGCTGGCGGACGCAGATTTGGGGCCACTCTTGAGGGAAGTGGAGGCAGGGATGAGACCAACCTGGGAGGACATCGCACCGAGGAGCGCCACCTACAAGTCGTACTGGGCCCAATGGGACTCGTTGAAGACCAGAGAGGGCGTGCTGTTCCGGGTATGGGAATCACCCGATGGGAAGACGCAGAGAGAGCAGTTGGTACTTCCCCGGAGTAAGGTCCCGGAAGTCCTGGAGGAAGTGCACGCCGGTACTTCGGGAGGACACCTGGGAGCGAACCGAACAATTGACAAACTACGGCAGCGCTACTACTGGCTGAGACTCCGAGCAGATGCTGAGAGATGGTGCCGTCAGTGTCACGTGTGCGCGGCGAGTCGTGGCCCTCAGACTAGGAGCCGGGGTCGCATGCAGCAGTACAACGTCGGAGCGCCATTTGAACGGATCGCCGTTGACATTGCTGGACCGTTCCCAGTTTCCGACCGAGGCAACAAGTACCTAATGGTGGTCGTGGACTACTTCACCAAGTGGCCGGAGGTGTATGCCATCCCAAACCAAGAGGCAAAGATAGTCACAGACTGCCTCGTGGAGCAAGTATTCTGTCGATTTGGGGTGCCGTTAGAGCTACACAGTGACCAGGGCACCAACTTTGAGTCCAACCTAATGAAGGAGGCACTACAAAGGCTTGGGGTGAACAAGACTCGCACTACGCCTCTACATCCCCAATCGGATGGCATGGTCGAAAGGTACATCAAGACCTTAGAGGAACACCTGAGGAAGGTCGTGGCCAGCCATCAGCGAGACTGGGACGTCAAGGTGCCACTGTTCTTGCTGGCCTATCGCTCGTCTACACACGACACAACTGGGATGACGCCAGCCAGCTTAATGTTCGGCCGAGAGTTACGCCTCCCTTTTGACCTGGCTTTTGGAAGCCCTCCGGAAGCGAAACAGCCAGCGACCGAGTATGTGGAGAACTTGGTGGACCATCTCCACGACATGCACGAGATGGCTCGCCAGAACATCCAGAAGGCGAGCGACCGCATGAAGACCAGGTATGACAGGCAAGCCAACAGCCAAGGGTTCCAGCAAGGTGACCTTGTCTGGTTGTACCGTCCTACCCGGACCAAGGGACGCTGCCCGAAGCTCCAGCAGCCATGGCAAGGACCGTACCGGGTGGTGAAGAGGATTAACGACGTGGTCTACCGCATCCAGAAGGTTCCCCGAGGGAAGATGTTGGTGGTACACCTGGATCGTCTAGCCCGCTACGATGGTGCTGTTCGGGACGACCAGCTTTGAGGAGGGAGCAGTGTCACCCAATTATCGGGAAGCACCACAAACAACAGCTGAGAAGGGACCGGAGGCCACGCTACGCCCACTCATTTGTCTCCTGTCACTAACTGAAGGGATGGTTAGGGGAGGGATGTCGGGCCCCTGAGCCGTCTCTTTACCCTTCTCCTAGGTTCTGGAAACTCGGGACATTCAATTTAATCGAGAACCTTCTAGATCGGCAAGCAGACCCTATATAAGCAACACGTCGTGCCAGGGGCAGTCAGTCAGTATTTGACGTGCTAGCGAACGAGCGCCGTGTTAAGGAACGAGAAGACTGTGTACGTGCATCGGAGTATTGTCCGTAATTACTAGTGCAAGTGAAATTGTAACGGACGAACTGGTGAATTGTAATTGTGTGCAGCACGTAATTCTGTGTAATTGGCAAGTGTTAAACTGTAAGTCGGTAGAAATAAAGAACATTGTTGAGTTTGTGTAATTGGACTTTTCATTTCACGAACCCACAAAGTCACAGTATACTGCACATGGACTGATTGTTATCGCTCGCGCATGTAAACAACTGTAGACGATCTCTGTTTCATATAACCTTGCCCCGCTAACATGTATCACTCCGCGTGCAACTGCCTCCCCCCTAATCCTAATTGGCTAATGATCTCGCGCCATATGCCATTGGCGGTGCTTTCCCGTCACATTTAAAACTGCAGTAAACGTCATAATAATTGCCAGGAAGATAGATAAAATCATACAATTAAGAATATGAAGGCATGCAAAAATACAAGTTTATAATGAAACTGAGCAAGTTGAAGCTGAATGAATGAGCAATGAAACTGAAACAAGTTAATAATGAAAGGCTTTCGGCCTTTTAGCACACATACCTTGCAAAAATGCTTGTCTTTAAGTCTTTAAAGTTGTGTGACGCCATACTTGTCGTGTGTTCTTCATTCACCGAAGTCTCGTCAAGGCAGTATATTTTGCGATTTGTATCAAGGTAAAATCTGATTGTCCTTAAATAACGTCTTCGCCACACAGCAATATCACCCCTGGAGGGGTAAGTTTTCCTGTTGTCTCAATTTCATGTTGCGATGTTCCTACGGACCTAACACTCACACCTATGAGTTCAGAGCACAGCTGTTCGACTTCTCTTACTGACAAAGAGGGATTCTTATCTGTGAGTGCATTAAACAAATGCACCACAATTATTTTTTCGCCGCTTTGTAAAGGGTTTCCTTTGCGATGCTTCAGCAAAAAACTGACGTTAGACTCTGCCATTATACTTATAATAAGTACACGCGCAATAAACGACCAACAAAATAATTTAGCTCTCGCACCCGGTATAACACACCTTCGAATGGCGATATATGACTAATCCAGTTCAAAACAAGGTCAGTGATAAAAGTCATATAAAGAAATATGTCATCACTACCGCTAAATCACGTGCTATCGTGCCATGTGCTTCGTTTAAGAGTTAACATGCATTTCAGATAAATCAACTCTGTTGCGTTATATATTTAATTAAAACAGTTACGAAAATATAAATTTGACAAATCTCTTCCAACATATAAAGATGTATCACTATGTTAAATAACGAACTAATTTTTACCGCAAAACAGTCTATACTGCAATGGCAGCCAATGAGAGGTGATAAGGTTACGTGACCGTTAAGAGATACGGGACAAGCTTATGTGAAGTATGGCCTGACGAAGTATGAAGTATGAAGTATTAAGTATGGCCTGACCATCACCACCGCCTCCCTTGCGAGAGGAAACAAAACTGTCACGTTATACTACACATTGACCGCGTCTGTATACACCTCAATGCCTCACTAGCACACACAGTACTACTTTACGTTGTTTTCAACGTTTGCACTTTTAGTGGTCGTGCTGTATATCTGACATCATTCTGTGTACAGCTAACTTGTGTTGCATGCAAGCGCACATCTCTCCGGCCTTTAATGATCAAATTTAAGTCTTGCTGTAGTAGTTTATTTCTTCTTATCTTGGTGTAGGACACAGTCACGTTAATTTATGGTCCTCTACCTCTTATGCCATTTTAGGCGTCAGAAGAGGGTGGCGCAACTAAGGATCAGAGAGGGAAATCCAGGGATGGATGATTAGCTCAGTACCCTGGATGAGAATGACAGAAATAAATGAACGGAATGACGGCGAAGTAGTTGAAAGAAAAGATGATAGTGAGCAATTGGTGGAATGATGGCGCCGGAAACCGGAGGTCTCGGATAAAATCTAAATCTCACTTTATGGGCGTCTGGGATTGAACCTGAGCCGCCTTTGTGAGAGTCAAGCGGTCTAACCGCTCGGCCACGGCGCGGCCGTAGTTAATTTGTAATAATTTAAATGTTCTTTGTCCAGTTTTGAACTCAACGGATGCACGAAACTTTTACCTCCGGAATAATGTGATATTTCATGATGGATTATTCAAAATAAAAATTAATAAGATTCTTTGTTTATAATATTTTACTTTGTGGTCACTTAATAGAAAAGAATTTAGCATAATTTACATAAAACTCTTCCTGCGCATTCACTCTTACAAAAAAGATAACTTATTCTTACTCGCGTCAATTATAGACGAACTAATATTAGTGATTCTCCGACGTCCTGGATATCAATTGCTTCTTCACACCTTTAAACACTCATAGCCTACTCTGTAATTTTGTGTCTCTTTCATTCACTGATTGCCACATTCGCAATATAAACGTAGTCAAGCTTTTTTTTAAACATTTTCAAATATTTAACATAGGTAAGTCTAAAGTAACACAAATACTAGAGAGTTTTTGCCACAGCGTATTTTCTGATACGGTATCGGCTATTGTCATGTGGCTTGAATACGGTGTATATTGTAGCGTATGTTGCTGGGTCAGTTTTTGCACGAGTAGTTGGATACGGTGCGTTAATGAGAACAGGAAATGGAGCAATTACTTGATATCGCAGCATTCGTTGACATTGATGATGAGCTATTGGAAGATATGATAATTCATAACATAAACAGACAAAGAAATATCTCCCGAGGAGGCGTGTCAATTCGGAGATTAGGTTTAAATCAGTTTACAGATGAAGAATGCCGACTCTATTTTCGTTTTGATAAAATGGCTCATGACGGCTAGTAGAGGCGATATACGAGGGCTGTTCAAAAGAGAATTATCACTATTATTTTTTTTTGACAACGTACGTTTTCTCATCCTCATAATTTTGATGGTCCTTCTCAAAATAGTCTCCCCTGAATGCCATGCACTTGTCCCAGCGTTTCTGTCAGTCTTCAAAGACATGGTGGAAACCATTTTTGAGAGATCCTTCAAAATCGTCTCCGCAGCCTTCACCACTTCTTCTGACGATGGATAATGCCTCCCACGAAGGTGTTTCTTCAAGTTAGGGAATAGAAAAGAGACTGGGGCTAAATCCGGACTATAGGGAGGGTGAGGGTTGCAGCTCACGTTGATTTTTGCAAGATATTCAGCAACAACATTGGCAATATGCGGCCGCGCATTATCGTGGTGCAGCATTCAGCCTGCTTCACGGAAATGTGGTCTTTTGCGCCTGATATGGACTTGCAATGTTTTCAGGACATCCCTGTAGTATTGTTCAGCTACTGATGTGTATGCAGGTACAACATGCTGATAAACCATTCCATGAATATCAAAGAATTTTTAATTTTTTTTAATTTTTAATTTTATTTATTTTTTATGCTGCATTTCTTATGTCTTGGCCTCTAGATGCTATACCAAGACACAGTATTACAGTTTTATATTTACTCAAACATAATAATTATATTGATATTTACAAACATTTTGCAGAAAAGCTAACCTACATTAACCTATCTAATCTAACCTAACTAATCTAATTGCTACAATTGTAGCTTACAATTTTCACAATCTAAACTAATTCTACCTTCCTATCCCTAATAAGGCATCTATCCTGTTGTTCTTGTGTTGATGTTGTCTTCTTCTGTCGCTTCAAATCCTTCTCTTGAATCCGAGGTTGTCCTCTTCTATTAATCCTTCGACTAGGTGAAGTCCCTCTTCTTCCTTTGGTTGTTGTAGCTAGGTATCCATATTCTGTCCTCGAAGTCGTTCAGATCTTCTTGGTGTGGAAGGTGGTTCACGATATCTATGCTGAATATTGTCTCTTACTCGTCGTTGCTGTCTGTTGAATGAGAGGACAATAACTTTCCCAGCAGAAACAACCACTTTTGCTTTTTTGCGGATTGGTGATGAAGGAGATTTCGTCTCTGAGCATTGCTGTTTGCTCTCAGGATGAAAATGATGTAGCCAAGTTTCATCAGCAGTGATTATGTTTAAAAGAAACTCCGTATCTTCCTCTAACATCAACTTTAACTGCATGCGAATGTCCTTTTGTTCAGGAATCAACAGTCTTGAAACCCATCGCGCCCAAACACGTCTCATGTGTAATGTTTCCGTCTCCAACGTGTGGGTGGCATCCAATGAAATGTTCAGTATTTCAGAAAGTGATCTTAAGGTACTTCGTCGAGCCTCTCCCACAATGGCAGCAGTAGTGTTGATGTTTTCTTCCATAAGAGCAGTAACTGGAGCACCGGGTCCACCTTCCTTTGAAATTAATTGTCTCCCCTCTTTAAACATTTTAAACCACCTTCGAGCTGTGCTGTAGGGAAGAACAGACTCTCCATAGGCCTCCTGTAACGTAGTATAGGCCTCACCTGATTTGTTGAGACGAAAGCAGAATTTCAAAGCCGCATATTGTTCTTCGTGTGTTACGTCCATTGCAGCGGTAGGCGAAACTGAACCTTTCTGAACTTGCCTGGTTCTCTCAGGCGGGAACCAGGAGTACCAACAATGGAACTACTATGGCGTGTGTGTTTCACATTAAGCTAACAGAATATAATAAGATTTGATTTTAGTGCGAAAAGTTATGACCGTAAAAATTATGATCAGTCTCTATTGAACAGCCCTGGTATATACCACCTAGAATTGTAACAAGAACGATATTCTGCAATAGCTAAGTTTGAATCAACAATTTGCATCGTTCGTATGGACATATATTAGGTTATGTTGTACTCAGAGTACATTGACTATTTCAGAAGTGGAAGGTTTGTGCATATATCTTCGGCGCCTTGCATATCCCAACAGGCGTATCTTCTTCATATTTATCAGCAATAGCCAATGTAACGATCAATGTAATATATAGAAATAAAGGCCACTTATTAATAAATCTAGCTAACCTGACATGGCTTAACAGAAATAAATTGCAATATTATGCACATGCTGTATCATTAAAGGGAGCACCTATAAGGAATTGTTGGGCCTTTTATGTAGATGGTACAGATTGAGAAGGTGATCCATATTGTACGGAAGGAAACATTTTTTCCAGTTGCAGCTACTATATTTGCAACTGTTTCTTTCCATGCGGTTGGATCTTCATATGGGTTGGTTGAAATTATCTCCCGCATCAATATTAGATAATCATTATTGGTAAAGCATAATGTTTCTTGGTCATTTTGTAAGAGAATCCTCACGTTAAATGGTGAAATATAACGTGTACGGTGATCGGTTATTTGTTTACAGTAAACGTGCCCATGCGCAGAACATCGCTCACGTGACACTGACATTTGCAGTAACTACCAAGAATATGAGTAAGAACTCCCTATTATCACAAAACATATAAACAATAATTATGTTTGGGGTCAAGCAAAATCAACTGTTTCAAATCTAATGAAAAATCTTCCTATAAATGCAGAATTATATCTGAAATCCCTTTAAGGGCACTGGGAGGTTAATTTTACCCAGACAAGGCTAATATTTACCAATATTAAAATTTGAATATATAGAAAACTAAACAGTATCAGAAATTGAAATTCGGTATGATTACTGTATAATTATGTGTTCATTTAACTACTGTATAATATTTAAATTACGTTCACATAGGTCCATGCAAAATGGGCATAAATCACACCGTGTGTCCTGAAAAAATATTGCAACCTATATTTCAGGTGCACTTTACTTGTAGGAATTTAAAGCTACATGGACCAAGTTTAATCCTAAATAACTTAAGATACAGTTTTATAATATCGGCTAAATGAAAATCACATATAGTTTATACTATACATATGAAAAGTTAATTAGTTTTGAGTAAAAAAAAAGATAATATTTTCAAGGACTGAATATTTGTTTTCATCCATTTTATAAATCACATGAATATAAATGTTAGCTGAATTTGTTCAAGGAACATTGAAAAATAACCACTACAAATTTTGTGTCAATATATTTTATAGTTTTTGAGAAACAAGCACATAAAGTATGAAAAATCAATGTTTTGGGAAATCACGATCAAAGATTAAGCACCATTCTCAGGAAGTGGGCGTGTCATTACACCGCCATCTTTAAATAGATGAATTAAAGGGCTTTAATACCAGCTGACAACCTATGTTTTATATATTCATAATTTTAAAGCTGAAGAATTGTATAATTTTTAACATTAAAAACAAAAAACTGGTTTTTTGAAACATATCAACCTCCCAGTGCCCTTAAAATAGCGTAGGTGAGTATGATATGGCAAACGTATACATCACCATTAATGTGAATTTACAATAGCATCAAATGTTAAATCAAATTAATGTTAAAAATGCAAATGTCATACAAAATAAGCACGTAACTGTTAGGAATAAATGCCTTAGTGTTATTATACCATTTGCTGACTCCTGCTAAAAGGTGAAGTAGAGTTTAATGTTTAAAATTACATTTTTTGCACATTCCAGTTTCCCTTTTAGTGATCCATCCTCTCATTCAACCATATCCAGTCATTGCGACCACTTTTATACCCAAGTGCCTTCATTTTAAACGAAAATCACGTTCATTACTCTTAATAGCTGGCATTTCTTGAGTAAACTGCTGGTAAACACATCTGCTGGATTCATTCATAAACGTTGCCCTGACCCATTTGTATGTTTGACCCCGAGTGGCGCAGTTCAGTTTATTTGACCGCACCACATTAAATTCTCGCCCGCTCCTTTTGCAGCACATATTCTATTTAACACACTTGGTTAGGATCTGGAGACTCTGACCCCAACTCTTCTATATTTCTATATTGTTTCAACTTCGGTATGTTAATTACAGCTTTGGGTAATTCTGAGTCCGCTACACATTTCTGTGGGCCCTGAGCAATCACACATCCCTTTCCTCTAAAATCTGGAAAATGGTCAAGATTTCAGTAAAGGTGACCATAATATGAGATGAAGGTATCATGGAATGCCATTTACATTTCTAAAAATAACAAAACATTAAAAAACCAATTTGATTTAATAAAACATGAGACGTGACTGGTTTAAAATGGACAAAACATCTACACGATGTTCTTTTTTATTCGTTATTTCCGACCCATCGATTGAACAGGAATGACGTCATAGTTAACTGGTGACTCTAACCTGAAATCATAATGCCCTCTACGGAGAAGAAGCGGTAATTTTTGTGGAACATTACAGCGCTCGGAGTGTGGTTGCTCTGGTAACTAATATAACCAGCTTCCCTTGGATATCAACATAGAGCACCGCGTCTTCAGGTTTGAATGCCTCTTGTGTACTGGCATGCATAGAACAACAGAGAACATTAATAAATATGAACAGTTGGTGGAAAGTGCTAGAGAGAACTATGGACAAAATAGGAATGGGGGATATATGGAGGGCAGGTGCAGGTAATGAGAGAGGATTTTGGAAAAAGGTAAGGACAAGAATAGAAGACATAGAAAGGCAAGAGATATGGAGAAGCATGGAAAACAAAAGTTCATTGAAGTTTTATAGGATTTTGAAAAGGAACTGGGGAAGAGAAAGTTATATAGACAACTGTAGAAGGATTAAAAGGGAGGGATTAGCATGGATGAGAACAGGTGCAATATTTATGAAAGGATTAAGGTGGAGTGAGGTAGGAATATGTGAAATGTGGGGGGAAAGAAAGTGTAGAGCATTATGTAGTAAGATGTGAAGAAGTTGAGAAGTGGAGGAAGGAGGCATGGGAGAAAAAGTGGGAGAAAGTTGAGGGTAAAATTGTAACAATAAGAATGCTAACAGGAAAGCAACGGAATAGGAATAAACCTGTAGGAAGATTTCTTGATAAAATGAAAGATAAATGGTTGAGGATAGCTAGAAGCAAAAGTTATGAAGAGGAGAAGGAAATAGGAGCGGAGGAGGGATTTTGTAGGGAAAAGTAAGGGATACAGGTAATCCCTCAGTGAAGCATAAGGCTGTTGTGCCAAGCTGGCTGAGGGGTGAAAGAAGG
This sequence comes from Mantis religiosa, assembly GCA_030765055.1. Lineage (NCBI taxonomy): Eukaryota > Metazoa > Arthropoda > Insecta > Mantodea > Mantidae > Mantis > Mantis religiosa. The sequence goes on along the minus strand of CM060950.1, from coordinate 22,287,042 downwards.
TAGTCATTCAATTCTTGTACATAGGTTAAGGAAATATAGTACGTAAATAAAAAGGTTCTCTGTAATATAATTGTAAATTATTTTCTTATGTACAATTAAAATATCAAAAATATCAAAATAAAATTGGTGCAACATATAAATATAAACCGCTGCATAGAGGAGTTTATGCAACGCTATCCGGCATTCAGACAAGTCGCTCAGAGTGTAATGTTGTCAAAAGTGTCCAGGTACCGTCAAATTTACATACCTTTGTTGCAACATAAACGTCATACGTTTTATCAGTATATGATATAAATTTTTTGTCATCCTCACGCTTAATTAAAATGTCTATTAATGTTGGTATCCCTATGTCTTTTAAGACCAATAGGTGCATCAAACATTTTCAAAATACAGGATCAGTTACTCGCAAAAAGAGAGACGCTGGACGCTATAAAGGGACTAGTTCCAATCTAGAAGTAATAAATAATGTTATGACAGAAAGGCCTCAAGCATACCTTCTCGCAATACAGACAATGTTTAAGGGGAAGAGAGAAATGAATAATAGGAAAATGTACACATAAGACTGTGTACTAGAGATATTTTCTTGTTTAGACTTGGATAAAAGCTTTGAAAATATTGTAACACTAATTTATTTTTCATTCCTAGAACATGTTCTGCTAATTTTCTGGTTTATATTGAAGTTACATTGTGAGGAAACTGTGGGTGATAGAAAAGAATTGAGATCAAATTGAAATATTTCTATTTTATGTGACAGATTTACAATATGCTTATACGTCTACTATAACAGAAAAACAGATGTTAATTGTGAAATAAGTGTTCATTGACTTAACATTTCGTATTATCTTGATGGTATATTCGTATGGCTGCATAATTAGCTTTGCAGTGCATTGCAGTGCAGTAATTATTTTTTAAAAACAGTTATCGTATCTACGCACCAGGCGAAATTACTTACCTTTATTTTACGCGGGCAGACCCACCTCTCAAATAGTATATTTACCTGCCGGTAGAGGGAGGCCTCAAAGCTGCTGTCAGCACGTCAAATACGATCGCAGTCCGCTAGGAGAACACTATATAAACTCGCTCCATAAGCGATGCTATTGATGACGTCAAATTTTGTGCGTTAAAATTACAGATAAAATGAATACCGTGTATAAACTCAAATCATACTCAAAAATTCATTTTTAACTTTTATGCAATTCTGTATGTTTTGTACGGCTATGTGGAACATTATACTTCTACGTCAGGTAAAAAATATCTGCATTCCATAATACCCGACAGGGCATCTTGGACGGTGAACCTTTGAAGTAATGGACAAAACCTTGTCTGTTAAAAGGCGACCATAATATAACAAACGGCAATTCTTTTAGTGTACCTTAGGCTTAACATCAATTGTTCTGTGTGCACACAGCGCCTGTAGTGCCGTACGTAGGGAATGAGAGAGTTAGGGCATGTGCGTATGTATGCGGGCTGCGGAAATGTCAAAACAGTAATACTTTCAGCACATTGGTACCTTTAACTTTACTTGTTCATAATTCCGAGAAAACACAACTCTTACAGCGTTGGAACACAGCACGTTGCAAACTGCTCAGCACGTTTTCTACTCATCCAAAAATATGATCACCATAAAGCTGTGATGCCGCGTCTGTAAGAGCTCCAGTGGATTCACTGTCGGCATAAAGGAATGCTTGCCTCACCGCAAAAACAAAAAAAATGCACCACTTATGTGGCGCGAAGGCTTCCTGAGATGGAGGAGCAAGGTTACGATTGAAAACACTTTTGCCAGCAGCAAGTTGTAGCCAACTAAGAGGGGAAAGAGAGGGGAGGGGGACTGGTTTCCTCGTCTCCCTCCCACCACAACAATCGTAAAGGCTGTTGCTTCTACTGCGGATGTCACCGTATTCCGTCGTTTCGCTGCTAAGCGACCAGAACAGGTTAATGTGAGCCGGTCAAAATCTAAGATGTTCGTAAATTTTCGAGGCCTAATAAACGGTGGCTGGTCCTCTCTTCGCAAAAGGATAACCAGTCTTTTTGAAACGTAGAGGTTAAAGGTAGTTGGAATTGGTAACATATAGTCTGTAGCCTTTTACATCTCGGCGGTTTTGCCTTAGGAACAATTGCTTCTTGGCAGTTGGTTTTGGTTATGTGTTATTACATTAAATTCACACACACACACACACACACACACACACACACACACACACACACACACACACACACACACACACACACACACACACACACACACACACACATTCATATTTCGACACCCTAATGACGAATGGTCCGGAATAAAGAAGAAATCATTTGAGGTTAGGATCCCAAACATCCTACCACGGAAGCAGTTTGCATTTATGATGGGATTTTCTAAACATATGACCCATATGAAGAGAAATGAACACGCGACTAGCTTAATAAAAGCTAATGGAAAGGGTTTACTTCCCAATTGTAATGTACAAGATTAAAAAACAAAATAATCCTTTGTTCCATTAAAATTTACAGGTACGTCATTCGCATCAGCAAACATTTGCTAAGCATGTACATTATGGCTACCCGAGCTGTAATTTCGGTTTTCCTGTGTATCTCCATCTTTTCTAGGTTTCTTTAACATTACCTTTTAGAAGTAAACGTTAACGTACATTATGCTAAGCTTTTGTTCGTTTGACGTTTGTATAAATATGTATAATGTTTACATATGTTTTTACTTACATTATAAGAAGATATGTAAAAACAGATAAAATATATATCAGTGTTTTATTCGTTGTTCATCACCCACATTTTTCCTTTTTTTTTTTTTTTTTTTAACTGTCGATAAACTTTATTCTATCCAAATAGTTTGAAGCTATTTATAATATTGGCGAGCAAAGAGTTCCACGTTGGGGCGACAGTTTGCACCAAATAGTGTTTAGCTCAGGGTAAAGCAATGAGGTTTCTCTCAGGGTATCCGTGAGCATGTATAAGGGGGATAGTTTTAATGACACTGGAATGCCCGTTTCAAACTGGTTTATTCATTGCTTCTTTTTATCAGAACATCGAACTTGAAATTGCCTACCAAGGGTTACCAATATATCACTCTTCAGAGAGACTGGAGGTGGAATGCTTATTACTCGATAAACTTAATTCGTTCTTCACGTACATATGAACCGACAAATATCTTCTCTCATCACTTCTGGTCTGCCCTCGACCAAGACAGAAGAAGTGAACTGCCCTAATCGGCTTCACGCCTCGGACAGGATGACCACTGCTGCGCGTGGGTGTATGTGTGACTTTCAGTTTCTCGAAGCCCTTTATTCAACCAAAGATCACCTTTGTGACTATTTTGTCATGCCATTATGAAGGGTCCGAAGAATGCCCTATTAACAAAGTCAAGTGCTACCCTTTAGAACTCTGCTAAGGTCACTGTTTCTTACATTTCTTTTGTTAAAACAACTATTCAACCACGTTGCTATTCAACTCGACTGCACCTGCATGCGTTTCACACAAATATACATTCCTTTGAAATCCATCATGATTCGTTACTTATGGCAATTCTTAATTTCGGTATCAACTTTGTGCTACTTATAGTTGTAAGCAAGAGTAATATTACATCACTTGTAGCGTGTGTTAGGATGCTGTTCAATAGCAGTCCTACAGCAGTTACATTTAAATATTAACAAACATATTACATTATAAATCACAAAACAAAAACAAACAAAAAGAACACCTTATCATATATACAAAACACATGATATTAAATGAGCAGGTCGTTGTGTCGTTTTCTTTTTATTCTGTATTTCAAATGGGACGAGTTCTCGCCTGTAGCGAATCAGATGCGTTAGAGCCTTCGCCGTTGCCACTTTGTTATTACCTCTCACACACTTGCGAATGTTCGTGGCGCTAGATGTAAGCGAACGCAAACTGAATTTTCCAAAGTTGTATAATAATGCAGTTGTTGACATCACATTTACAACATGGATATTCGTATATTACGCAAATGGTTTAAATATTAAGTTTAAAATTAATTATAATTTATGAATTACTTATTTTTCTAATCCAACGAAAATACCACCGTATAGCTGCGAATGTTGTTACGTCAAGAGATAATTCGTCATTGTCATTGTGTTCATCGTCTGAGTACTGCAAATTTATGATGATAGATTCCAAAATCTGTTGCGGGATATTTCTTTCCAAAAGTCGCCTTCTTGTAGTTTATCTGATGTCTCACGCAGTTTTCCCAGTCTTATTGTGTTCCTCGTTAATTTCTTCGTGAATAAGTCGTTCAACGTCAGTCAATTTAAAGCTATTTCTGTTTGCAACATAATTTGAGCCCACATTAATTCAATTGGATTGTTCCAGCAGCAGTAAGGGTGGCGGAGGTGCATCACATCTCATTGATCCAGCTGATACACTTCGTGGAAGAGTAACTGAATAATGCTGCTTTGAACTCTCTAAAATAAATACAGATTACGAACCATTCATAAACAAAGATTGAATGTGACCAGACAAGTTCTGCCAAACTAGGAAGAAGAGTATCGTTTCCTCTCATCAAATTTAACAAACACCTTGGCTTATTCAAAGTACATATTTCTTTTATTACGTCATGTCAAATATTTACGTTTCAGTTCTGAGTAATTTCAAATATACGTTCAAACCAACAATGATGTTCATTACAGTGCTTACGTCGCAATGCAATGTTGTAATATAATGGTATCTACTTTATTTATTTGTATTAGAAAAAACTATTTGAGCTAAAAAAAAATATGGGGTTTTCATGGTTATGTTAGATAAATTATTCTCTACCTTCCACAGGAATCAGTTTTTGCAAACTCTGAAATTCTGTCTTAGTGAGAATAGTATTTAATACAGATTGATTTTGTTGTAGTTGTTGTTGTAATTTACGTCCTCCAACGTTAAGTCATATCGGACGGTGAATGAATTGGGTGAAATAATACTCAAATGAGTCCAGGGTCCATGGATCTTAGAGTTACCCGACATTCGTCTTGAAGGACAAGGGAAAACCCCGGAAAAAACCTTATCGAGGTAACTCACCCTGACCGAGATTCGAACTTGGGACCTCTTGAACGTGAGGAAGACATGCTACCATCTTCGCTACCAAGGCGCTCCAGATTGATTAGGTCGGCGCTCCTCACTCACCTCTTAGTGGGAGTGCAATACGACAACACCGCAGGACTTCGATTGGTTGCTCACCCAGTAGCGCTCAAGGACAAATACTGTGACTTTGGGTTCGTGAAATTAAAAGTCCAATTGCTCAAACTCAAAATGTTCTTTATTTCCACCGAATTACAGTTGGAACACTTGCCGAATACATAGAATTACGTAGCGCACACAATTGCAATTCACAAGTTCGTCTGTCACAGATCCACTCTGCACTCGCAATTACGTACAACTACTCCGATGCACGTACACAGTCTTCCAGTCCGTTCACTCACTCGGTGCTACTCACGGCTGCTCGCCAAGAACTGACTGACTCGTCCACTGCAGGCCTTTTATAGGGAAGACCGCCGTTTCTGGAAGGTTCGCGGCTCGCACAATTATCCCGATATTCCCAGACGTCTGGTGGGAGAGGAAAGAGACGGTACAGGGCTCGTGCCGCTCTTCTAATCACCCCATCAGTGACACGAGACAAATAGGTAGGCGTGGCCTGAATGCTTCCCGTCTGGCCCTACTGCCGGCCGGTTCTATCGGGGATTCCGACGTTCGGGTGACAATACCTTCCCATTTGAAACACATAAGTCTTCTCTTTTGCGGTTGTGGAGAGGGTGTAGGAAAATGTCTTGTAGCAGTGGATTTGGATGATCGGTAAGATTTCGGTGTAGTCTGGTGTAGGTTGCTCTGATGACATCCATCGCTTCTGGTATGTTCAGGTCCCTGTGAAGTGTGGTGTTGCTAACATACCATGGGGCACCTGTGATCAATCTTAGGTGTCTGTTTTGGATTACTTGGATTCTTTTTACTTGTGCCACTGCAGCAGAGCCCCATATGAAGCAACCACATAGCCAATTAGGTTTAATCAGTGAGTTGTATAGAATGCTTTTATATGGCATTGCAAGAGGCGATTTTGACTTTATTATATGTTTGATTTGTTGGATTAGGTGTCATAGCCCTGAGAGAAGATATGTGATGTGGAGATTCCAAGTATGAGACCGATGTAACCAACTGATTGAGCGGTGTGTATAGCGATTCCTCCAACAACTATGGGATAATATGTTGTCTGCTTTATATATGTAAAATATACTGTTTGCTATTTCTGTGGATTCATCACACCTCTCCAGCTAGAACACCATTTTGTGATTTAAGTGCAGAAGTTATTTAGTTCCTCATCTGCTGATTCAAAACTGCCTTTATTTAAGATTACAACATCATCAGCAAAATGTGCAATGGTTAGTTGAGCGTGTTGAGGAAAGTCTGATCTATACACTGTATAAAGAAGTGGGCCTAAAACACTTCCTTGTGGAACACCAGACAGGATCGGTTGTGATCTGGATTGTGCACCTTGATATTCTACTGAAAAAGATCGGTTATGCAGATAGAATGCTATTATTATGAAATATGTATCGGAGACATAATTCCTGATCTTCAGTAGTAAGCGATTATGCCACACTTTATCAAAGGCTTTCTCTGTGTGAAATTTTTCCTTGTGTTGCGAATTTTTACCATAAAGGTTTCTTCAGAAATACAGAAGACAATAACAAATAAACATTACTGCTTGGAGCTTATAGGCAAATACCATTAACTAAGTATCCATCCATCCATCCGTCCGTCCGTCCGTCCGTCTGGACTTGGGAAATTAAATGTCGTTGACACGTTGCCACGGTAGCTCAGTGGTTAAAATAACCGGACGGAGACCGGCAAATGTGGGGATCAAACCCCGGCTACGGAATTAAATTTTTCAGTCTATTTCTACATTTCAAAACCTAGCCTGCAAATCTACCTCACGTTCAAGGGGTCCCGAGTTCGAATATTGGTCAGGGTGAGTTACCTGGTAAGGGCTTTCCCCGGGGGTTTCCCTTATATTGAAGGACGAATATCGAGTAACTCTAAGCTCTATGGACCCTGGGCTCATTTGAGCATCATTTCATCGTCCGATATGATTTAACTTTGGAGGACGTAAAATTGTCTTGCGCATAGCTAGTGTGAAAGATGAAGCAGTTATTTGAGATATTTCATGTTTTGTAAAACAACGGTTAAAGGAATTGTAATGTTTAATGAAATGGATATAATGTAAGGTAAGTAATGTGTAACCATGACAACCCCAAATGAGAGGAAGTTGTTAAATGTTTATAAGATTTTGTTCTCCTTAAGAACGTCGTAGGAGAAAGACGTCCATTTGTATCTCTCCAAGGTTGTGCAGAATTATGCTTGAGTTTGCGTTTAAGATGCACAAATAGCGTGTGTATAAGAAAGTAATAGTTATTCAATACACCAGTCATCGTTTGTTAAAGAACAATATTTATATTATTTAAATTAGTATCGAAATTTGAAAATGTTTCGGAAGAATTAAATCTACATGTTTGAACAAATAGGGAATTATTTAAAATTCGTAAGCTCTTACGACCGGTGTCAGTATAATATAAAATATTAACCGGGGTTGTGGGCACAGTTGCTGTTGAGACTTCCGCAAGGACACCGATCGCACTACTACAGAAGATGTCTGCCGCAGCCGCAGACGAAAGGTCTGGGCAGATGACGGAGCCCAGTAGACCACGGCCCACAAGCCCGGTTAATACTTCATATTATAAAGAATTATTTGTCCATTCTTCAGCAATAGTAATAATAACTTCCTTAATCCGAGACAACGACCCTGGGAAAAGGAACTCATCCCTCCAGAATTACTGATGCGCCCACTCACACCAAGAGTTGCAGGGGAAACTTCTAGATATCTTCTAGATCTTCACCAAAGGTGGGAAATTCATCAGCATCCTCCATCATCCCAATAAATCCTGCTTCAAAGAGCAATTCGTTGCCCATTCCACGCTTTGCTTAGATATACTACATGTGCCAAAAAAATTTGAACAGAAAATTAAAGGAAATTTAAAGAAAAAATACGCTGCCTCTAGTGGATTAAATTGGTAAAGCATATGTCTTTTTTCAGGTGCTATTCCAAAAATATATATTTGGGAGATTGATGTTCACAGCCTGTGTGTAAACGAAACTCCTTGGACCGGTTGCATAAAAATCGCTAACTGCAGTTCATTTATAATCGAAGATGAAAGTTGAACTAAATTTACGAACCCGCGTGGATTGTAAAATGCTGATCTTAGATCAGATGAACGCCTTTCAGTACTGATTCGAGATCACAAAAACAAATGCGGCAACATCGCCAAACATGTTGCAACTTTCGTTTTATATCGAAAGGATTCGAGAACTATCGCAACTATTCGACTGTTCAATTCAACTGCACAGAGTAGCCAATCTAGACATAACAGAAACTAAATAAATCTTTCGCTTTATGGTTATTTGTCCTAGAAATAATGTTATTTTAAATAAACAGCATAAGAATGTACTCCATATTGAAACGGTATTTATCAAAAGTTAATCATTTCGCTTACTTTAGCTCCATTATATGCCCAATGTACATCTTTTTTATTTTCGTGTGTTTACAATACTGTGAGTTGGAAAATATAAACAAAAAATGGGAGATAAGAGAAGTTTTAAGTTACAAATTATTACATTTGTACATAAAAATTGAAATTCAAACAAAAGAGAAAGTGCGTTAAGCTAATTTTAAATCTCGCATAACCCTTCTTATTTCACGCTTTGCCATAGTCATCCTGATGAAATGAGATCTTAAAGCTGCAATCTCTCTTGTAACTTTGTGTATTGTTCTAAAGGCAGTCCCTTTATTTATATTAAATATATCCCCAATCACCATTTGGAAGCTTTCAGTTGTATAAAACCGTAACGTGAGCAGGATTATAAATATTGAATTAAGTGCATAATTCCTCAGGGTTTGTGTTCTTAATTGTGCATGTAGTCTATGCTCCAGTTCTTCAACTACATACTTTGATAGTCGAAATCTCATTTTGTATTTTCTGTCATTTAGCTCTGAGATGGGATTTCCTCTATGTTGGAAAACACGAGGAGACCTTTCAAATTGAAAATTCTAATCTTCAGAGATATCAGAGTTATCTGAATTCTGAAAATAATAAAAATGTATAGGTTATGAACACAAACAATGCATATTTAACATACATTTGTGAAATGAAGAGGCTAATTATTATTTATATAAGTAACCACAAACATGCCTTATTTACTATTTATTTAAAGCTGCTCTACTTATTTCTTCTCAGAAACTATTTTGTAAATTCTGCAGTTCTGCTGATCTAAGTTCAATCAAGTTAACTGGATAAAATTCACCAGTTAGGTTTGATCTTAGATCAAGAAGCCATGAACTTAGATCAATGTTTATACAACCAAAATTCTAAGTTCAGCTTGACTGTAGATCATTCTCATATGCTTGAACTTAGATTATCTTTTATGCAACCGGGCCCTTAAGAAATACTCCTAGGTATATAACTTTACAGGTAGGTGGTCGTCGAAGATTACTCTTGCGACATCAATTTTATCCTTCTTTCCACTTAAGCACATATGAGGACTAGAAGCAATCGAGACGTGAACAAGGACATTTCAGTATTTTCCTGATTGCAGTATAGAGAGAAGATTGCAGTTAATTACGAAAATGTGCTTTGAGGGCCCTTAAGCATTGATCCAGAGTAAGTATAAAGGAAAATGGCATCTGTACCAAACACAAACATATGGCAAAGTCCTTAAGAAAATGATAAGAGTGAGAACAATGAAAATAAATGACATTTACAGAGCCTTGATTTCAAGATGAAGGAATTAAGAAGCCTTGGTATAGGTTGCAAATGATTATTGCTGAGGGATGTAATACAGTACCTAGTGCATGAGCCTTTACTCTACGGAATGTTTGTTATCGATCGCATTGTGGAGCTGCGACAAGCCAGTGCCGGGCGCGCGTGGGCAGGAAAGAAAGAGACAGATAGTGTCGCGCAAAGCTGGGCCAAGAGAGAAAAAGAGACAGAGAGAGGTTCTGGAATTGTTCCGCCTTTTCTCTTGCGTTCGCTATTCTTATCCAGTGGTCTACTGCATTCTAGAACAATGACTGATGGATATAAATAGTGGCAGAGTGTGAAGACGCAGACAGTAGCAATTGTGGGGCTGTGTGAGAGTTATTGAACCGTGCTGCAGCGATTCTTTCGTTTGTTTACGTGTGGCAGACGAACGAGACGACCTTGAAGACTGTGATTTGTCAATGTCACGTAATTTTGCTGCTGCCAGCGTTGTACAAAGCTTCCGTTTACTACAATAAAGAGTATTTTAAATTTCTGCAAACAAGACTTTTGATTCTACGAACCTTTGAAGTCACAATAGTTACAGCCTGTAATTTACAAATGGATTTTTGGTTCAAAGATAAATACATGTATTCCCTGTAAGGATTCCAACAAAAACCATAAATAATTTCCAACATTGGACGTTACCAAATATCACGTTCAAGAGGTCCCGAGTTAGAATAACGGTCAAGATGACTTTTCTGGATAAGGCTTTCTCCTGGGTTTACCCTTATCCTGAAAGATGAATGTTGGGCACATTTGAGCATCATTTTATCCATTTTACTCATCGTCTGATATGACGAAAAATGTTACTAAATCTTACCGAGCAGTAACATTTCACATTATCTCTCATCAGGTGGTCATTTTCAGGGTAGAAGTGTCGGCGAATGTTTCAGCGTTGCATGGCAGGATGATATGCTCTTGGCAAAACTTCCTCCTCCAGTAGGACGATCTCTGGTTTCCGAATACGTTCTGGTGGGGCACTTTCTGGAACATAGTGTGGGAAGCCCGTTGTTCTGGCCTGCCGGGGAGCTACCAACTGCTATAGTGTAGAAACCCTTCCCTCTGCACTGTCGTGGCTCCTTGGGACGGCCGTCCTCTGTCTCCTATCGTCTCGTCCTTCTTTCTGCCGATGCCCCACTTAGAACATAGGTAAAATAGACCAATTTTGGATCTCGGTGCCGAATCCCCTTCGTTGCACAGGCCAGTCCAGTCCAAATCTTGACATATCCAATATCATTGTTATTTACATTTTCTGGTTACATTAAGTGAAAACTGGAAAGTTAAATAAGTTTGTACTTTTTAGCAGCAGGCAAGCGTAATTTGTGCTGTTTAACAACGGGTTGCATTTTGCTTCTATGCGTGTAAAGGAAAAATTCTTTTAATCGAAATAATGGGTCTTCATGTAGGCTTTCTCGATTTGATCCGGATGGACCTAGCATCGCTTCAGGGACTATCCCTTAATTCGGCGGTTGCCATGCTTGAGAGCTTTTGCCCGTTAAAAAGGCCCATCAACAGAGATGTGTGAGTAGTACAGTAACCCTCTTGTCATTGCTGTTTGATCTAAATAGTATTTGGCTAAAAAATGGTGAATAATTTGTAATTTTTTAAAATAAGCTTACTATTCGAAGTGCTTGTCTTCCATAATCTCGCAGTTAGTTCACAATTACGGCACTTAAAGCCTTATTTAATGACTGTACAGCTTTTGACAAATAGATGACACTTTGACAATAATCCAAAGTGGCATATCAAAATCCATTAACCACGCATAATTCCACTCACACACACACAGAGAGAGAGAGAGAGAGAGAGAGAGAGAGAGAGAGAGAGAGAGAGAGAGAGAGAGAGAGAGATACTGATAATCAGCTTTTTCTGAAACTTTTGATTCATTTACAAGCAAAATATGGTTCATACTTAACCAGAGTGCCTCTTTGATCCGTTAAAGTAATGCAAATTGTAATACTAAAGCTTCAAGTACCACATTTGACAAAATAAACAGTTCCCATTTCTAACCAGATATTTTCATAAATAAACCCCTACATAAACACGTAAAATATGAAGCTATTAACAGTGAAGACAACAAATATATACAAATATAACAATTTATAACTTAAAACTTCACTTATCTTATAAGAAATGATGACAAATTTCGTATAAATTGTCCGAGATCGCGATTTCATGTAAAACTTTTACACATCTTTAGTCGGAATCAACAAAACTGTCGCCATCGTTACGAACGCTAGATGTTGACATGTTCTTTGTTAGTATTACCAAAATCTGAAAATAAAACAAATTTAAAAACAGAATCGACTACCGGTACCTCAAAATACATTACGCGATCTTTGTTTTTTAAAATAGTAAATATATTTTCTCAAACCATTAAATCTATCAGACCATTTAATTGTTTTAATAATTTAACTTTATTTTATTTCATGGTTAAATGACCAAAACATGATCTGCTACGGCCGATTTAACAGCCTGTTTATACTTAATATTACAAAAATGTTCTTTCGTTCTGGTTTCTTAATTACGTTTTGTCTTTCCATTACAAGATTTATCACAATGGAAACAATTAAACTGATAAATATCAGATTTTTTATTATTAGGAATTTTATCGTTTTTAGAGAAATTCAATAAGTTTTTAATACTTTATTTTGAAGAACTAAAGTTATATTAAAATCTTTAGAAATTTTGAAAATGTTAATTAACCCAAGGATCGTAAGTAGATTTTTTAAAATTATAATCGTCTTTTAGTTTTCTAGGGTAGGTATATCATTAAGATAAATTAAGTTTTAAGTTACAAATTGTTATATTTGTATATAAACCCCTACATTTTCAATTGAATGCCTTTAATATACCCCGAAGAAAACAAACAAGAAGACACTTGCTTTCTTATTTAACCACAAAGCATTTTCTTCGCAATAGGATGCCCAAATTTGGTATACTCTAAAAATATATTCATTGACACAAAAACAGACTCTGTAAGCGTATATTTGTCTATGTCCACATCGTTTCCATGGCCGGTTTACAATGGTGTAACGAAAGCGTCTTTTTCAGCTTTGTCCTGCTGAATCCTCTCATGATTGACTCTCAATTACTAAAAGTTCATTACCAGCCGAGCGGCTATAGTTAACTTTGTAGGAGCCAGATCTACAAAGGTTCGAATCCGGAACATCATTTTGTTTTGTTTTCTAATTTAAAAAAAAACGCATAAAAACTGAAACACTCTGCTCTTACTAAAATAAACTATATGTAAAATCTAATAAAAATGGAAATTAACCTGGTATCGGGTGTGTAAACCCCCTGACTCTATTACTGCCCTCATTCTACCTGGCATGGATGAGGCCAAATGCCTAGTGAAATTTTCACGAGAGGATACTTCGCATTATATGTCAGCAACATTCATAACAGATGAATGAACCCGAGTGTTTACACAACCAATGTTAAGGCAATTTTCTAATAACATTGTATTTATTTTGAGAAAACTAACGATAAAAATATGTTATTTGCGTTTTCATAAATGAATGGTTTTAAAATATTGTTTTCTTTTTTCATTTATACCCCGCCCTTAACTGGAAGGTCATATCGGCGGCCGTTCTCCTTTGGAACATATCGAAGGTGTTAACTCGCATTCGTTGGGTTTTAATCATTAGATCGCGCATACATTCGCACTCTCATTCATACTTCCAGACTCTAGGGAAAGTATGTATTTCTGCAAAAGAGACATGAGGCATTGTTATTAAAGTAACAATATTAAAAAGGCCCGCCTGGTAGCGTGTCTGCCTCAAGTTCAAAGGCCCCGAGTTTGAATCTCGGCTAGGGTGAGTTGCCCGGATAAAGTTTTCTCTGGTGTTTTTCCTTATCCTGAAAGACGAATGTCGAGTAGCTCTAAGCTCCATGGAACCCGGACTCCCTTTAGCATAATTTCACCCATTTCATTCATCGTTCGATATGACTTAACGTTGGTGGACATGCACATCAAGGACTCGAAAACTTTCATAAATCCATCTTCTCAACCCAGTTGACGGAAAATTTTAATCTTTGTGTTTGAAAACCAATAGCGACCCTAATTTTAAGGAAGTGATAAACCCATGTTAATTCCAGTTGGAGTTCTCAGTTGCCAAAGTTCCGATTTTCATTGCTTTGTCCGGTTTTACGCGCAACTTTCATTCATTCTATGCGTAGGTCACGTCAGTAAGTGCGAAGAGGGTGAGAACGAAAATAACAAACAGCGGGCAGAGGCGGAAAATGTGACAACTGTCTTTCTCCAAGTCGTTGGTAAGCTTTTTAATCCTGTCACTGCTGGCAGAGTAACTTCAATAAATTATACGATTTTAATTGAAAGAAAAGTAAGATCTTATTTTTTCATGATGTTAAAATGTATAGTTTTGTTGGAGGATATGAATATTTTCATTCACAACTGCTACAAACAAAGCAGAATATTAAAAATGTAGACTGCCTGCGAATGTTTTTGGCTGTTAAGCTCAAATACCCAGAGTTCGTCCAAGCAGCTCTGCAATGTATTCGGGATCCTACTAACAGAGTAGATGCTGAAAGATATTTCAGTAAATATAATTTGATTGTGAGTGACAGGAGGACTCAAATGACAGAACAGAATGTTGAAATATGTTCAATGCTTTCATTCAACAGGATTACTGAATCATAAACTAGGTTAATATAGTGCATTTTCTTTTTATTGTCTTAGTTTTACATCAGTATTGATTTTTTTTGTGTTATGCAGTATGCTTTAGTCTGTATCAGATTGTTCTGTATTTCTGTGTATTGCTTTAACCTATATTAATGTGAAATAAATTGACATTTTATGCACTTCTAATTCACCCTAATTAATAACCCTCCATAAATGGGTTTTAAATTTGATATAAATAACATTAATATTCATCATTTAACAAAATTAACTCAAACTTGCTTCAAAATGCTATAAGGTGCTAAATTGCAAATGTATAAATGCAACAAAATGCTAAATGTAAAAGTCAAAATGCTAAATTTCTCATTTCAAAATGCTAAATATCACTACCCCTAATTATCACCGATCGCACTCTTTGTGTTGGAGCCGCGCCAAGCCAGCGCCGGGCGTGCGCAGTTGAGGAAGAGACTGAGTGACGAGTGGGCAGGAAAGAAAGAGACAAATAGTGGTGCGAGTGCTGAACGCTTGCCGAGAGAGAGAAAAAGAGACAGAGTGACGTCTGGATATTTCCGTCTTTCGCTGCTCGCGACTGATCTACTGCATTCTAGAACAATGACTGGAGGTATAACAACGCCACAGCTGTCAGAGCGGAGTCAGTTGTTAATTGTGCAGTAATTGTGAGTGTGTAGACATTTGAAATATACCGCAGTGATTTCTGTCGTTTGTTCATGTGGCAGTGGAACGAGACGACCTTGAAGACTACTATTGTGTATGTCACGTTATTTAACTGCTGCAAGGTTTGTACAAAGTTACTGTTTACTGCAATAGAAGCATTTAAATTTCTGCAAACAGGACTTTTAATTCTACAAACACAGTCACAATATATACATGTCTTCTGATGAAAATTATGAAATTTTTATTGGGTCTTAAAAATCTCATTTCTCACTTTTTCAGGTCTTTGGTCCTATTTTGGTGCTTACTATACTGCAGTCAGCAGCTACTAGAAATAAAATAAACCAACAGCAGCACTGCCCACTTATTTTTTGAAGGTTCCTTTAGCAAGTAATAAACATTCATACATGTTGGCTTGAAGCAAAGTTTGAAGGTTCTGAGCCGGAATTTTCCCCAGATGACTTAACTTACTACAAGTATTCTTCTAAACCTCATGTGATGAAGGACTTACTTTCTCCAGATATTAGAACATTTGGTCTGTCAACTGAAGAGGCTTCCAGTTTGACAACCTAAAAATACACATTTTCATTAAATGTCATTAAAAGTTTATAATTGTCCATTTTAGGCCATAGAAATCCAACCGTTATTAATAACACTGGGCAGCAAGAAAAACAATTCTTAAATGTTTCGACCAATTCATGTGGCAATTCTTACTAATTTTGGGCTGGGAAAAAACCAATTAGACAAGTTTTTGTTAATTGATGGAAATTAATCATTTCTCCACACTAGCCGTATATAGGCTAAGATATTTGATGGATAGAGTCAACATGAAAAATTCAATGCCATGGCCGGGATTTGAACCACGGATCTCCTGGTTTCCGTCCAGTCGCTCTTTACCTTTGAGCACGTTGGCCATGGTAGCTCAAAGGTAAAGAGCGACTGGACGGAAACCAGGAGATCCGTGGTTCAAATCCCGGCCATGGCATTGAATTTTTCATGTTGACTCTATCCATCAAATTAGACAAGTTTCTATGATATACAAAAGGTGGAAGTATTACATATTAACGGATTGAGAGAAAAGGATACATTTTAATTACATACATGCTAATAACAATGAAAGTGAATTTGATTTTTTAACTGGTAATTACATGCTAAGAGTTCTAAATTGCTGGAAAAATACTTCGCAGATGGTCGTCTCTGAAGAGAATCATGTGGTGGCCTATTGACTTCGTCGTCTTTTAGTTTGCGTCTTGTGATGGAGTTCCGCAGAATCCCTATACAAAGACCAACAGTAATCCGCAAGCATTACTTCATTCTAAAGGCCCTGATATCTTTGTTCCATAACAGAGATGTCCTAATGGAATCTCTCCCCATGTTCATCACTAACAGCTCCACAACTAGGAGGAAAAAAGTTTAGGTGGAAATGCAGAAAATGGATCTTAAGGGACATGTTGCATCCAAGATTATGGTATTTTTGCAGGAGCATTGTCACCAAATGCTTGTAGTTGTCACCTCTTTAGTTGCCTAAAAATCCATGAACAACACCGTTGAAGGCTTCAGAGCTTCCTTTCCTTTCCCCTCCAAAATTTAGTCAAATGCAGGATCCTTTACAAGTTCTCTGATGTGTTGTCCGACAAAAATGTCTTCCTTAACTTTTGCATCACTTAATTTCCAAAATTTCTCTCTGATTGTTTTTTGTTATTTGACAGGTTTGACCACTCCTCCAAAAAATCCCCCAAATTTAAAATCTTCATTAAAAAAAATGAAATGTCACTTTATCTTCAAAACAAGAGCTAATCTATCATTTTTATGGTGAGTTTTTAATTAAGCAGATGGAAATACATGTAAATTCACTATTTTAAAGCCCGAAACATTTTCATTGTTGTCCAGTGTTATTGATAGATCTACAAAAAATGATTTTTTTTCCCTTCTTTTCTTTTTAAATTTTTGTTAGGATTCACAAACCAATGTAATTAAGTGAATATGTTTCGGCCCGGATTTGACTTTTCACGCGGATAATACTAATACTTAAAGCGATATTAAGTTTCGTATCTGACGCATTTTTTCCGGCACAACATAACGTGTTCCCAATTTATTTTGAAACATCATACGTTGTTGGCGACTTCAATATCGTAAGTACTTGAAGTCCCTGGCCTCATAATTAACCAGTAATCTGGTCAGTCCATCATCATTTGGTTATTTAGTACATACTGTTGGAGTGGGTGTTTATATATGGTGCAGGTTATAATATTCCAAGAGGGGATTACGTCCAGATATAACTTTAAAAATAGCAGACCCTCTGGATGGACCACAAGGCCATACTTGAAACTATCCGTGAGGTTTTACGGGTGCTTGAAACATGCTTGTGTTTGTACGTCCTACAAATCCCCTTGAGTCAAAAGCAATTGTTTCTAAAATTGAACTGCTGCTGCGCAAACACAGTTTACGGCCCATGAAAATCAACTATAAACTTCAGCGCATATTGGATTCCATTTTGTTTATCTATGTTCACTTCCATTTTGTTACCCTCAGGACATGGGTAGCCGATCTCGTTAATGCAATGTCTCTTAAATGGGAGGCCAATGGTTCAAATCCAGAAAGGACACTTCTGTCTAGCTGAGGATACTTCCCAGATTTTCCTGAGTGTCCATATCTGGTAAATATCGCGAAGATACATTTAATCCTAGGCCTGGAAATTTCCTTCTCAAATTTCCTTTCCTTTCAGCTATCATCAGTGTCGACAGCCTGTGGATATGCAGTAAGAATAGACGTTAAACACAAATGACTATTTACATTAGAATACAGCAAGTATATTACAGTTATTTATACAAGAGCCATGTATACATCTTGAATAATTTTGCTTAGAATATTTTAAAGGAAAAATATTTAACATAGCAGCTGAACTTTGAATCCTGCGCCATGGCGTAGTGGGCTAAGGCGTCCTGCTTTGGTTCTCTGCTACGGAACGTGCCGAGATCGATCCCACCCTTGATGGTGCGGATTTTAAGCTCCAGGTATAGGATTTCACTGCTGAGAGGATTCGGTATGTAGGCCACCGTGCTGGTTCCACTGTGCCTATGCTCCCAAGTGGGCCACCTCCGAGAGGAAGGGTGAGGTGAGAGGAGACAGAGGGCGGCTGGCACAAGGAGCCACGACAGTGCAGAGGGCAGTGTCCCTGCAGTTTACTTGGACAGAAACCTCCTCCAACAGACCAGGACAACGAACCTGCTCCCCTACTGCGGGAAGGCAACGAGCCCCAAAGGTCCCTGGCTGGCGGTCCCGAAATAGTCCCAGCAGAGGAGTGGAGACCGGCAACCGACCTACCGGAGGAGGAAGTAGTTTATCTCAGAGCATATCATCCTGCCATGCACCGCCGAGACACCCACCGACACTTCTACGCCCATATGAGAAAGATGATGTGAGATGATAATGGAGATGAAATGGAGGGACAGGAAATTCGGAGGATGTAATTAACCTACCCAACATTCGCCTAGGGACCCGGGAAAAGCCATGGGTCATGTAGGTCGGTCACGGGCTTCCCGAATGCGGGCGACAGACAAAACCACCTGAGCCATCCCCCTCGGTCCCAGGTACAGGACCACATCGTGAGGAAATTTAACAGCTACGATAGGTAGCGAACCCTGGTCTAGAAAGCCAACTTTCTGGCTGGGGTTGCTGCCGAGTTCCTGACCACATCTCCTTCCAATATCTCTTAGATGACCACCCACCTCTACCTTGGTATGTGGGTCAGGTGAATGCTGGATAGGTAAAGACATCCCCCGAATTTCCTGTCCCTCCATTTTATCTCCATTATCATTTCTCATCATCTCTGATCTGGTGGTCTCTTTCGGTGTCAGCAGGTGTCTCGCCGCTGCCTGGCAGGATGATGTGCTCCTTGTAAACACTTCCTCCAGCGATTGGACAATTTCCGGTCTCCGGACTGACCTGGTGGGCCATTTCCGGATCACAGTGGGTGGGATACCGTTTATGCTGGGCCGACAGGGGAGTTTCCTACTAGTAAATTTTGGGGGCCGTGCCCTCTGCACTGTCGTGACTCCTTGGACCAGTTGCCCTCTGTCTCCTCTCGGTTCATACTTCCTCCCACTTAGTGATTACATAAAATAAATCACAGGTTTCGGTGAAGAATACCCTCCGTAGTAATCCTAATCCTAATTCTAACAGAGGCACGTCTTTTACAGCATCCTTCCTTTATTGTGAATTTTAAAGCCTACATTGCATTGGACTTCTACATTTTGTTTAAATTTGTTTACGCTTAGTATGGAATTTTGGGGCTAAGGATAGCTTTAAGGTAGATGCGATGAATGCACATATTTTTTCTCTGTTCTCTCTCTCTCTCTCTCTCTCTCTCTCTCTCTCTCTCTCTCTCTCTCTCTCTCTCTCTCTCTCTCTCTCTCTCTCTCTCTCTCTCTCTCTCTCTCTCTCTCTCTCTCTCTCTCTCTCTCTCTCTCTCTCTCTCTCTCTCTTCTCATTTATTGACTTCTGTTAGCGACTTTATATCATTTCCTGTGGTTTGCACATTGTTATAACCTACTTTTCATTATAATGTTTAAGGTTTACGTTTCATTTTATTGTTATATTGCTGGATTTTGTATTTTTCATTTCGTAAGGAATTTTGTGATAAAGTGAAGATGCTTGAAGGCGAAAGTAAATGGATGTAGGTGTTTTTAAAAGAAAGGCTTTTGTGGAGTGCCATGTGCATATCGAATTCATCTGGTCTCAGGTAGAATCACACAGAGTGATATCGGTGACTGGAATTCAGTGAAAATCTATTGTATTTTTGGGAAACAAAGAAACAAGCAAACAACAAAATCAGAACGCATCAATGCACGCGTGTTCTCACATTCTGGAACGTGCGGCATTGTTGTATAGATCACAGGGTGTCCGCAACACCATAGCAGGAAGGAATTTAATTAAATTATTGAATGTAATGCTATTCAACCAAAACGTATATATATATATATATATATATATAAAAATTCCAACTATATTTGGACAGATCAATTTGAGTCTTACCACATAAAACCATAAAAGGTAATATAATCTCAACCTCCATCAAATTATTGACAATGTTAACTTTCAAATGGCTTTTAAAATGAAAATTAATCATTAAGTGTAAGGTATTGGGTGGCACAGTTGGTTTGGTTGTACCACGCTAGAGATTGAGCTGATACAAAATACTTATTGGTCCTCAGTTCGTAACCTCTCCTTATCGTCCTTTGATTATTATTCATCTGATGGCCAGAAAAGTGTTGATGGTGCTGGTGAATGTGGAGGGTCTGCTTGTGGTGTTGATGTTATTATCGTTGGAAGTGGTTTTAATAGAGAATTTGTTTGATGTAGTTATTTTGCTCCATAATGATGGTTATTTTTTTTCACGGCCCTTTCAGTGCAGACAACCTCAATTATCGCTTTCATAATACTCCACAGACACAAGATGACAAAAAAAGAATAAAGGTTATTGTAGGCGCTGACCCCATTGCTAGTAGAGATTTTTATATCTAGTTAAAAATGAGCCTCTGTAACAGAGAAGGCGGTTAAAACAATTCTGATTAATAGAAGGTGACAAAATTGTTCAAAAGAAAACAGCTTACATCAGGTTGGTTATACAACGGGTTTAAGCCATACTGAAAAGTTTTCGACCTAATAAAGATGCGAGATATTTTTTCAGATTTTTTATTATTATTTTCAATATAGTCTCCTTGTAACTCAAACTTCTCTTGACGATGCTTCCATCTCTGTAACCCGTCCAAATAGTACTCGACGTTTCTCTCTACAAAATAATTGTTTACGAAGGTGATTGCCTATTCATTTGACGAAAATCTCTGTCCGAGCGCAATTTTCAGATGAGGTAACAAAAAGAAGTCGCTTGGGGCTAGATCTGGTGAGTAAGGCGGATGGTCAAGCCGTTCAAACCGTAATTCTTGGATTTACAACCGCTGAGGTGTGAGACAGTGCGTTGTGTTGGTGAAACAGGATTTTATTTTTCCTCAAATGTCGTCTTTTTTTCGCAAATTCTGCCTTCACCTTGTCAAGTAATGATGCGTAGTATGCTCCTCTAATGGTTTTTCCATTTTGAAGATCCTCGAATAAAATAACTCCATGACTATCCCAAAAAGAAGTCGCCATCACTTTCCCAGTCAAATAAAAACAGTTTTTGCTAGTTTTAGAGCCGGTTTCTCCTTTGCAGTCCACTGTTTTTACCGTATATTTGTTTCGGGCGTATAGTGATGTATCCTAGTTTCATCTATAGTAAATAATCGGTGCCAAAACTCGGATTTATTGCATGCCTACAGAGCGTTGGAAATGTTCATTCGAACACGTTTTTGGTCTAACGTCAGCAAACGCGCCACCCAACGTGCGGACAGCTTTCTCATGTCTAAATGTTGATTTAATATGTAACAAGCACTTTCTTTTTAGATCTTCGTAGTCTCTGTTAGCTCTATCACTTTAATTTGGTGGTCGTCTAGCACCATTTGGAGAACTTTAGCGATGTTTTCGTCGGTAGTTGTAGCTTTTGGATGTCCCGAACGCTCGCCGTCTCCCAATCTCCTACGGCCACGTTTAAATTCAGCTGCCCAAAATTTCACTGTGGTAAATGATGGTGCAGAATCCTCTTGAAGTGCGTATACTGTTGCACTTTACAGGTTGTAGTATTTTTTGCTATTAATGACATCAGTTTTATATTTATTTATCTTTAATGAATGCTTAAAGATAAATTACTTCAGTTTATAACAATATGCTTGAGAGTACCGAATTCTGTTGTATTATTATAATGCTGCTAACCTTCCATCGAATGTTTGTCTAATATGCAAACAATTTTTCATATCTCATAGTTAATTAAATACGAATATAGTCATATTCTACTTCTAGAGAATATGAGTAAATTGTTGAGTGACACCTTTGTTACTTCGTTCCTTTAATTAAATATGAGAAAAAGGGAAAAGAGTGAATTTTTCTTCTGGTTACTACCATAAATGTTATAACAGACGCTGCAGACATGTGTAAGGATATCTTGGGAATATCTCGTGAGACAAAATGGCGCAAAATAATCGCATCATGAACTAGAAATTGCAAAATCTTCTACTTCACAGAAAGCGCATATTCTCTTGTGTAAACATATAAGGAATTATAAAGGGAAATATTTTTTGTTAGGATAGGTTCTAAAAATGCAAATTGACTGTCTTGTTAGGCGTGATTCCAGGGCAGCACGGCTAGTAACTTAATAAGTGAAGCAAACATGTGAAGGTCGGTAAATTTCAATTCTTCCAGCACGTGTAGATTGTAGCAGTTAACAGATCTAGAACCTTGCTGTGGTCAACAAGTAAAGGACAGGATATCGATTTGATCTCGTATATTGTGATTTCTTACCTCGAGACCTGCGTCAAGGGTGGAGTCATAGACCTAATGTTTACAGTCCACTTCACCTTTGTTATATAAGGCACGCGAACACGTAAAATAACTTCCTGTACTGACTGAGCACCAGAAGGAGGCGAGTGGGTTCTGTGGTATGAACTGCTCATGGAGTCGATTTGTTTACAATCAAATGCATGTATGCATGTGTGTATGTCGCATATGTGTATGCATTTTTGTCACTAAAGTCTTTAGCCCAATTCTAACTTATATTTATCTTCTCATTTTTTTCACAAATGCACGCGGAAAATACGTTTCTTTAATGCTACGTTATGTCTGTTGCATGCAACAGCTTGCGCTGCTTATAATTTCTTTGACGTACACACAACGTTTCTCGTTTACATTGTTGTGCTTACCGACTCTGACACAATTCCTATATATATTCGCTAATTAAGTGTCACACTGTAACTCCAGTACTTCTCTGCTCTGCACTGAACTATCAGCTTAACTATCTCCTCTGATAAGCTGCGCACCGCTGCCGGTCTGCTGGTCGCGGCGAGAAGGTTCTGGAAATAGAACTTTCTAGCGCCGCCACAATCAAACGGTCTAGGGAAGTTTTACACGGTTACAATGCGATTCGCACTTTCGGCTTCGTGACATCAGCTTCTAGCACCAGCAAATAACAAAGGTGATGCATTTGTTTGACCCACACTTAATTTCTAAACGACAGGCACCCGTGACAGTATGTATGTGTGTAGGTAGGTAGGTAGGTAGGTAGGTAGGTAGGTAGGTAGGTAGGTAGGTAGGTAGGTGGGTGGGTGGGTGGGTGGGTGGGTAGGTAGGTCGGTAGGTGGGTGGGTAGGTAGGTAGGTCGGTGGGTGGGTGGGTAGGTAGGTAGGTAGGTAGGTAGGTAGGTAGGTAGGTAGGTAGGTAGGTAGGTAGGTAGGTAGGTAGGTAGGTAGGTAGGTAGGTAGGTAGGTAGGTAGGTAGGTAGGTAGGTAGGTAGGTAGGTAGGTAGGTAGGTAGGTAGGTAGGTAGGTAGGTAGGTAGGTAGGTAGGTAGGTAGGTAGGTAGGTAGGTAGGTAGGTAGGTAGGTAGGTAGGTAGGTAGGTAGGTAGGTAGGTAGGTAGGTAGGTAGGTAGGTAGGTAGGTAGGTAGGTAGGTAGGTAGGTAGGTAGGTAGGTAGGTAGGTAGGTAGGTAGGTAGGTAGGTAGGTAGGTAGGTAGGTAGGTAGGTAGGTAGGTAGGTAGGTAGGTAGGTAGGTAGGTAGGTAGGTAGGTAGGTAGGTAGGTAGGTAGGTAGGTAGGTAGGTAGGTAGGTAGGTAGGTAGGTAGGTAGGTAGGTAGGTAGGTAGGTAGGTAGGTAGGTAGGTAGGTAGGTAGGTAGGTAGGTAGGTAGGTAGGTAGGTAGGTAGGTAGGTAGGTAGGTAGGTAGGTAGGTAGGTAGGTAGGTAGGTAGGTAGGTAGGTAGGTAGGTAGGTAGGTAGGTAGGTAGGTAGGTAGGTAGGTAGGTAGGTAGGTAGGTAGGTAGGTAGGTAGGTAGGTAGGTAGGTAGGTAGGTAGGTAGGTAGGTAGGTAGGTAGGTAGGTAGGTAGGTAGGTAGGTAGGTAGGTAGGTAGGTAGGTAGGTAGGTAGGTAGGTAGGTAGGTAGGTAGGTAGGTAGGTAGGTAGGTAGGTAGGTAGGTAGGTAGGTAGGTAGGTAGGTAGGTAGGTAGGTAGGTAGGTAGGTAGGTAGGTAGGTAGGTAGGTAGGTAGGTAGGTAGGTAGGTAGGTAGGTAGGTAGGTAGGTAGGTAGGTAGGTAGGTAGGTAGGTAGGTAGGTAGGTAGGTAGGTAGGTAGGTAGGTAGGTAGGTAGGTAGGTAGGTAGGTAGGTAGGTAGGTAGGTAGGTAGGTAGGTAGGTAGGTAGGTAGGTAGGTAGGTAGGTAGGTAGGTAGGTAGGTAGGTAGGTAGGTAGGTAGGTAGGTAGGTAGGTAGGTAGGTAGGTAGGTAGGTAGGTAGGTAGGTAGGTAGGTAGGTAGGTAGGTAGGTAGGTAGGTAGGTAGGTAGGTAGGTAGGTAGGCAGGCAGGCAGGCAGGTAGGTCGGTGGGTAGGTAGGTAGGTGGGTGGACGGGTGGGTGAGTGGGTGGGTGGGTGCATGCGTGTGTGTGGGTGTGGAAGTGGGGTGGGGTGGGATGGGGTGGGTGCAGGTGTGTACGACACATCTAATACTTGTGCTGTGTTTCCTCTCACGAGAATATGCCTGTAAGGAATGTGTTTGACATCAACAACTCTAGCGTTTTCTGAGAAACATTACCGCGAGGGTTTGAATGTATCAACAAGGCTCTGGCCACTAAGAAAACGCACTTTCTCGTTTTATAAACGCTGAGATACTAGCGTTACTAATTTTTTAAACTAATGCAGCATGCTCCTGTGCTACAATATTTGTAACACTACATGCTATGAGTTTATTACACATAACTATATACTATATATACAATTATCTACAGAATTATGTTCATAGAACACCGAGTCCTTTGCGAGTTCACTGACGCTTGTGACCATTGATGTCCACAATTTCTTGATTTTTTGTTGTCAATCTGGTTTCTATACTCAGCTCTCTGTGTTTATTTGTGTTCTTTTAAAGAGTATTTTGGTAGTTATATTTTATCTTTAACTTTCAATTTTGTTGTCTTCTGAAATTTTAGTACTAATTAAAAGTTTGTTGTCTAAATTTGTGTTCTTATCTTCAATGAACTGAAATCTAATGAGTGTATAAAATGTTTGAAAATAATATAGTATTTCTGTATGAGTTGATCTGGAGTAACTGGCCATTATCCTTGTTCGGTGCAATTCTTGTTTTGAAGTTATCAGTCTGTTGCTGGTCTTTGCATAGTTTTATTAGGTGTTCTACAGTTTGGGCTTCTTGAAGACAGGTTCATATTGTCACGATCTGGCCATGGATGGAATTGGATTTAGGCTTTATAACAGGTGGCCAGAGCAGAATTTGGGCACACAGGCTCAGATGGGATTCATAAAACTCATGCTTATAGGAAAGGTAGAGATTTTCGAGTAATTCAACGAAACAGTTAAACGTGGTTTAAATTTTAAGTGCATTAAATCAAAGATACAACAAACAGCAACGTTACTTTGCGCTCATAATGGTCATAGACCAGCCACTTTACACACAATGCTCTTAGCTAGAAATTCACATGTTTACTCTGCGATGGCTGATGGGCTAAGAGAGCAACATAGTCACGTACAAGAGGAAATCAGAGAGGGTGTTGTCACACGTGACGTGGCACAAAGCACCACAGAGCCACTTGTTTGACAATTTATTATCGGTTACAATATGGAATCTCTTAAGGTAAGATTTTGTTATTCTATGTCCGGTAACCATTGCTACAACTGGTACTGTCATGGTGATCCTCTTGTTGTGAACTGTATGGGGGAAAAGCATAGAACACTATGTAACAGAATGCGAAGAAGTTGCAATGTGGAGAAAAAAGGTTTGGGAGGAAAAATGGGAGAAAGTAGAGAAGACGATAGTAGCTATAAAAATGTTAATGGGCAGAGAGGAAAAGAAGGTAAGAAATATTGGTGAGTTCTTACAGAAATTAATAGAAAAATAAATGGGCCAGAAATGTAAAGAATATAAGAAAGGAAGATGAGGAGGAAGAATGGGACTAATTAAGTAACAAGGAGGTATGGAGGTTAAGAGTGTAACGGTATGTTTTAGTTAGAACTTTTTATATGAATATTGTTTTCTGATGTAATGACAATATAAATAAATATATATATATGTGTGTGTGTTTGTGTGTGTGTGTGTGTGTGTGTGTGTGTGTGTGTGTGTGTGTGTGTGTGTGTGTAATTTTGTGATTGGTCGTAGTAATAATTATACTACGTATTGTGATGACGTAGCAGTAAATCGGCCAATCACAAAATTAATGGAGGAGTAACGATAGTTACGGAAAATCAATAATCTTGAGAGAGAGAGAGAGAGAGAGAGAGAGAGAGAGAGAGAGAGAGAGAGAGAGAGAGAGAGAGAGAGAGAGAGAGATGTTCTTCAATCTGATTTCATGACGATGGAAAATGTCGCGCTGTAAATAAAAAAGTTTTGTAACGGAAAAACAATAATCGTCAAAAAGAGTTATTCGGCATTCGTAATAGTAATGAGTGGACGTATAGAAGAGGAATTTTAAGTAATTAATAGAAATTATATTAACTTGAAAATAAGGATTTATCGATGTGTTGGAGGTAATGTACAGTGATTGATTAAGAAAGAAAGTTCGAGTGAATTGTAATCCAGATTATACAACTAAATAATATATTACGAAATTGGAGTCATATAAAATTTTATTTCTGTCACCAAAAAAAATCCACACTTGAGAACAGATCTCATGACTCTTATTTAATCAAATCTCGACCTGGATCTTCCAAACAGTCAACATGTATCCTACCTGCTGCGAGTGGAGGTGTATCGCCACAAGAGCTACCTAGCAGAGCAGAAGACCAGGGTGTCATGCAAGCCAAGATAGCAACAAGGTAAAGACAAATAAATGTTGCCAAAAGTTGTAAATTGTAAAATTTTGGAATATGCACAATAAATCTAATCTAATTTAATCTAATCTTGTCGAACTGATGGGAAGAAGGTCCTGCGGTCTGCTCTCTCTTCGCACTCCTCCAATCCGTCTGCCATTTTGCCAGTCCCTCTTCTTTAATTTCTCGAATTACTGTGGTTTTGGGTATTTTGGTATAGACTGGTTCATTATCTTCTCCTGCTTCCTCTCTTGGCTAGCTTATCTGCCATCTTGTTACCGGCAATTCCCATTTGGGCCTTTATCCATCCAAAATGTATACTCACATCCTTGAGTCTCTGTTGGATCAAAGAGCTGTGGTTTCCGTTGTTGCGAAGAAGATCCAAAGTGATTCGACTGTCCGTGTAAATTGTTATCTTGTTCTATTCTAGTGACAGTTCATTGATTGCTTCAATGACTTTTATTATCACAACCTGCTAGACTTGAATATGGGAACAATCATTGTGTAGCGTATTTTTATGGTGTGGACTAATACGCCTTTTATGTTAAAAGCTGCTGCTGTGCCTACTTTACCTTGAACTTTTCTGCCATCTTTGTATATTTCAACCCCGTATTATGCTGAACTGTTAATTTCTTCTATTGCTGCTCTGTATGCTAGCTAAGGCCAGTGGTGCGTCATAATCTTTACTTCGGCGCTTTGCTTCATATGTCTTAACAAATTGGGTCAGCGTTGTACCTCTGGCTTAACTCTGGCAGCAACGCACGAGGTTCAAATGACAGTGTTCCGTGGGCTTTGGCCAAATGTAACTATTTGTGCAGTAATCATCCTTAGCAACCAAATGCACTCTTGTTCTTCAGGTTTCCTAAGGAACGAGAAATGTAAATAATATGACTTGGAATAAAAATGTTTCGTTTGTTTTCACGCTTATTTCTTACATTTTAAATTTGTATACTGTCACCCAATTATCGGAAAGCACAACCAACTGACAGCTTAGTAGGGTACCGGAGGTATTCGGACCACGCCCACCCATTTATCTCGGT
The DNA here is from genome assembly GCA_030765055.1 of Mantis religiosa. Taxonomy (NCBI): domain Eukaryota; kingdom Metazoa; phylum Arthropoda; class Insecta; order Mantodea; family Mantidae; genus Mantis; species Mantis religiosa. The sequence continues at coordinate 22,258,951 of CM060950.1, read as the reverse complement.
CACTAACTGAGGGGATGATTAGGGAAGTGTCACTGGTCGCTGGCCGCCTCTTCTTCCTCCCCCTGCCGTCTGGAACCTTCACGGTGATTCAATGAAACGAGAGACTTCGAGAAACAGCGATATCCCTATAAAAGGGGGCTGCAGTTGGCGAGTTCAGTTCTTGTCGAGCAGCGGTGAGGAGCGCCCACTGAGGGAACGGACTGTGTACGTGCATCGGAGGAATGTACGTAACTGCGTGCAGTGGACCTGTGACAGACGAACTGGTGAATTGTAATTGTGTGTATTACGTAACTCTGTGTAATCGGCAAGTGTTCCGATTGTAATTCGGTGGAAATAAAGAACATTTTTGAGTGGTGCAATTGAACTTTTAATTTCACGAACCCACAAAGTTACAATACACTGTTTTGTAGTTCGGGGAACTATGAACTTTATATTGCACATATGCCCATTAAGAGTAAATTTGAACCGATTGGCACAACATATTGAAAGAATTTATACCTTACGTGCCTAACATTTTCAATGCACAGACTTTTGTAATCCGAATTTAATGACCCAAGAGAATGTAACCCTTACAAAATTCACAGATTATTCCACCAAATCCTCCATGTTATTAATGTTATTTCCAGAATAAATAAATATGTCCTTCATTATTGCAGAGTTTGGGCAAGAAACGTAATCACTCTAACGTCCGAGTTCGCGAAGATGTTAAAATCGACGTTAACAAAGGTAACGTAACAATTGTAACAGCGCTAACAAAGCTGTTAAATTTCTTGCATTTCACCAACCTGTTTTCTGAAAATGTTGACAAGCACGTGTTAACACCAAGAAACTTGTAAATAGAAGGCTATGGATGAGTCGTATTATTTTCTGAACGTACTGCGATGATCTTTTGTTTTCATTTTCGTCTGCACACAGCTAAAAATGGCGGATAAACAAAATCATAAATAAAGCCGTGAAACAAATTTCTCATCGATGGAGAAAGAATTGTTAATTGAATTGCTGACGAAGTATAAGGATATCGTGGAAAATAAGAGGACGGATGCGGTGAATGTAAAAGAGAAAGATGTCACGGGGAAAAAATTGGAAACGAATTTAATTCAAATGCATGTGTCACGTCTAGAAACACGAAACATCTTCTTCAGTATTACATAAATTTAAAACGAGGTGCGAAGAAGTACAAGTGACGAGTGACTTGAACGTTTCAAGACGGGAGGTGGACAGTGTATTATCCACATAATTCAGTGAATTGTAAAGTCGCAAAGCTATCAATACTTGAAGCAAAGGCGAGATCGGCATGTTCCTTACGATGCATGTTCTAACCTCTCTTGTACTTCCGCAGTAACCTTCATAGCAACTTGTTTCGACAGTCTGTACGTCTGTAGAAAATTTTCGTCTGATACCTCCTCAAAATTTCTCCAGATAGGCCGTACTCTATTACGAATGCCATTTAGACGGTCTTAAATATAGCAAATCGACAACAACAGATGCGTTCACGCCCGCCATCTTGACTATTTACATTTGTTAAGGACTTAACATCAGAAATTTGACTAGTTAGTTTAACAAGAGATTTAACATGAGTGTTAAGCTAACACTTGTAGGTAAAATGCAATTTTTGTTATAACTATTGTTAGACCCGTGTTAAGTCTTAACATATGTTGGTGAAATCGGGCATAAGGCTTTTATAGGAAGATCTAAGTGGAAATTTCAACTTTCCTCTTGGTTTGGTAACAACAAGTTTGATATACGAGGGGCACTCTTTATATTTTGAGCCTAATAATTAAAACAAAGTAATTTCTGATTTAAAAACTTCTTTATTGTTTTTCAAAATATACTCCTTTATTATCAATACAATTTTGCATCTATTTGATATTTTGTCAAAGCATTTATTCCAATCTCTTTGAAACACCTTCAAAACACGGTTTTTGGAGGCATCAACGGCTTCTTCTGCCGATGAAAATCCTTGTCCACGCAATTTATTCGTGATGTTTGGGAACAAAAGGAGGTCATTGAATATCAAATTAGGACTATATGGCGGATGACCTATCAATTAGATTGTTTGAGCCTTTAAATACTCTATTGTTAGACGAGATGTGTATGCGTTCGCATTGTTTTGATGGAGAACGATCCTGCAGGACTTGTTGGTTTACCTTACTTCACCGAAAACATCCGGCAAGTTTACCATTCACCATTCGACCTTTTACGTTCCTCTAAAGGCACTATGGTCATGGTCGGTTTTGCTGAGAAAGCAGGCGACCATTTGCTTCGAAGTACTTCGACTGCGAACAACTTTTGTTGCATTTACTTCAGCTTGAAATACTTATACAGTCGACTGCTGTTTACTTTCCGGCCGCGCCGTGGCTCAATGTTTAGACCGCTTGGCTCTCACCAAGGCGACCCGGGTGACCGTAAAGTGAGATTTCTGGTGGACAACATGGCGCTGAGGCGGATTTTCTCCGAATCTCCAGTTCGCCCGCCATCTCATTCCACCGGTGCTCCATCTTCACCTCATGTATCAGTGTCATCACCTGAGGTGGCGTATGTAGTATAGTGGCCCCGCTCAAAGCATCCCCAGGCGCTTCGCTTTCTAAGGTAAAACTGTTCTCACCCCTAACCACAATCTCATAAACATCTTAGGTTACACTTACCGGGCTGGAGGGGTGAATAATGTTAGGCTCCTGTTTATAGCTGAAAATACCCAGGGTTGCCGTTGTTTAAAATAACATTTAAAAGGAAAAAATGATTCAAGCTGATTCCACTGTACGAAATAGTCATTTGGTTTACTTATTGATTTTTTCAAATAAATTTTAAGTAATTAATGTTTCCTATAATAATACATAATGTTACAACGATTTATAACATAACTGAAAAGAGATATACTACCTATGCTGTTATGGTATAGTACTTATATTACCTACAAGAACTAAATGCGTATTATTAGCATAATATCCAAGTAAAGTTTAGTAAAACATCATTACAATTTTAAATTGCATCAGTGTGCATGAATTTGCGAGGGATATTTACTTGCAAATTAAAGTAGCACTTTGGATATTCTGGTAGTTAATAATAATTTATAAGCAAAGACTGTACGTTAGAGCTCTGTTTATTGCAATCGTGAGCCGATTTATCCTAAAACATTTTCCTATATTCTATGGCAGCTGCAGGTGATGAATTTCAGTTGATTTAACAGAGCAGTAAATACTTCAAAAGTAAAAAAAAAAAAATGAACCAAGGAATTAAAGAAAAACTAGTAAGGAAACTCTATTACTCTTTTTAAATGCTGGAAGATTTTTACAAGGATGTCTGCTAATTTTACAAGTTTGAATAAGGTTAAGCAGTTTAATTTTTGGAGGGTGGGGGGCTCCTGTTAAATACAATTTAAATAAATAATTAAATGTCATAACTATAGAACTCGAGAAAGTTTAGAAATACTGTTAGGTATATATTATAAGTATGAATGGAAATCCATGTTAGCATATCCATGTTAGGTTCGATTTTCACGGTCTCCACATCTTAATTAAATTACGCACGTGCTAAACGCCAATAACTTAGACACTAATAAATTTATAAAACTACACTAAATAAAACACTTTGTAAGCTTAATTAACTCACGTAAGAAGCCCGTTTGCACAGTCTAAGCTAATAGAAGGTAAAGTCTCTTTAGTTAACACGTGTGCACGTTGGCCTCTGCCTTTGAACGAACCCTTATAATCGTTGGACAACACTGACCCTCCTCCCAGACCTTTCTGCAAAGTTGCCACCTATCTCGATACGTCATGGGTATCGTACGAGGTTTCATCTAAATAAATTATCTTATGTCCATTACTGCGATAAATATATATATATATATCGCTAAGCTACAATTCCACTGGATTCCATAATAACCCTTAACTTATACGAAGTGCGGTATTTGAAACCCTGCTCCTTTAGGAGACCGCGCAGAGTGAAGCGCCCATAAGGAAAATCACAAATTTCTTGCAAATGTGCAACCAATTCGTCTAAGGTGGGCGCTCTTCCATTTTACCACTGCATTTCCCTCCTACGGTCTCCACATCGTGACACACAACGAATTTCTGCACGTAATGAAACAAATCAACTGGAAGTTGGAACTTTGGCAACTGAGACTCCGCGTGGAGTAGACATGGGATTGTCACTTCGAGAAAATCAGGGTTGCTATTGGTTCTCAAAGACAGTGTTCCATTTCTGAAGTGTGGAGACAGATTTATGACGGTCATTAGTAGGCGGTCGGGTCAGGTTCCTTTGACTCCGAACTGCACACGCGTTAACTAAACAGACTTTACCACTCCTGAGGACACAAGAAAGATATTGCAACGGCGCCTTAACTTGGTGAACGTATTAAGAAGAACTACCCCAAATGTTTAAGGATGAAAGACCCGTATAATTACTTACATGTGAAAATGTGTGGTCAGAAGGGAAAGCTTTGATGCCGCTTGGGATAGAATGAACGCGGCTAATATAAAAGCGGGCGTTAAACACTACCCCCATAGTTTACCTTCCGGCTCATACGCATATATGCAACATTCATCACCTTTTGCAATCTTATATATGTCTTTTAAGGCACCGTCATAGTATTTCTTGAGCATTTTTTACACGAGATGACACGGGCATCTTTTTGTTGCGTCAAATTATGGGGGATCCAGTGAGAGCAAACCTAAAAAATCATCAGTATTTTATATATACTGGTGAAACTAATGTGCAGGGTTTTCTAAATCTCACAGTATGTCGCATGATGGTCTTCCGTTATTAGCTTTTGCACAGCATCAATGTTTTCTGGCACATCAACTGATTTTGGACGACGTCCACTAACTTCATCATTGAACGAACGGCGGCCACGATCAAATTCGTTATACAAGCGTTTCACAGTGGCAAAGGATGCAGCTTCGTCACCAAATGTAGAATTGAGTTTATCGATTTGCCTTTGTCTTGATAATCCACGTCGGAATTCGTAATAGATCCCTGCACGATTATTTCCACGAGTTCATTCCATGTTTTTGTTGAGACACCATTTTCAAGTTAATGAAAACAAATGACGCTCTATTGACAAAATGTCCGAAGTAGATTATAGTCAAAAATTTCATATCTGCCATTGCAAACGACAGATGAGATGTACAACATCCAGGATTGCCAAGACTCAAAACATAATTGGTGACCCTCGTAGAGAACCTATTTTCTACTGTGCAATTAAAAGGTGGAAATAACATGGATCGAGAGTGCATCAAGTTAAGAGCGACTCATTTGTTTTCTGATTCTAAAAAATTACAACTGTAAAATAATATTGTTCAGTTTCTATAACAAAAGAAAGTTATAGAAGCTTGTGTTCTATGCACAATCAAAGTGTATGTGCTAAAGAAGCAGAGCCTAACCAGAAATAGCATGTTTCTCTCTTGAATTCCACTAATATTAAGAATGATTACATCATAATAAATACAGACTTCTATGTATGGTTATGTAGAAGGTCGAACAATAAGCATCCAAACACTACTCAAAAGATCCTGAAAATAAAACGTAAATATGCAATAAATACATCGCCCAAAAGAAACAATACAATGTCACATATTTAGGCAAGCTCGCCAAAAAATTGTCGCAATAGCTAGTGGACTTCGTTTTTCATCTCTTGACAGTCACTCACCAAAGTTTCATTCATTTTGGACGCTCAGTTGTTATGTAACAGTCATTTATGTGAGCTGATGTGAGTTTTTTTATGAAAATGGACAAAATCGAGTATTGAGCTGTCATTAAGTGTTGTTTTTTTTTTTTTTTTTTTTTTTTTTTTTTTTGAAAGGCAATGCGCCAACGCAAATCAAAGATCAGTTGGATTCTGTGTATGGGGACTCTGCACCATCATTTACCGCAGTGAAATTTTGGGTAGCTGAATTTAAACTTGGCCGTAAGAGCTTTGGACACGATGAACGTTCGGGACGTACAAAAACTGCAACTACCTACGAAAACATTGACAAAGGTTATTTTAGTATAAAATTGAATCCTAAGCTTTAAAAGCAAACAATCGCGCAGAAGTAAGATTTTAAATAAAATTAATGTGTTTAAAATTTTGAATTTATGTGTCAGATGTTCTTACCTTTATAAAATTCAGAACTAAAATGATATATTTTTGTTTTAAATATTGCATAAGCAAAATATTCAGCCACCTGTCATATCATTTTTATAAAGAAAAGGCAGATATTTATCAGGGCCTTCAATTGTTTTGCCATTCAGGGAAATGAAATTCGAAATATAACAGAAAGAGATAACGTTATCTTAAATCGAAGGCTGTATTCACACGAGCTAAAGCTTCATTCATTTATATTCCACAAACCTCAAAGTCCCAGATCCTGCTTTCATATGTTGAATGCCCTTTGTGTACGCCGAGAGTTATCTAGCATCTGTCACAAAATACGGAAGTAGAGCGCGTCTTTCATCAGTAACACACTCACTGGATGGAGCATTATCATGATGTGACCAACGCAGATGTCTGCTTTTATCCGGCACGAGGTACAGAATATTTTATAAATACTCATAAAGGTTCAGATAGCTATGAAAAAAGCTGCTTAAAGCAAAATCACTGGTGATGGTGACACAAAAAGAGCGAACAGATGGCGTTTCACATTTGTACTCTTTGATGGTCGTCTCAGCTCAAAGGACCTTAGCAACAGCAAACCCACGTGAGTATTACGCCTTTATACACGAATAAATCTGAAATCTCTACAAAGTGGCACCGTTACTTATCGTAAAGGTGAGATCGTATTTCAACACGGAAATAATTTTTAAGGTATATTAGTTGGCCGCGCCCTGGTCAAGTGGCTTGGCCACTTGAGACCCGTGGTGAACAACACGGTGCTGGGGCGGGTTTTCTCCGGTTCCTCCAGTTTCCCGCGTCGTTATTCCACAAATTGCTACATCATAATCATTATCATTCCTAGCATTTCATCTCGCCCTTATTCTATCATCCACTGCCCTCGTTCTCATACCAGACATCGGGCTGATCACCGATCCGGGATACTCCCTCTCATTATCCAGAGATTCCGTTCCTAAACCCGTATAAGGGTTAAGAGAAACAGCAATACCCTGACACCAGGTAGTGGTATTAGATGGCAGTTAAAGAAGAAGAAATACGAAGTTGGTCTGAAACGTTTCCGACCTAATAAAGATACAAGACATATTTTCAGCACTTTTTTTAATTTATTTTTCAAATAGTCTCCTTGTAACTCTACACACTTCTCTCAGTGATGCTTCCATCTCTGTAACCCGTCCAAATAGTATTCGGCATTTTTCTCTGCAAAATAATTGTTCGCGAAGCTGATTTGCCTTTTCATTTGAGGAAAATCTCTGCCTCCGAGCGCAATTTTCAGATAAGGGAACAAAAATAAGTCGCTTGGGGCTAGATCTGGTGAGTAAGGTAGATGGTCAAGCAGTTCAAACCGTAATTCGTGAATTTTCGCCATCGCAACCGCTGATGCGTAAGACGGTGCCTTGTCTAGGTGAAACAGGATTTTTTTTCTGCAAATATGACCGTTTTTCCCCAAGTTCTGCCTTCAGCTTATCAAGTAATGATGCGTAGTATCCCCTGTAATGGTTTTTACTTTTTGAAGATAAGCGATCAAAATAATTCCATAACTATCCCAAAAAACAGTCGCTATGACTTTTCCAGCCGAAAATAAAACAGTTTTTGTTTTTTTGGAGCCTGTTCTCCCCTTGCAGTCCACTGTTTGGACTGTATTTTTGATTCGGGCGTATAATGGTGTACCCAAGTTTCATCTACAGTAATTAATCGGTGCCAAAACTGGGATTTATTGCGCCTAAATTGCGCCAACAGAGTGTTCATTCGAACACGTTTATGGTCTTACGGGAGCAAACGCGACACCCAACGCGAGTACAGCTTTCTTGTGTTTAAATGTTGATTTAGTATGTGACAAAAACGTTCTTTTGACATGTCCATAGCCTCTGTTATTTCTCCTACTTTAATTCGGCGGTCGTCTTGCACCATTTGGTGAACGTTGGCGAGGTTTTTTCTACGGTAGTTTCAAAGTTTGTACGTCCCAAACGTTCATCGTCTCCCAAGCTCTTACGGCCACGTTTACATTCTGCTGCCCAAAATTTCACTCTAGTAAATGATGGTGTAGAGTCTCCATACACAGAATCCAACTCATCTTTGATGTGCGTAGACGTATTGTGTATAAAAATATTTAATGACAGCTCGATACTCGGTTTTGTCCATTTTCATAAAAACACTCACATCAATTCACCCAAACGACTGTTACGTAGCAACTGAGCGTCCAAAATGGCTGAAATTTTGGTGAGTAATTGTCAGATGAAAAATGAAATTTACTAGCTTTTATTTACGAGTGCTGCCATCTTCATGTTGAGGTCGGAAACTTTTCAGACCACCCTTGTACATTAATTATAGGTATCATATTCATGTGTAATTATGTCAGATTGCAATACTGCAACTTCTATAATTACGACTTTTATATGTAGAAAATATTTGTCTATGTGAAAAAGTTCCTGATTCCGTGGAACGTCTAATATCTGTCTTTGGAAGCTACAAGGCAAGATGTTTGCTATTTTGTATTCAGAGAGGGGTAAAAATCTATTTTGATGTTGTAATGCATTCAGAGTACCTGACCAGGAGAAGACGTAGTAGAAGTCTCGCATACTGAAGAAAGATCCCGTGTCACGTAGAAAACTGAGTCACGTCAGGTAGCAGTAAATCTAATAACTAAGGGGTGGCTTTCTATGGCCTGAAAATGGGAAATATGCATGTATTTATGACAAAAGCTAGCTAAAATATGACCTAAAAGATAAAAATATGAACTTTTTAACTCAATAAATTTATTAATCATATTATATTGACAGTTAAAATTTCATTCTATATGCATAAACGTTTTTAATCCTTTCTGCAGAGAAAAATCTCTACTCCTTAATTTAGCACTTCATGGAATCTTAATGTTTAAAACGTCTTAAATTAGAGAACAATTATTTAAACTTAAGAATAATTAAGAAAAGTAAAGTATTCACACCTGGAAGTTAGTTTTCTTCAGCAACTAAGTTACATTAAATGACATTTTTATGTAGTTAAACCGGAAGCCTCTTCTATTGTCAGACAGAATGTTCTAATATCTGGAGAAACTACGTTCGTCATCGCATAAGGTTATTCGAGGATATTTGAAGTGTGTTACAGACGTGTGCAAATTATTAGACTCAATGGTGAAATTTTTAACATATACCGTTTATTTTCTGTTTATTTAACATAAATAATATTACAAAATATTTTTTCAACTCATAGTATTTTGTATGCATTTCTCTAGCCTTTGTTACCATTTTGATGGGTTTAGGCATCCTCTTTACAAGGTTGGAGCACTTTTCCTTTATTTCTTCAGCTCTGTGCCAAATGCTTATCAGGCCCTCAGTAAGCTGAACCTTTGTTGCTATTTTCAATTTTTTCACTATCTGTTTAACAATACCCCACAGATTCTCTATTGGATTTAAATCAGGGCTATTCCCCGGCCATGGTAGTACTTTTACATTGTTTTCTTTGAAGAACTGGAATTACAGATTTTGCTCTATGGCAGGGAGCACTGTCATGCATGAACACAAAATCATCTTTGAAAACCATTCTTTACTTTGCGGAAATAGTCTTGTTTCTAATATACTTTTATACTGTTTCTGCTCCATAGATCCCACAACTATGTATAATCTTCCAGGTCCATGGACAGACATACAGCTCCAGACCTTTTTTGATGTTGGGTGCTTTACTCTTTGATCGACACACTGAGGGGAAAATGCTTCTTTATCTGTCCTTCTCACATATTGGCTGATTTCTTCACATACTTCAAACATGGATTCATCTGACAAAATTACCTGAAACAATAAAAACCTCTATTAATATTAAACCGTTTTAAAATTGCTCAAAGATAGTATAACAGAATCAGCAATGAGAGAAACAAAGTTTAGGCTGTTTTCTTCATTTCCATAAAACTTTCATGTACTTATTTTAATTTTATGCTATATACAATTTTCATACTATTTGCTTTTCTCCAAAATTCCACTGGATGTTTCTGCATTTCTTTAGCCTATTCTAAACGTTTTTTGCCCATTGTAGGTGTCAGTTTAACCTTTTTACGAGGCCTGCGAGCTGGTAAACCTGCTTCACATAATCTTCTGCGAAATACTGAGACTGATATTTCTGTGCCATACTGTTTTAGTTGATTACTGAGGTCAATGCTGGTTGCTCTTCTATTTTGTTTTGCCACCTGCACAAGATTTCTTTGCATCCTTGGTGATAGCTTTTTTTCCTCCCGCATTTTCCATCCCTTTTTGAGGTCAACGTCTCACCGAATGTTAAAGCTTGATTAATGCGACTAACAGATTTTTGTGAAATACACAATTTCTTAGCCATTTCACGTTGTGAATAAAGAGTTTTCTTCAAAAGACTCTCACTTACAGCTACTTTCCGTGGCGATAAGTCAGCAGTATTACCCATAACCTCACTCTTGAATCAATGTGAACGCTAAGGATAATATACACAATGTTACCTGGCTTGAGATCAATTAATAATAAATACTGAGGATATATTAGCCATAAAACCGAATAAAGGCAAATAATTATTAACAAACTTCAGTTACTACATTCACCAAATGAAAGCAATATTACCAAACAGTTGGATAAACAGGCATGAAGAAAATGGCTGCTCTTAATTCAGAGCTACCACCATATTACTATAAGTAAAATAAAAATCCCCCAGCTATTATTAAGAGAGAAATTTCATTGAATATGCTTCATATTATATCAAGGAAAAGAATTACGACAAATTGAAATAAAAAAAAAACATGAATGAGTCTAATAATTTGCACACGTCTGTATACCGCTCGCAAAAATTAAGGGCATATGAACGCTGGCCTGTTGCCAAGCGTGGTGGGTGTATCGGCAGAGGTTCCGTACATAGCACGTTTTACACGCCAGCAAAGGTACTGCCTATATTTCCTGTAATTAATCAGCGCATTAAATATTTCTAAAACATTAAAATCTTACGTTGAATCAGCAGTGGAACAGCAAGCATGGTTTCGAATCCAGTAACTCGCTTTCCAACTTCGTGGGTCTTTCCCGGAGATTTAAACACAGGACGCTCCCTCTTGCTGAGGATGAAGCTGCTTCACTACAAATTGATGACACTATATGTGCACTACCTACACCACAAGTTTCTATGGTTAATTGCTAGGTTTTTGAAAAATCTACACTTGTCATATATTCTGGATTGGAGTGCTTTCATAAAAAGTTGTTGATATTAAATATAATTTTTCTGCCCTGAGAATGAATCCCTTCACGTTTGTTGATCGAAAAATCACTTTCCGAGCTTCGAGGGACATGTTCACGAATTCGGATCACAAACACAGGAGAAAAGCTATGTGGATAATAATGATAATTCAATATAATATTGGCAATATTTCAGCTCAAATGACTTAACTATGCCGTCACTTTTACAAAATAACACACCACTACTTGAAAACGAACTGAACATTAACCCGATCTGGAAATTAATTCTTCTTTCACACTAGCCGTGTGTAGGACGCACTGTGAAAGGGTAGAGCCAGACTGAAAAGTTCAATGCTATAGCCGGGATTTCAACCACGGATCTTCTGGTCTCCGTCCAGCCGCTCTAACTATTTGAGCTACTATGGCCAACGTGCCAACATGACATTAAATTCTCCAACTGACTCGGATTTCCCGCGGTAAACCACTAGGATTTCTCATAAACACATGAGACAACTACCTTAATGGCGACTTACAATGCTGTAAGTATTTTAAGGCCCGGGCTTTATAGTTCGGACTACTATTAGGTACAATTAATGAAAATTAATTGTGTTCTCACACTAGCCGTGTGTAGGACGCACTATGAAAGGGTAGAGATAGACTGAAAAGAAGATCCATGGTTCAAATCCAGGCTATGGTATCGAATTTTTAAGTCTGGCTCTACCCTTTCATATTAACTCGATCTGTTTCTAGCTGCGTGCAGTAGGGGAAATGTTTATTCATGCTTGAGATAAGTGTTGTCAGGAAGGAATATTGTTGTTTTCCAGCCATATCTGTGCTGAATGAACTGATGTTGGGTATAGTCGCGCTGCTCGAACAGTTACCATGGTTTTATCCTTGTTAATAGGAACCTCTCAGATAACTCACTGATTATTCTTGCAAGTGTGAGAGGGAAAGCGCTTTGCTGCCCGGCTCTGCACTAAGCACCAATGAACGCATCATTTCAGCCAATGGAATTCTCAGGAATCACAAACGACAGATATATGTTCACTCCACGTGGAGTGCCCGGCTCGGTAGCGTAGATGGTAGCATGTCTGCCTCAGGTTCAAGAGGTCCCGATTTCGAATCTCGGTCAGGGTGATTACCTGGATAAGGTTTTTTCCGGGGTTTTCCCTTATCCTGAAAGACGAATGTCAGGTAACTCTAAAGCTCCCATGGACCCCGGGCTCATTTGAGCATCATTTCACGCATTTCATTCATCGTCCGATATGACATAAAGTTAGAGGACGCAAATTTAAAAAAAAAAGCACTGCACGTGGAGTAATCAATGCGTTATCTGAGAAGTATGTATTAATAAAGGTAAATCCATGATAACGGTTCGAGCAGCACGACATTAACCATAACCATATGAAAGATAAAACGTGCATCGCTCGCGTTCTAAGAATTGTAGAGATTGGATTTTTGTACAGTCATGATCAGAAAATAAAATTCTTTCCTATTATGAGATCGGCATCTGTCATTTTCAAGTATTAATATCCGAGCGTAATTAATGAGATAATGTGTTCAGTTCAGGGGATGCGTGTACTACATTCGGCAGTGCTGGTAAGAGCGGCAAGCTCAGGATTCGCTGGAGTCTGCAGTATGGCCCGCCTCCATATGCCTTTAATTTTTGCAAGGATTATAATTCATCTGGGGAAAATTTCGGCTGAGAATTTTCAAACTTTGGTTAAAGCTCCCCTGTAAGAACGTTTGCTACTCGCTAAAGGAACCTTCTAATGGCTGATGACTATACTATCCTTTAATAATCCCCAAATATGACCAAAATATGTCGTTATCCTAGAAATAAGCATAAATATGACCAAAGGTCTGCAAGAGTGAGAAATATGACTTTAAAAGACCCAATAAAAATTGCATAATTTTCATCAGAAGACATGTATACAGTAGAAGCCCGAAATAACGTGGTTGAAATGTGAGCTAAGATGTGACAAAAGTTGATCCCGCGGAGGTGTAAGGAAACATTCGCGCAATAATATATAACAGTAGGTAGGTACATAAAAAGGTATGTAATATAAAGTCCAGCACTTTTAAATACAATTATTCACTAGTAATGCTGGAGGTGTAATAGATTGCACTTTACACATTCGGTATTCTCAACACATGACTTTACACTCAAAAGGCGTAATTCAGACTGAAATAATAATGTGACTTTGTGGGTTCGTAGAATTAAAAGGGCGAATTGCAGATATTCCAAATGTTCTTTATTTGCATATAAATACAGTAGCAGCAAAATTACATCACATATCACAACACAATCTCCCAAGGTCGATGACAATAACAAAAAGCGTTCAGTTTACAACAACACTCTCAGCTGTTCTCTGCTTACCTCTCGCGACTCACTTACGCACTCTTGTTACATGTCTTTACAACAACAACTTGCCACTCATCACTTTCTTAAATACCTCCTGATAACTTCTAGATTATTCGAAAATAAACCAGAACCCGAACAGCCTCTATCATTCAAGAAGTAACTAGAAATATCCATTTATCTCAGTTTGTTTGTTCCGGCAGACCTTTATCTGCATGTTATCTTTGTCTGCCGACTCTTGGTTTTCACACTGCCCGCCTATCAGTTGCTTTTGTGTAAACAAGACGCGCGATCGTAGATACGGGTTCGCGACAATATTTTAATTTTCCCAGGTCTTTGAATTCCCGCAGACACAGATGTTTTAGCCCTTACAGAAAATCTATGGTTTCCATGTCCCGTTTCAGCAATAAAGTGATCAGATGTTGCTGAGTCCAGAGAGTCTGCTCCCATCAGTCCTGGACCCGTAGGACCAAGACCAGGGCCTCTTTAAACCAGGGTGTATCCGAGCTTTCCCAAAGGGCGCTCGGCGTCCTCCGTGGGGCTTTCCATAGGGCAAGACCTGGGTTACAAACAAGCTCCCCCAATCTGGTTCAAGAACACAAGACGGGATGGAAGTGGATACGCTACTTACGCGTGCCAACACCAAAGGTGAAGGCTACCAATATGACCTCGGTGGGGCCGACTGGCGATCTAGCACGTCTTCTACTAGCTCTGCAGGCTAGTACCCAGGAATATTAATAGCTTCCCTCAACCCCGTGCCGAGACATTCCCGATTCCCACGGGTATCGGGAACACACTGCCCCCTCGAGACCAACCCAATCCGAACAACTCCCAGAGGGAGGGGCTCGGCAGTTCGGCCCGAGGTTCCACTAGTAACGTCAGAGGTACCACGAGGGCTAAGAGTCCGCAGTGACCCCACCACGGCAGCTGAACGGAATAAAGTGACCAAGGTCAACGCTAGGGGTGTGATGAGGGCGAAGACATTTATAAACCCAACTTTCAAAAGTAAAAAATTGAATAAAAATAAATTTAAGAAGTACGGTTTTATTTTTCGGGGACATACTTTACCCCGCGTTAAATCCGAATCCGAGGTATTTCAGACCGCGGTATTTCGGGTTTCTAATGTATATGCTTTTACCTACTTGAAACTCAGATTATATAGTTAATTAAAAATATAACATGACATTGGAATCCGCACCTTGCTAATTAGAATAGATTAAAATGACACCATGGCAGGATGATATGCTCTAAGGAGAACTACTTCCTCCTCCGGTAGGTCGGTTGCCGGTTTCTGCTCCTCTGCTGGGATCATTTCCGGATCGCCTGCCTGGGATCGCCGTGGCATGGCTCAGTGGTTAGACCGCTTGGCTCTCACAAAGGCGGCCCGAGTTCGATCCCAGGCGACCGCAAAGTGAGATTTGTGGTGCACAACACGGCGCTGGGGCAGGTTTTCTCCGGGATCTCCGGTTTCCCCCCGCCAATTCATTGCACCGGTGCTCCATCTTCATCTCATGTATCATCAGTGTCATCGCCTGCGGTTCCGTATGTAGTAAAAGCGGGGTTTAAACACTACACATTTCAGTTCCTGCCTGGGACCTTTGGGGCTCCGATCGCCCGCCTGGTACAGGGCTCAGCTGCTGGGCTCGTTGCCGTCCCTCAGTAGGGGAGCGTGTCCGCTATCCTGGCCTGTCGGGGGAAGTCTCTATCCAAGTAATCTCTTGGGACCCTGCCCTCTATACTGTTGTGGCTCGTTGGGTCAGCCGCCCTCTGTCTCCTTCGCCTCATCCTTCTTTCCGGGGATGCCTCCACTTGGGGGCTTAGGAACAATGGGCCCAGCATGGTGGCCTACGTACCGAATCCCCTTCGTAATGAAATCCTAATATTAATCAGGTGTGTAAACCCTCTGCTTCTATTTCCACCCTCATTCTGCAGGGAATGGATGAGACCAAATGCCTAGTGAAATTTTTATGAGAAGATGCTTAGCATTATATGTCAGCAACTTTCATAACAGATGAGTGAGCCTGAGTGTTTACACAACCAATATTAAGGCAATTTTCTAATACGAGGGCTGTTCAATAAAGAATGATCACAATTTTTTTGACAGTGTACCTTTACTCATCCTCATAATTTTGATGGTTCTTCTCAAAATAGTCTCCCCTGAATGCGATGCACTTGTCCCAGCATTTCTGCCAGTCTTCAAAGACATACTGGAAACCATTTTTGAGAGATCCTTCAAAATCGCTTCCGCAGCCTTCACCACTGCTTCTGATGATGGATAATGCCTCCCAGGAAGGCTTTCTTCAAGTTAGGGAATAGAAAAAAGTCACATGGGGCTAAATTCGGACTATAGGAAGGGTGAGGGATGCACTTCACGTTGATTTTGCAAGATAATCAGCAATAACATTGGCAATATGCAACCGTGCATTATCGTGGTGCAGCATCCACCCTGTTTCACGGAAATGTGGTCTTTTGCGCCTGATATAGACTTGAAGTGTTTTCAGGACATCTCTGTAGTATTGTCCAGTTACTGATGTGTGTGCAGGTACAACATGCTGATAAACCATTCCATGAATATCAAAGAATGAGATGACCATAGCTTTCCAAGCAGAAGCAACCACTTTTGCTATTTTGAGGGTCGGTGATGAAGGAGATTTCCACACTGAGCTTTGCTGTTTGCTCTCAGAAACAAAATGGTGTAGCCAAGTTTCATCAGCAGTGATTACGTTTGAAAGAAGCTCCGGATATTCCTGTAACATCAACTTTAACTGCATGTTACCTCCTTTAGGTGGTAGGCGATACTGAACATGTCTGAACTTACTTGGTTCTCACAGGCGGGAACCCAGAGTACCAACAATGAAACTACTACGGCGCGTTTTCTTCACATTACGCTAACAAAATATAATAAGATTGAATTTTAGTGCGAAAAATTATGATCATTCATTATTGAACAGCCCGCGTAACATTGTATTTATTTTGAAAACGACAAGAACATCTTATTTTCGTTTTTACAAATGAATATGTTTAAAATATTATTATTTATCTTCTGCAAGAAAAAACATAAGCTAGTGCGATTAAAGTAACAGTAATAAAAAGAAACATCCACATCAAGTATTCGAACTCACGTTGGTCCAGTTACGTGACATGCATTTCACCGCTCGGCTAACAAGCCACTAAGAGCATCTCCCTAGCTCTCGCATGGCTTTGAAATGAAGCCAGAGTGGTATCAAAGCGTATATTGGAAAATGAATTGTTCTTTCACACTAGCCGTGTGTAGGCCAAAGTATGGAAAGGTAGAGTCTGACTGAAAACATCAATGTCATAGCTGGGCTTCAAATTATTGGGCTTCTCAGTCTGGCTCTGCCTTTCCAAGGTGTAACTGTATACGCACCGTAATCGAATGCTTCCAATGTTTTCCTAACTTCGCTTCTGGTAGATGCTTTTTTCTTCTTCTTCTTCTAATGATGTGTATTCGCGGAAAAGTAATCATTGTGCTCCGCGAAAAGTCCTCGTGCTCTAGAGTGATTCCGGATTCAGTTAATTGAAATCGGGAGGAAATAGAAAAGTATTACGTTACGTTGCTGATACAGGGAGTAAGTAAATTCCGCGGAATCCAGTATTTTGGTAAGCATTAGACCACCTCGACAGGAACATTTTCAACCTGCTACAGAAATTATAGATCAGTTGAATAAATTAATACTTATAATAAAATTAAATATGAATATTTTGTATATTTGTGTTAAATGTTACGTGGCTGTAGGTTTTGCAGTTATCATATAGGTAATAAGCCCAAGCTAGTTCTCAGGATAATTGGTAGAAGTAGTACCCTTAGTCGACGAGAGGGTAAAGTTGTAATAGAATTCCATGGTGGTGATGATAAAGATGCCATGATGATGTTATTCTGCACCACGTTGACGCATATGTGACAGTACTACGTACGTACTGATGCTTACTGTTCACGAAACCCCCTGTTGCGGCGACAATTCGCAGCAGTATTTGTCAGTTGCGGGAATGCATGGATCACGATAATACGCTCGGAATCTCTCGTTGCTGTATCTCTGCAATTCCTCCGGCAGTTCTCCTAGAAGCTGATGAAATCTTATCTCAGGGCGTAGTCTAGGATAGATTGAGTATGGGATCTTAATGTGAAGGAAATAAAAAAAGGTGGAAAAATTCTCTTTAAGTTAAATACGAAACTCAATATAAATAATTACACAATTCAAAACAATGCTTTTCACCCGTTGATGAACAATTGAAACACAGTTCAAATTCTCTGGTTTGCAACCATTTCCACGCGCGTCTACTCACTTTGAGATCACGATGCAAAAGACGCTATCTTCTCCTTTCCATTTATTTATTTTCTTTATCACCATGGTAACTAAATACTTCTAGGCTAAGTAACTTTACCCTGTGGCCAATATATTAATTTTGAATTACATAATTTTCTGATTTTTCATATATAAAGTCCTGAAAAAGTTCTATTATTATTATTATTATTATTATTATTATTATTATTATTATTATTATTATTATTATTATTATTATTATTATTATTATTATTATTATTATTATTATTATTATTATTATTATTATTATTATTATTATTATTATTATTATTATTATTATTATTATTATTATTATTATTATTATTATTATTATTATTATTATTATTATTATTATTATTATTATTATTATTATTATTATTATTATTATTATTATTATTATTATTATTATTATTATTATTATTATTATTATTATTATTATTATTATTATTATTATTATTATTATTATTATTATTATTATTATTATTATTATTATTATTATTATTATTATTATTATTATTATTATTATTATTATTATTATTATTATTATTATTATTATTATTATTATTATTATTATTATTATTATTATTATTATTATTATTATTATTATTATTATTATTATTATTATTATTATTATTATTATTATTATTATTATTATTATTATTATTATTATTATTATTATTATTATTATTATTATTATTATTATTATTATTATTATTATTATTATTATTATTATTATTATTATTATTATTATTATTATTATTATTATTATTATTATTATTATTATTATTATTATTATTATTATTATTATTATTATTATTATTATTATTATTATTATTATTATTATTATTATTATTATTATTATTATTATTATTATTATTATTATTATTATTATTATTATTATTATTATTATTATTATTATTATTATTATTATTATTATTATTATTATTATTATTATTATTATTATTATTATTATTATTATTATTATTATTATTATTATTATTATTATTATTATTATTATTATTATTATTATTATTATTATTATTATTATTATTATTATTATTATTATTATTATTATTATTATTATTATTATTACTATCATCACTATCACTATCACTAACATTATCACTAACACTAACACTAACTCTATCACTATCACTATCACTAACACTATAACTATCACTATAACTATCACTATCACTATCACTAGAACTATCACTAACACTAACACTTACACTTACACTATCACTATCACTAACACTAACGCTTACACTAACACTAACGCTTACACTTACACTAACACTAACGCTAACGCTAACACTATCACTATCACTATCACTATCACTATCTCTATCTCTATCACTATCACCAACACTAACACTAACACTAACCCTAACCCTAGCACTAGCACTAGCACTAGCACTATCATTATCATATTTATTATATATTTCTATTGAATTTATTTTGTTTATCGTTTATTTAGACTGAAATATTAACATTTATCCTTTTCTGTTTGTAACCTACGCTGTTCAGTCATGGCCATCGATAATTCATAATATTTGGAAACAAAACCTTCATCATTTTAAAGATATTAATACTAATCTTAAATGAATATATTTAACATTGCTCTGGCACTTGATATATTAACAACTCTTTCAAAGTCAGTATCCAAAGTTGCCAGACTAGGTATGACATGCTAGCTTGGAATTCTTGGAATATGTGAGAGTATTTCTTAGAAATTTATAGAGATACTTTGGGTTGGAAAGAAGCAAATTTCAGTAATGTAGAAATGAAGTGGTAACATGGTATTAGAAGCTAGTAGTGGGAGTCTTAGTGTCATTAGCAAAAGGGGAGGTTATTGGAAGAATTATGGTAGCGGGGTAGGAAATTCTGGGCAGAATCTTGGACACTTCTGCTCGGATCGCCGGGGGAACAAGACGTATCGTCATTCTTGCCTCAAGTGTAGAGCTCTGTGGTATAGGATTCAGGTATATTAACTCCGGATATTTATATATTAGTACCCACTGGTCGACAACATCTCGCTTGTAGCGGGCACAGTTTATTAAAACGTTTCAAACTCAGACTCCGGTGTCATCCTTACTTTGATTACACACCCACGCTTACCCTGAGATAGGTATCATCTCAAGAATGAAGCAGACATATCCCTCTACTAATTAGGGCACCATAGCAGGACAACTAAGCTGCTTCAAGAGTATGCGTGTGATAATTGAAAGTGAACAAGAAAATACAACAAAAGTCCAGATTTGTGTAATCTTTATCATCAGTTCCTCTCTCCTCGAACTGTGATCTCAGTTACCGCTTACCATCATAAGCTAAGATCGCTATCTTTTAAATAAGATAATCCAAGCCAGGTTAAAAGCAACGCATACAATGAGTCTACCGAGACAGCCCTCCGGACCAGAGCAGACGCCAGGAACGGGCTTCAAATCTGAGACACAAACACCGAGCCGGCCTGCAGATACAGGTAATCTCCAAGGCTCACCACCAGCCCATAAAATCTCTAAGAAGAATTGAAGCTCTCTTTTCTAATGTGAGTATATCTGTGTTATACGAGGACCGTCCAGAAATTAACAGACGTTTTGAAGTTAACAATTCACAAATTGAAAAACTCGAAGTTTATTGCATACATTTGAAAGGTACACATTTAGGTTATTTCTCTACATAAATGCCATTCAAATTGAGACATTTATCATACCGTGGCACTCAAGCTATAAATGAATCCATTCACTATGCTGTTTTAGTATGTCACAAATGGAATTCCGTAAGTATGCAATGTCAGTTAAGTGGATAAATAGCCTTTTCTGTGGATGTTAATGTCTAAAGAGACGCAATCTGTTAGTCCAAAGATTAACGATACAGACAATATAACAGAAACAATTATAGCTGCGACCTAATACGGACTGGACTAGGCTAAGGAGGGGACTCGGCACGGTGATCCAAACTTCATCTATTTTACTGGTGCTCCCAGAAAGGGTCTACCACGGGAGTAAAGATGAGGGGAGAGCAGACTGCGGACGGCCCTCCCAATGAGTCACCACAGTGCAGAGGGCAGGATTCCTACACTTTATTATTTGGAAACTCACCGGCAGTCTAGTACAATCGGCACCCCACCCTACTGTGGTCCGGAAACGGCCCCACCAAGACCACCACAAGCATTGCGTTTCTCATTGTATATGAAAACCTCTAGTGGTTTACTAGGGAAAATACAAGTCAGTTGGTGAATTTAATAGCAATCGACAGAGTCCGGGGAATCCCAGCTGTGGCATCGAATTTTTCTGTCTGACTATGCCTATCCACGATTAATTTCCATAGTATGATCAGTAATTGTTAATATTTCTTTAAATAATTTGGATAATTACCTGAAATTTGGACGAGTATTTCAGTTTTTAATCTAAAAATACTCGCAAAATTAACTTAATGCAGGCTGCCTATTGGTATGATAACATGCATTTTAATCATATGAAAAGAAAAGAGAGAGAGAAAAAAGAAGATTAAAGGTCCTGAATAATCGACGTGTTTGCTGAATTGACTCACTAACCCCTCTGTTTTCACGACTCTGCTAATGTTTTTTCTTCAGTTTCAGTGACATTCCGATGACATTTTTAATGTTTATGCATAGAGAATATGCTTTCCTTATTTAATTTACAAACGTTGATGGTTGTTATTGTTTTTATTATTTCGTAGTTAAATTAGGATGCCACAAACAGTGCTCAAACGTTTTGATACTAAAATAAATGCTCAAGGAGTTAAAGGGCATTATAATTTTCCATTCATCTGTATACATGCAGTTATTGTCTATATTGCTTCCATCAGGTGAACGGTGCTTTCTATGTGCATAGTTTTTTGAGTTCAATGATTCTCCAGTTGGGGGAAGGAATTCAAATATTTTGGCTAAAACTGCTATTTTCTATCACTGCTTTTGTTCCCTGCTGCCACCGTTACTAGATATGAAGATCCTTGTTCAGACTTTACATGGACGTGCCACGTTAAAGGTATTTAATGAATGACAAATATACCTAGACTATGTATCTACCTGTATAAGTGCAGTTAACGCTGAAATATATTGAGTATTTCTGAAAGGCTTAGTATAATTTTCATATTACCTAAAGGTACTCTCATTTTTTTTCGCTTTCTAAGATGTTTCATATAAAAGTCATTTTAAACGCTTTATATTCTTTCTCTTTCTCTTCATGGTTCTAAAGCTACAGGTATCATTGATCTGCAATATCCAGATGTGTGTTGCCATACAGAAATATTTTAGCTTGAGTCTTCTAGCTTTGATATTGACCCGCTCACTACTAAGTACTTCCGACGGAACTTCTCCCCTGTTGAGGACCAAGGGAGATGACGCCGCAATAACCTGTATGGCCGGCATTCGGGACGTGGTCCATAGTGTGGCTTTGTGGGTTCGTGAAATGAAAAGTCCGATTACACCACTCAACAATGTTCTTTATTTCCACCGTCTTACTGTTAAACACTTGCCAATTACACAAAATTACTTGCTGCACACAATTACAATTTACCAGTTCGTCCGTTGCAACTTCACTTGTACTCGCGATTACATAAACTCCGATACTCATACACAGTTCGTACAGTCCCGTTGCACAATCCTTTCGTTCCTTAACACGTCACTGACTAACTCTTACACCAGGAACTGCGACTGTCTTCTCGCTCACACTCACTAACCAACTGATTGACCAACACAACCAACAACTGAACTAACTAACTCACTCCGTCTGTCCGGAACCCTCTTTATAGGAATATCGCCGGTTTCTAGTGACCAGGAGAATGTTCCAGACCCCGTAATTTCTGGAACCAGGTGGGCAGAAACAGACGCCCACTGATGTTTTTCCTCCCAACCACTGCCTGTCAAATACTACAAGACAAACGAGGGGAAGGTGTGGCTAATGCGGTCCTCCCCCCTGCATTCCGTTCCCAGCTGGTTACAGGGTGCTCCAATGCTCCCGTTACAATAGTGTCTCCGCGTCAGTAAGAACAGAGCTGGGGTGCTCCGTTCATATGCTTCAGAAAGGGCCAGGCGACCGCGGTTGGTATACTGCTTCGGATGCATTTCCTCCTGGCATTTGGCTGAACTGCTGCGATTGACTTCTTCTATATTACGAGGTACATCCAGAAAATAAGTTCTGTTTGGTAATAAAATTAAATTGTGTACAGATGCAGAAAAATTATATATTGCACAAAATCCTACAACTCTTAAACTATTTTCCCACATAACTGCCGAAATTTGGCAGACATTTGTCATAGCGAGGCACAAGTTTTTGTATACCTTCTTCATAGAAGTTTGCCGTCTGTGTCTTCAACCAGTTGGAAACATTTTCTTTCCGCTCTTCGTCATTGTTGAAGTGTTGACCACCAAGAGATGCCAAAACAGATGAAAATCGCTAGGAGCGAGGTCAGGGCTGTACCGGGGGTGGTCAAACACGTCTCAACCAAATCCCTGTACGATGTTTTTCGTCGCATTTGCAGTGTGTGGTCGTGCGTTGTCATGAAGAAACACAACATCATTTGACAGCATTCCTCGGTGCTTATTCTGTATTGCGCGGTGCAATTTCCTAAGTGTCTCGCAGTAAACATCTGCTTTCACATGCGGCGGGATTTTCAATCAACACCAACATTGTAAACAAGCACAACAAAGAGTACATGGCTGACAGCGATCTCACAATGGCGCACGTTTCTTCTCCTTGATACAGAGCGTCTACTGCGCATGTGTGGAACTGCGATCGCAGCGCTGCAGCGGAGATAAATTGAAACAGAACTTACTTTCTGGACGCCCCTTGTAATATACCTATTAATACAATAGCAGACCAAGCTGGATGGCTCAGATGGTTTCATCTATGGCGCGCATTCGGGAGGCCTGGGTTTGATTCCCGTGGCCGACCTACCTTCTTCCTATCCCATGGATTTTTCAGGGGTTTTCCCGGGTCACCAAGCGAATGCTGGGTAGGTTAATTACATCCCCCGAATTTCCTGTCGCTCCATTTCTCTCCA
The DNA here is from genome assembly GCA_030765055.1 of Mantis religiosa. Taxonomy (NCBI): domain Eukaryota; kingdom Metazoa; phylum Arthropoda; class Insecta; order Mantodea; family Mantidae; genus Mantis; species Mantis religiosa. The sequence goes on along the minus strand of CM060950.1, from coordinate 22,234,975 downwards.
TTAACATTTCACATCAGCTCTCCTCTGGTAGTTACTTTCAGGATATAAGTGTCAGTGGGAGTTTCGGCGCTGCATGGCAGGACGATGTTCTCTGAGTAAAAGCTTCCTCTTCCGGTTGGACGGTCTCCCATCTCCAAGCCCGGTCTGGTGGGATGGTTTCCGGACCGCATTCGGGTGAGCTGTCGGTTGTACTGGCCTGCCGGGGAGTTTCCTACTGGTAAAATGTAGTGCACTGTAGTGGCTGCCTGGGACGGCCACCCTCTCTCCTCTCGCCTCACCCTTCTTCCTACGAATGCCCCAGTTGGAGCATAGGTACAATAGACCGGGACTGTAACTTGAATATAGGAATGACTTTCTAATTAGGTGAGATGGTAATTTAGAAGCTCAGTTATGTTAGTTATCACATAAAAAAGCATCACAGGTGTTGTCTACTTTATAATTTGACTGGCATAGCAAATAATGTGCTCATAGCAGTAAAGTGAAACCAGCTCCTATCACCTGATGTACTTCAGGTGGAGGAGATGTCCTAATGTCTCTCATTGATTAAAGTGAGACACAAATCGATTCATACTGAATGGAAGTGGGGTAGTAACGAATTCTACTTCAGCCAGTGAAGGATGCGACAGTAATTTGTGGAAAGGCAAAGGCTTTCCACAAAATGAAACATGAAAAGGTAGTTTTAATTTTAGGAAAATACATGTTTACAAGTCGGCTTCACATACTATGATAGTTATTTGTTTGTATAGTGCATATTGCTCTGCCACTGAATGACTGTTCAGTTTTGATAGGGACGTCAACCTGACAACTTCCACAAAAGATACAGAATTAATAAATCGTCGATGGATTCATATACAGAAAAAAATAACAGCATGGCATATCTGCAGGCTGAATATGTCGGTAGTTGCTTTTGTTTTCTACTTATTTGGGTCTCAACCATCTAGATCAAAATGAACAGATCTGTCCAACTACCTTTCTAATAACTTATTTGATTTTATTGAAATTTTAATACAGTTTCTGAATCATACATACTGAAAAATTCAAAACAATGACGAGGCAAAAAGAAAATAAATGATGCAACTCCGTCAGTAAACTAGTATTAACGTTGGCACGACATAAATATGTTGCCAACATTTAAATACATCCCTGTCAGTCAAACATGTCAGTAACATGTGTCAACCTAGAGATATGAGCAACGTTCTGAAGTGACAACACCAGAACGAAGTTAAAACTTGCACTTTAAGAACACAAACATGTTTAACCACTTAAATATACCAATTCTAAGTCTAGTTAGAGCGGGAAGCAAGATGTTATATCTGAAATGTTACATGATCTGCCTTTGAGCTATAAATATTATTTTCTTAACTTACTATAAGGGTTTGATGAATTCTACGGTGAAGAATACGGCATTTACTTGATGTAGAAATATCTTAATATGAGGTTGCAGACAAATAAAATTTATTAGTGTCTACTTTTCTTAAGTACACTAAACGTTATATTTCAGCTATTACGTCATGGTTGCCCTTATAATGTTCCGCAAAATGTGTTGCATCCATGATTTAAGAATTTCTCTTGAAAACCTTTAATCGTTTATGTCCTGTCACGAAAAAATCCAAAAATATCCACTCAATTGATATTAATATCTATGGAAATGCAGCTCTGTACACACTGAAATGGTAGTATGTGGCATATCATTGGGTACAGTCGCACTTGAAGAGTGAAACAGGGCCGATTTCACTCAAATTTCACATAATTTTGTGATTACTTAAATTTTATGATGAAGCACCCCGGTTTTGCCACGACCCTATTTAAATATGGGTTTACTCTACCGAGCGGGATGGCACAGGTGGTTTACTCTGTGGCCCGCTTTCGGGAGGCCCGGTTTCGGTTCCCGTGACCTGTTTAACTCACCCATGGTTTTTCGGGGGGTTTTGCCGGGCCGCTAGGCGAATGCTAGGTAGGCTAATTACGAGGGTGGCCTAGAAAATTTCCGACCTCATAATGCAGTTGGCAGCACTCGTAAATAAAAGCTAGTGAATTTCGTTGTTCATCTGTTGACAGTTACTCACCAAAGTTTCAGCCATGTTGGACGCTCAGTTGTTATGTAACAGTTGCTTGAGTGAGTTAATGCGAGTGTTTTTATGAACATGGACAAAATCGAGTATCGAGCTGTCATTAAATATTTGTTTTTGAAAGGCAATACGCCTACGCAAATCAAAGATGAGTTGGATTCTATGTATGGGGACTATGCACCATCATTTTCCACAGTGAAATTTTGGGCAGCTGAATTTAAACGTGGCCGTAAGAGCTTGGAAGACGAGCAACGTACGGGACGTCCAAAAACTGCAACTACCGACGAAAACATCACCAAATATCACCAAATGGTGCTAGACGACCTCCTAATTAAAGTGAGATAGATAGCAGAGGCTATAAGCATGTCAAAAGAACATGTTTGTCACATATTGAATCAACATTTGGTAATGAGAAAGCTGCCCGCGCGTTTGCTCGCCTAAGACAAAAACGTGTTGGAATTAACATTTCCAACACTCTGTTGGCACAGTTTAGGCGCAATAAATCAGAGTTTTGGCGCCGATTAGATAATTACTGTAGGTGAAACTTGAATACACCATTATTCGCCCTAACAAAACTACAGTCCAAACAGTGGACTGCAAAGGGGGAACCGGCTCTAAAAGAAGCAAAAACTGTTTTTTTTTCTGCTGGGAAGGCAATGGCGACTGTTTTTTGGAATAGTCACGGAGTTATTTTAATCGATTATCTTCATAAAGGCAAAACCATTACAGGAGCTTATTACGCATCATTACCTGATGAGCTGAAGGCAGAGCTTGAGGAAAGACGGCCACATTTGCAGAAAAAGGGAATCCTGTTTTACCAAGACAACGCACCGTCTCACGCCTCAGCGGTTGCAATGGCGAAAATCCACGAGTTACGGGTTGAACTGCTTGACCATCCGCCTTACGCACCCGATCTAGCCCCAAGCGACTTCTTTTTGTTCCCTCGTCTGAAAATTGCGCTCGGGGGACAGAGCTTTTCGTGAAATGAAGAGGCAATCACCTTCGTGAACAATTATTTTGCAGGGAAAACGCCGAGTACTATTTGGACGGGTTACAGAGATGAGAGCATCACTGGGAGAAGTATGTAGACTTACAAGGAGACTATGTTGAAAAACAAAGTCCGCAAAAATGTCTTGTATCTTTATTAGGTCGGAAACTTTTCGAACCCCCCTCGTACATCCCCAGAATTTCCTGTCCCTTCATTACCTCTCCATTGTCATTTTACATCATCTCTCATCTCGCGATCTCTTTCAGGCTAGAAGTGTCAGCGGGAGTCTCGGCGTTGCATGGCAGGATGATATGCTCCTAGTAAAACTTCCTCCTTCGGTAGGATGGTCTCCGGTTTTCGAGCCTGATCTGGTGGGACCGTTTCCGAACCGCAGTCCGGTGAGTTGCCGGTTTTTAATAGCCTGCCGGGGAGTTTTCAACTATTAAAGTACTGTTGTGGCTCCTTGCAATGACCGCCCTCTGTCTCCTCTCGCCTCATGCTTCCTCCTGGAGATGCCCTACTTGGGGCATAGATACAATAGATCAAGATTGGTCGCAGTGCCGTATTCTCTCCAACCGTAGTACAATCCAGTGGGTTTACTGTGAAACGATTTACTTATAGTATTCGACATTAAAATCCAGATGCAACCAAAACTTACTTACGTGTTGTAACAAAACTGAAAACTGGAGTATCTTTACTGAGAAGCTTAAGAAGTGGACGAATCCCGGATAAATCTAAGCTAGATGTACCCCGGGCTTATTTCAGCATCATTTCACCCTTTCCATTCATTGTCCGATATGACTTAACGTTGGAGGACGTAAATTACAAAAAAGCACAAAAAGTCCCCATACTCTTAGTAATTTATTGCACCATAAGCTCCAGCACTTTCAGTGCAAAATAAAACGCGTTGCCGAAACAATTTATTTTATAAATAAACTTAATATAGTTTAATAATTTAATTTAATAATTAAATATTAGTAGTAATAGTACATTAGTAAAAATAGTAATAGTTTAAGATAAATTTATTAAGTTTAAATATAGTATTTAAATGTAATAAATTCAGCATATATTATATAATCTAATAATATATAATAAATAAGTAAACGTTTCACGTGAAGAAAACGCCGGGTTTATATTGGTGCTGAAAAACGTTTTGTCAACGTTATCTCCTTTAATCCGTAGGAAGAATTCTAGCCACTGCAATGGTAAGTTCTTTTCTTGCCCCCAATATGGCCGAACGACTACGTAATTGTCCATATTCTTACTAGCAGAGTACCGGTGGGGCATGCTTAGGTGAATTTTGGTGCAAAAATATAAGTTGATATAAGACATGTCTAACAGTTGTTTTTGTTTGGCACTAAAAATGAGTTTTGTTTATTTACTTGGTAGTGTTATTTAGAATTTAAAAAAAAGGTTTAAAAATATTATAACGTTTATATTAGGTGTGAAAAAAAAGATAGGTACGAGGGCTGTTCAATAAACAATAATCACAATTTTCTTTTTGACAACGTACCTTAACTCATTCTCATAATTTTGACGGTCTTTCTCAAAATAGTCTCCCCTGAATGCAATGCACTTGTCCCAGCGTTTCTGCCAGTCTTCAAAGACATGCTGGAAACCATTTTTGAGAGATCCTTCAAAGTCGCCTACACAGCCTTCACCACTGCTTCTGATGATGGATAATGCCTCCCACGAAGGCATTTCTTAAACTTACGGAATAGAAAAAAGTCACATGGGGCTAAATCCGGACTATAGGGAGGGTGAGGGATGTACTTCAAGTTGATTTTTGCAAGATATTCAGTAATAACATTGGAAATATGCGGCCGCGCATTATCGTGATGCAGCATCCAGGTCTGCTTCATGGAAATGTGGTCGTTTGCGCCTGATATGGACTTGCAATGTTTTCAAGACATCCCTGTAGTATTGTCAAGTTACTGATGTGTGTGCAGGTACAACATGCTGATAAACCATTCCATGAATATCAAAGAATGAGATGACCATAACTTTCCAAGCAGAAGCAACCGCTTTTGCTTTTTTGGAGGTTGGTGATGAAGATTTCCATACTGAGCTTTGCTGTTTGCTCTCAGGATCATAATGATGTAGCCAAGTTTCATCAGCAGTGATTACGTTTGAAAAAAACTCCGGATCTTCCTCTAATATCAACTTTAACTGTATGTTACCTCCATTGCAGCGGTAGGCGATACTGAAAATGTCTGAACTTACCTGCTTCTCACAGGCGGGAACCAGGAGTACGAACAATGAAACTACTATGGCGTTTTTTTTCACATTAAGCTAACAGAATATAATAAGACTGTACTTTAGTGCGAAAAATTATGACCGTAAAAAAATTAAGATTATTCTTTACTAAACCGCCCTCTTATATTGGTTGGCAAAAGTGACGTTACCATAAAGAAATGACCGGTTGCTATGAGGAGAGAAAATCAATAATCTTTCTTGTGGAAAAAGGATGCGGGGAAGATGAAAGTTTTATAGTGATGAGTGCACGTGCAGAAGTGATCTAAATGAAAAGATATTGTGTAATAATGTATATTCAGTGTTCTGAAGAAAAAATCAATAATCTTGGTGAGGAAGCTTGGAGAGATATCATCTTTCGATCAACGTACTCAGGAGTGAGCAGACGTTAGTTTTCTTTAATCCATAATCTTTTAAAGATTTAAGTTATATTTAAGATTAGTAGTCGTTAAAGGATTCCAACTGTATTGTGAAGTGTCATTTTATTAAAAACGGTGGAAAATTAATTGAGATTACATTTGGAAGCATCGGAGTTGTTGAAAATAAACTTAAATTATATATTACGAAATTTAACTTATTCACACTCGTAACCACTCTTGAAAAGAAGAGATATTATTACTCATATTTAAGCAGAAAAAATAGAAGAATGAACAACTACAGTCCGCGCAAGATATGAAGAGCGCTGGATTTACGGTGTAGTGCGGGCAGAGGGGAAGTTTCGAGAGCTAACACTCTTTTGTTTCTGCAGTATGATCAACCTTGGAAAACACTTTTCAGCGAAATAGCGTATAACATAAGCGAAGATATGCGCCGCAAGTGTGAGATCTGTGGACAAACATTAAATTGAACTCGATCCGATAAGTTGTATATTTATATACTTAATATTTATGAAACACATAAAATCAGTAAACAAATATTATGACAGCTATAAATACTCACTCATTCGCTTTGTGATTCTTCGATTTCTGAGTCCACTGCATCAGTTTCATCGCTAGTATCCTCTGATGTGTTGATGATAATTTCATCAATCGCATTTTCTATTACACCATTATTTCTCCAATATTTCATTTCCAGTTCTTGGACCTTCTTGCAGTAGCCTTCTCAGTCCGTTGCAGTTACAGAAGAGAATGCTTCTATAGCAAGTTTCTGCAGATTTGTGCCTGACATATCACCAGTAACGTTGTGTCTTCTGAAAACGTTCTTTATTTTTGTCTACACCAGTTCAATTGCACTCAGATCACAGTTATACGGAGGTAAACGAATAATAGTGTGTCCCCTTTCGAGAACCATAACATCCACAACACAGGTAATTCTTGCTCCTAGGTTTGTTGGCTTCTATTAAATACCGGTGTAGCTTTGGTAATGGAGGGAAATAGAAAGCTATGTAGAAATATACAAAGTGCTCAGAGCAAGAGAAAAAGAGATATAAAAGAGCAAGATATAAGGAAACGGAGTAAGCCAAAAAGAAAAGGATTTAAGGGAAAGGAAGAAAGAAAGAAAACATCACTTTTAGCTATTACCATACACAGATCACAGCCTTACCTGCTTTTTCCTGGTGCTTTTGGAGATTCATTGGGATGAGATGTACAAAACGATTTAATATGCCTAACAGTGCTGACGCTTTTTCCTGTGTAAGCAGCAGCTCGGTCTATTGATTTACTGAGTGGGAACATTAACTGGTTGTTATCCTTTTCTATATCGCAACTTTCTGCCACTTTCGCTATTATTTTGTGGCTATCACTATGCACGACTGTACGTGCATGTTTCCGAGTCGAATTTCGTTGCTCGGAAGGTACATACGATGATGAGTTTGGCGTGTCCTCAGCCATAATTACAAACTGGTTAAGCTGTAGTAATTAACGACTGCACACAGAAAACAAAGAGCGCGCGTAAAAGCTTAGCATATTAGTCACTAGATGTCAGAGTGTACTAGTGCAGTGTACTAGTATAGCGTATTTCATGCTTCTAAGTTGTCATCTGTGTTTACGGAGTTAGCCGAAAGCTACCGAATAAGGACTTGGTAGACGAACGCTCAAGATAAATTGCGCATACTGTAGTTGTGGAATAGTCGACGTATTCTGTACGACTGATAGACGACGATCGAACAGCAAAAGAGGTGAGAGACCATTTGTCCTGCTACATGTGGCTTTCCAACTTTGGAAACACCTCTACAACGAAGATATCCTATTACACATGTAAAATTAAAACTGTACTTAAAACGTTTCATGGCCGCGCCATGGCTGAGTGGTTAGCTTGGATCTCAACTGGGCGGACCGGGTTCAATCCCAGGCGACCGCAAAGTGGGATTTGTGGTGGACAACATGGCGCTGGGGTGCACTTCCACCGGGTAATCCGGTTTCCCCCACCATCATCCCATCAATTGATACATCATTCATTCATCCCAGGCGTTGGGCCGACCCCTCGACCCTGGTCTCATCTATCAGGACAATATGCTTCGGCTACCTCGCTGAGTGAACCCAAGCGACTCCCAACACGGGCATTGGTGAGAAAGGAAGACATAAAAAAGCTTTTTGTTTTATTTTCCTTTAATACACGCATGCGTATTTTCAGCTACACTGTTGTTTTCTTAAAGTTGGTTTTGTAATGACATCCAAAGGTGGCAGTGGTTTAAAACTTGATTTCGCTGTTGATTGGTTCGTTTTTGGGCTGCTGTATTGTTTCTCATACCTACTGAAGCAAATATATCGGCGAGCAAAGAGTTCTACGTTGGGGCGACGGTTTGAATCAAATGGTGTTTAGCTCAGGGTTCAGCAATGAGGTTTATCTCCGGCTATGCGTGGATATGTATGAGAAGGATAGTTTTAATGACATTGGAATGCCCGTTTCAAACTGGTTTAATGACTGCTTCTTCTATTAGAACATCAAACTTGAAGTTGCCGACCAAGGGTTACCAATATCACTGTTTAGAGTTACTGTTTATGAAATGTTTATTACTCGATAAAACTTAATTCGTTCTTCACGTATATATGAACCGACAAATATCTTCTCTCATCGCTTCTGGTCTGCCTTTGACCAAGACAGAACCAGATAACTGCCCTAATCGGCTCCAATCCACGAACTGTCTGTCCTCACAGCTGCGCGTGCTGGAAGCCCATTATTCAACCAAAGATTCCCTTTGTGACAATTTTGTTCATTGTCCTTATTATTATGGGTCCGAAGAATACCTTTACAAACAAAGTCAAGTGCCATCCATTCAGGATTCTTACTAACAAAACCCTTTTCCTCACTGTCTTTTGTTAAACAACTCAACCAACTCCGTTGCCATTCAACCCAACTGCACCTGCACGCGTTCCACACAAATATACACTACTTTGAAATCCGTTACGTTCCTTTATACATCGCATCCCTTAATTTCGGTATCATTACATGGGAACTGCTATGGGGTGGGTTGGAGTGAAAGCAGTACTACGATCTAGTGGAATCAGCCATTTCTATGATCGTCAGTTTACTGGACTACTTAGCTGCATTCTAGCATTACGTAGAGTGGAGGAAACGTCACTTCCGACTTCCGACGGTTCGCAAGCCACGTTACTTGTCAAGGCAACACTGTTAACCTTGAAGGTAGCCCTTTGATATTCTACTAGACAACTGTGACAGGCTCCAGAGACAAGTTATGTTTACTACAAACGTATATGTTATGGCCATTAAGTGGTTATTCTTGCCTTATTTCTCAGGGTTACCAGCAGTCCGTACTGAGAATTGATTCTACCGGTGAAGATTTCACTCTCAGCTGGTTTCCTGGATTAAAGAAACCTGTTTTAACTGAGAAGGATACGCTATGTTTATGTACAAACCGGGCAGGAGAGGCACTTTGCAAAGAAGAATGGTATTTAGAATAACAAATCTGAAACACTCCCCGAATATTAAGCTTCATAACCTTAATATGCCTATACATACAGGGTGTTCATGTGCGGTGATACTACTAAAAAACAAAACCTACTAAATGAGAGTCTCTATTACCTTGCAGTAAACTTCATTAAATTGCAATTAAACATTTATTTCATTACTGACTGCTCACAAAATGCATTGCTCTGTAGATCTAATGTGCGTAAGATGAACAAAATATCCTTAAGTCTGCACAAAAGGTATAATTTGCAGGCTCGGCAATGAAAAAGCGTTAAAACCACGGAAGAGTCAATACTCGCATTATATCGACATCGCACGAGAAAATTTGTTCGGTACTTTTATGATACTTCGGTGGTGATTCTCATAGTCTTATTTTATATCAAAATCATAAATATGATTGACGCAAGTATAACATTGCCAGGAATGTGGCACCTGCACGGTAACATTATTCAATAATTTAAGTTAATTGATGGAAATGAATCATTTCTTCACACTAGCCATATATAAGCTAAGGTTTTGATAGTCAACATGAAAAATTCAATGCCTTGGCCGGGATTTGAACCAAGGATCTCCTGATTTCTCTCCAGTCGCTATTATCTATTGAGCTACCATGGCCAACGCGCCATCGTGGCATTAAATTCTCCAATTAACTCATATATTTTCCCAGTAAAACACTAGGAGTTCTCGTATCCGAGATACGTTTGTGGCGACTTAATATTGTAAGTACTTGAGTCCCAGGTTTCATCATTCAACTCTTATTATTTAAGTTAATTTACGGAAATTAATCATTTCTGCACACTAGGTAGATTGGCTGAGGCTTAAGATAGAGTCAACCTGAAAAATCCAATGCCACGGCCGGAATTAGAACCACGGATCTCTGGTTTCCATCCAGTGGCCCTCACCCGTTGAGCTACCATGGCCAATGTGCCGTCGTGACATTAAATTCTGCAATTAACTCATATATTTTCCCAGTAAACCACTAGGGGCTCCCGTATCCGCGATACACTTTTTTTTTTTTTTTTTTTTTTTTTTTTTTTGTAATTTACGTCCTCCAACGTTGTCATATCGGACGATGAATGGTATGGGTGTAATGATGCTCAAATGAGACCAGGGCCCATAGAGCTTCCAGTTACCCGACATTCCCCTTTCAGGATAAGAGAAAACCCCGGAAAAGACCTTATCCAGGTAACTCAGCCTGACCGAGATTCGAACTCGGGATCTCTTGAACGTGCGGCAGACATGCTACCATCTAAGATACCGAGGCGGGCATACACCGTTTCTGGAGACTTATTATCGTTAGTGCTTAAGTCCCGGGCTTCATCATTTAACTCTTATTATTTTAGTTAATTGATGGAAATTAATCATTTCTTCACACTAGGTATATAGGCTAAGGCTTAAGATAGATAGAGTCAACCTGAAAAATTCAATGCCACGGCCGGGATTTGAAGAACGGATCTCCTGGTTTCCATCCAGTCGCTCTTACTCGTTGAGCTACCTTGGCCAACGTACCGTCCTGACATTAAATTCTCCAATTGCCTCACACACACACACACACACACACACACACACACACACACACACACACACACACACATATATATATATATATATATATATATATATATATATATATATATATATATATATATATATTATGGGGAAGTCTAGAAAATATGAAATCATTACAATTTTGCAAGCAAATAAAAAGAAATTGGGGACGAGAAGCATACGCAGATTACTGCAATAGGCAAGAGAGAGGTTGCAATATGGAGAAAAAAGGTTTGGGAAGAAAAATGGGAGAAATTAGAGAGGAGGGTAGTAGCTATAAAAATGTTAACGGGCAGGGAGGAAAAGAAGGTAAGAAGTATTGGTGAGTTCTTGCAGAAAGTAAAAGAAAAATGGGTCAGAAATGTAAAAGATGTAAGAAGAGGAGGGGGAGGAAAGGGGCTACTTAAGTAATCAAGGAGGTATGGAGGTTAAGATCTACCTGGCAGAGCAAAAGACCAGGGTGTTATGCAAGCCAAGGTAGCAACAAGGTAACGACAAATGTTGCCAAAAGTTGTAAATTGTAAAATTTTGGAATATCCACAATAAAATATATCAAAATCATAAAATATCAATATATATATATATATATATATATATATTTGTATGTGGCGACTTACGTAAGTACTTGAATCCCAGGCTTCATCATTTAATTCCTATTATTTAAGTTAATTGATGGTAATTAATCATTTCTTCACAACATCCATTGGTTTAGCTAAGGTTTTTAGATGTATAGAGTCAACATGAAAAATTCAATGCCACGGCTGGGATTTGAACCACGGATTTCCTAGTTTCCGTCCAGTCGCTCTTACCCATTGAGCTTCCATGGCCATCGTGCCGTCGTGACATTAAATTCTCCAATTGACTCACACACACACACACACACACACACACACACACAGTAAACCACTAGGGATCCCCGTATCCGAGATACACCGTTTGTGGCGACTTACTATCGTAAGGGCTTAAGTCCCAGGCTTCATTTAACTCTTATTATTTTAGTTAATTAATAGAAATTAATCATTTCTTCACACTAGCCATATATAGGTTAAGGTTTTTGATACATAGAGTCAACCTGAAAAATTCAATGCCACGGCCGGGGTTTGAATCAAGGATTTCCTGGTTTCCGTCCAGTCCCTCTTACCGATTGAGCTACCATGGCCAGCGTGCCGTCGTGACATTAAATTCTCAATTGACTCACACACATTATAGGGGCTCTCGCATAAGAGATACAACATTTGTGGAGTCGACTGTGAATTTAATGTCATGAGGGCAAGTTGGCCATGGTAACTAAATGGGTAAGAACGACTGGACGGAAACCAGGAGATCCGTGGTACAAATCCCGGCCGTGACATTGAATTTTTCATGTTCACTCTATTATGCAAGAAAATAATCGTGTGTCAGATTCACTGCCAATTAATAGTATTCTACAAGAAATCACTGCATATCTAAATGACGATTTGTCACCTGCTATTTCTAGTACACTGGATTGCTGGAAAACTAATTTAAAATTTCCACAACTAAAAAAATAATTAGCTGCGAAATAGTTGTGTATTCCAACTGCAGCAATTTTCTCAGAAAGATAATTTAGCACAGCAGGACTCATATCTGACAGAAAAAGAAATATACTTGACCCCGAAGGAGTAGGAATGCCAGTACCTTTGAACAAAAACTGATACAAGTACACTGTTTCAGAAACGCCTTTTGCTTTCAAATGTCGAATGTAAAGTTTAAGAATAAGTACACTTGCCTCATTGAACCTAATTAATTTAATTGGCGTTACACAGTTCTCCTCAAATTCTATTTTGTATTGAAGCTAGAAGTGCAGTGCGATCCAAATAAAATTGAACCGTTTCAATAGGCCATAACGTTTGAACCAACAATAGGACGCAATTGCAACTCTGGGAGAATATAATACGCAATTGGGATATTACATTACACTATTTACATGTCGGAGAAAATATTGGAAGTGTCCTCCACCAGCATCTATACATGTTTGCACTCGTCTCATAATATTCTCTGAAGTTTTATGGAGAGTATCCTCGCCAATGTTACTTATTTCGGTTCGAATGGATTCCTTGAGAACATCAATTTTCCGTGGCCTATTCTTGTACACTCTATTTTTTAGATACCCCCACAAGAAAAAACCGATGAGGTTAGGTCAGAGGATCTGAGAGGCCACAGACGTTTTGAGTTTATTCGATTATCAAAGAAACTGGTTGCAAGTTCCATGGTGTGATTAGATGTATGGCACGTTCCTCCATCTTGCTGGAAATAACCTTTTCTCAATTCGATATCATCTCTGTAAAACTTCAGAAAATATGGGGAGACGAATGCAAACACGTATAGATGCTTGTGGAGACACTTCTTACATTTTCTCTGAGATGTAAATACTGTAACGTAATCCTCCAATTGATTATTATATTTTCCCAAAGTTTCACGTGTGTCCTGTTATTGGTTCAGGTTTATATGGGTCGCACTATAGAAATGACGGTATCGAGTGTCAAAGTATCGAGTATCGTGAAAAATATTGTGTATCTGTATAGCGTATCAAGAAAAACTGGTATCGACCCATCCCTAGTTAAAACACAAGTTATATAAATATTACTAGGGTTGTTGAATAAAGAATGATCACAAATTTTTTGTGACAGCATACCTTTACTCATCCTCATAATTTTGATGGTTCTTCTCAAAATAGTCTCCCCTGAATGCGATTTACTTGTACCAGCGTTTCTACCGTTCTTCAAAGACATGCTCGAAACCATTTTTGATAGATCCTTCAAAATCACCTCCGCAGCCTTCACCACTGCATCTGATGATGGATAATGCCTCCCACGAAGGCTTTCTTCAAGTTAGAGAATAGAAAAAGGTCACATGGGGCTAAATCCGGACTATAGGGAGGGTCAGGAATGCACTTCACGTTGATTTTTACAAGATATTCAGCAACAACATTGGCAATATGCGGCCGCACATTATTGTGGTGCAGCATCCAGCCTGCTTCACGGAAGTGTGGTCTTTTGCGCCTGATATGGACTTGTAATGTTTTCATAACATCACTGTAGTCTTGTTCAGTTACTGATGTGTGTGCAGGTACAATATACTCATATACCATTCCATGAATATCAAAGAATGAGATGACCATAACTTTCCCAGCAGAAGCAACCACTTTTGCTTTTGGGGGGTTGGTGATGAAGGAGATTTCCACACTGAGCTTTAGCTCTCAGGGTCAAAATGATGTAGCCAAGTTTCATAAGCAGTGATTACGTTTGAAAGAAACTCCAGATCTTTCTCTAACATCAACTTTAACTGCATGCTATCCCCATTGCAGCGGTAGGCGATACTGAACATGTCTAAACTTGCCTGCTTCTCACAGGCGGGAACCAGGAGTACCAACAATGAAACTACTAGGTTGTGTTTTTTCACATTAAGCAAACAGAATATAATAAGATTGAATTTTAGTGCGAAAAGTGATGACCGTAAAAAAATTATGATTATTCTTTATTAAACAGCCCTCGTACTATTTGTGGCTTTTTGAAAAACCTTCATTAAGATTCGTGTACTTCATTGGGACCGTTTTGAAAGCTTGTATGTATATAATGCGATGTTTGCGAGCGTATTTAATAGGCTCATATTATAAATAATCGATATCCATTATAAACTGAACACTATACACAGATAAATTATGTTTGAAAATCAGGTTTTTTTCGGAGTGCACATTGGCTATAAGAATATCTCTCTACAATTTAAAACTGAGGGGATTGACGTCAATGTCGCCCAGTTTCAATGGAGTGCGTTGAATAATTATGAGTATCAGATGATTTGACACATTATTGGTATCATGGCAGACTTTTAATGGCAGGCAGTCAAAGGAATGAAAGGGCAGGGTTAAATATTTTAAAATTGGTTTATTGAAGGGCGAGGGTAGAATTGCATATTTTATTCATATCACCAAATTTCCCTCTGGTTTACTGAACTTTGGTGTCAAGGCCTGTGTTTTGTCTGATTTTGACAATACTTGTTACACTGAACTTTAGAATCTGACTAAAATTTGAAGCTGCCCCATAACTTTCCTTAACTTTACTTTGAGCCCCTAACGCAAACACTGATTGGTTTGTATAGAAAATAACTTGTGAACTAAACCTATACGCCTCTATGAAGGACACTGGGAGGTTATTTTTACCTAGACAGGGCTAGTTTTTATCAATATTGAGATATAAATATACAAAACACTAAACAGTACAAGAAGTTGAAATTTAGTATAATTATAGTATAAGGATGTGTGCATTTAACGATTGTATAATATTTACATTAAGTTCATACAGTTCCTTGCAAAAGGGACACGCTTTGTATCCTGAAAAAAAGTATTACCCCCTATAATTCAGGTCTAGGTTCCTTGTAGGAATTTACAGCTATATGCACCAATCTTTTTCCTAAACAACATAAGACACAGTTTTATAATATAAACTAAATAAAAAGCATACATAGTTTATACTATGCACATAAAAAATTATTTAGTTGTGTTAAAAATTTATAATATTTTTAAGGACCGAATTTTATTTTCCGTCCATTTTATAAAGCATATAATTATAAAAGTTAGATTAATGTATTCAGGGCACATAAACAAATAAGCACTAAAATTTTCTACGAATATCTTTTATAGTTTTTGAAACACATGCACCTAAATATGAAAAATCAAGGTCTTGGGAAATCACAATCAAAGATTAAGCACCATTCATTTTAAATTATACATACTCTCAGAACATGCCTTCTCCATATTCCTGCTCAGTTAGGTTTTCCTCATCTTTTCTTTTTATTTTCTTACTTATACCTCTACTTTCAAGCAACTGAGCTGGTGTGATGCACAGAGAGTTGACACACATCTTTTATTAGACATGCTGCTCGAATATTTTCACCAAACTTTATACCCATTCTTTTTTCATTACGTTATGCCTACCACTATATAATAATAACCCATGGCGCGACAGCCCTTAGAGGGTCATGGCCTACAAACACGACTACCGGCCTCACGCCCACTTAAGCACGGCAGAGTTGGACGATCATCCAACCGATACGGGGAGGAGATGTGGTCAGCATCTCGGCATCCCCCAGCCGGAGTGTTGGTTTCCGTTACCAGGGCCCCTTACCTAGCGTAAGCTCCTCACATTCCTTACGATGCTGAGTGGACACCGGTCCTATACCCGGGACCTAGAATCCCCACCGCATGGGTGGGATCGAACACGGGCCGCTTTCCGTGGCCAGGGACCAAGGTATGCTGCCTTAGCCCGTACGCCACGGCGCAGGACATGCCTACCACTGCACCCATCATTATAATAAATAACACTATCATATACAACAATTTTTAAAGTTGTTGGCCCAACATGTACAGTTTATGGAATTCTTTCCCATATCATATGATGAAAACTTTCATTTGGGGTTTGGGTACAAAAACACAGCTAAAGAAGCCGGAAGTTAACCATAGAGAAATAAACGAGTCAAGCAGCATGAAGCAGAATGACCAACACGGAAATCAAAATTTACCACATGTTTCTAATTGGTTAGTTCAGACATTTCAAGCTTTGGAAGTATGCTGAGTGAAATGTGTATGCAGAAGATTAGAAAGTGGGCGTGTCATTGCGCCGCCGTCTTTACATTGATGGATTAAAGGACTTTAATACCAGCTGACACCCTATGTTCTATAAGTATCAGTTAAAAGCTTAAGAATTATATAATTTTTAACACTTAAAACAAAAAATCGATTTTTTGAAACCCATCGACCTCCCAATGCCCTGAAATGTATAAGGCACATTATACACTTAAAAAGAGCAACTGCTATATTACAATTCTTTATATAGAAGTCTGTACTGTTAACTAAAGTAGTGAAAACACGATACAATTATAGTAAAAAATGGTTACTTTGCAGCTTGACCCAGCTCTTATGTTTAACCTTTTCATGGACCGATTTAATTTATGAATGTGGCATGGTTGCAATTGTAAGCATAATAACAGTTTATGGATGTAGTTTACACAAACGTTGAAGTTTTTATTTTCAGTATTTTCAAAAAGGTTTAAGTGGGAAGTATACTTCCCACGGTCCATATGAAAGTATGTAATATTTGGGAAAATTCTTAGGTTAGATAAAACATATACTGAAAATGCCTGTGCTATACTGCATTAAGTATTTTATTATAACAGAACTACAAAAGAGTAAAAATACATATTTTTGTGTAATCCACATTGAAGTCGTCCATATTTCTCTCCTGAAGTTTTTTCCAGCAGTTACTTTCTATACAACTTTTTTAAAGTAAGGATCGACAAATTGCAAGCTTTGCAGATATACCATGATTTTTACTACTATTGAAGTGTTATGATTGAAACAAAACACTAAAGTCAATTACTTATTTGGTGTATTTTACTCTGTTTGCGAAACTAGCAGGCACAGTCACGCCCCCTTCCAGATTCCATCATCTTCCTTTACTCTATGACCTTAGAGAAGCAACACTAGGATGCGCTCAGTTTCTTCCTCGTTTTGTTGAACCATCCGCTTAGATGCCAACATCGACTGTACGTGGTCAGCAGGTTTCCCGCGGTCCTTCTAACATGATAAAGCAAGTGGGAAGCATACCTCCCACGGCCTTAGAAAGGGTTAATCATACATTATCTACCTATAAATGATGAAAAATACGCTTATACTTTATTTTCAGTCGAAGTTATGCTAGTTGGTACTCAGGGTACTAGTGCAGTTGAGGTACATGGGCTGGCGACACTTTTCATTTAAAAAGCTACCCATACTCATAATTTCAGCTTTTATATGTGAATTTGCAAAATGGCACCAATCTGGACAATACTTTTTTATACCTAGTCGTAGTGATAGTAATAGCGGTGGTCCTGGCGCTGGCGATCATTACCGCCCACTCTGTTTCTAGTGCGCAAATCTGATGGCAGACGATTATTTCGCTTGTTGTGCATATTCCTGTGTAGGTACCGAATATCTTTAAAATTGTATTCCTGGAACAGCATGCTGTAATACGTGAAACAACCGACCTGCTAAACTATGAAAAAAAAACCATGGCAACAGTGAGTGATCTTCGGTAAAGGCCAGAGGCGTGTGCGTTTTTCCATATGTATACTGCACATGGAATGTACTGTTATCGCTCGCGCATGTAAACAATTGTAGGTTGGTACAGCCTGACCATGAAAACCGCTTCACTGTCAGGGGAAACACAACAGTCCCGATATTCTACACCTTAACCTTGTATCAGCATACACTTGAAGGGAAATGCTTCACTAGTTCGCAGAGTACTACGTTACGTTGTTTCCGACATTTGCACATTTCATGGTCGTGCTGTACATGTGACGTCATTCATACTCTATGTCCAGCTAACTTGTATGCCACGTGACTGCACATTTCTCCGACCTTTACTCATCGGGAATGATACAGTGCCTCTTCTATACATAATGGTTAATCAAGATTTTAAAAATATATTGTCTCAAAGTTAGATCATACAAGGCATAAGGTAGTACATATATACTGGGTATTTTCTTTAACATGCAGTACGCGTAGCTTCTTTTCCCGGACAGTTATTTACTAGCTAGAGCGTCGAACCCAAGACGTCTGTAATTTCGCGCAATAGCAGCATTCACTGCTCGTTACCTCCACAAACTTGCTGAAAGAACTGCATTTTTCAGCGCACCAGAAACGTACCAATACACTAACTCGCTCGCTCATATAGCCGTTGGAAATTTTGTTGCAGAATGTTCCAGATATTGAAACCTTTGGGTATAAATCTATATATAATATGCAACTTGTTAGGAGTATAAGTGCAGGTAATTTGATAGTTGGTAGTTTATTATATATACACACGCCGTGGGCTAGCTTTTTTATTATTTTAATCTAACAATATTTGTAGAAACCAATAACATATTTTTTTACATGGTTGCAAATATACTGAACGCCTTTCAGTACAGACTATCCGTCTTTATTCACACCTGCTGCCGGTCTAGGTTGTCTGTGACCATTCAAATTTCAGAAAAGACACGAACTCAATTCCGATATGACATTCGTTTTCGAAAGGCCTGCTCATCCTTTACTTCGTCTTCTGAGCCAAAATTCTGCGATGCAATCCAATTGACAAGGGAACTATCACTGTACTCACACCTCTACGCAGCTGAAAATTTAATGGTATAATACATGTTATATATAAAATCCAACGCTCAAAACCGTTGAAGCTGAAGCCTATAAAGTGCCGCATGTGGCCACTTGCAAGTAGCTGCTGGAAATCCCTCGTCAGCTCTTTGCCGGGTGTGGGGGACGGCGTTCCTTACGTATGCCGTATGCAGACCGTGATGGTCAGGAGCAAACAATCCCTCCCGTTAGTACGTGTATATGTTCCTACGTATTTTGGACTCATTTTCGAGTACTTCCAGCTATACTACGCACCCGATTTCTGCACCCCATGTAGTGCAGAAATGATAAAATTAAACCCTCAGGCAAATGCAGTTATGAGCATAGTGACAGTTGCCTTGTTCGTGGCACTGGACAGCCTGACAGCGTACTGCAAATTTCCATTAAAATTTCCTCGATTACTAATACAAATATCTGTATTTATAACCATAACAGCCCAAATATAAAAGACACTGTGCTGGAATCTGTCTGAAAGTACAAAGATCCTGTTATAAATATATGGGAGAGGAGAAACAGAGACAGTGATACTTTGAAGGAATGCACGAGGCTATGAGCATTCTCTATGAGTTCCATCCCGTAGTTTACAAAAGGATTGTTCTACAGGACCTTATTTTTCACTGGTGGCCGTTCACCCAGCGGGCAGTTAGTGTTGCAGCAGAAAGCACGCTGCTGCCGCTTTGAATATTTAAATTCTAGCGCTTAAGTTCATCATGCAAATTATAATTACAATAATCACAACGTTTGTCACAGAAGGTGTTGGATTGATGCCGTTGGGCTTCCACGCATGTCTCACACCATCGAAGAACATTTTCCTAGACACGCATTAACTCATCTTCTGAAATTGCAGTAACTTCTCTTCTGATAATGTCTTTCAGTTCCTCCAACGTATGCGAGTTGTTCCGATCGCATACCGTAAGGTCTGGGAATCACGGTGGCCATAGCTCTTCACTGATGAACCTAATTAATTAGCAATGATAGACAATATCGGTTGAGAAATTGCTGTAATTTCAGAACATGAACTAAGACGTGTCAACAGAAACTTTCTTTGAAGGTGTGAGACATGTGTGGAAGCACAAGGACATCATCTTAAACATCTTTTTTGTGCAAAAGTATGTAATTATTGTAATTATAATTTGCATGATAAACTTTTGCGCTAGAATTTAAGTACTCAATGCGGCAGCGGCGTGCGTACTGCGGCGGCAGGATGTCTTCTGCTGCCGCACTAACCGCCCGCAGGGTGACCGGCCACCAGTGAAAAATAAGGCACTGTAGTTTGGGAAAAAAGCAACGAATACCTGCACTGAAATTGACTTCAACACTACCTAACCTAGAGTACATTTTTCTAATAATTAAAATGTATAATAGTTAATAAAGACACATTTATTTTGTAGCAGGAGTTCTGTGTTCCCTCTAATTTATTTAAGCTAGAAGAAGAGTAAGTCAATACAAAAATTCTTAACTGTGCTTTACTGGAAACAAACTTTTTGACTCATTTTGAAGAAGGAGCGCTTTTGCATCTGTTTGTGGGCAGTGTCGACAGAATACATAAGGAAGGATAATTGAGTAACTGGTTTTATTTAACTCGCACAACTTGAAGAGAGAGAGAGAGAGAGAGAGAGAGAGAGAGAGAGAGAGGGGGGGGAGTGTCCCCACATAACAATGATATGCACTCACAGAAAAAAAAAAACTTGTTACCTACTATTCCTTTTATGGGCGCCGTGGTTGCGCAGTGGTTTCATTCGCGGCTCCCGCGCAAAGGGTCCCGAGTTCCATTCCCAGCTCTGGGATCGGCGACTTTAATGCGGCCCTACCCTCGCCTTCACCTCTGTCTAGCACATGTTCGAGCTCGTCCCCCAGGGAGTTGTTAGGATTGGGTTGGTCTGGAGGGGGCAGTGGTTCCCGATACCTCTCTCCGGACGGGGTTGAGGGAAGCCATTAATATTCCCGGGTACTAGCCTGCAGAGCTAGTACAAGGTGTGCTACATCACCAGGCGACCCCACCGAGGTCATATTGGTAGCCTTCCCCTTGTTGAGGTTGGCGCGCGTAAGTGGCGTATCCACTTCCATCCCGTCTTGAGTTTATAGGACCAGATAGGGGGTGCTTGTTAGCTTCTAGGTCTTGCCCTATGGAAAGCCCCGCGGTGGACGCCGGGCGCCCTTTTGGGACAGCTCGGTAACTCCCTGGTCGAAAGAGGCCCGGGTCCTTGGTCCTACGAGTCCAGGACTAATGGGGAAAGAACCTCTGGCGTTAACAACATGTCTAGCACATGTGAAGTGTCCCCTATGCCCAACGTGGTTCGGAGTCCACGGCATAAGCTGAAGGCCCTCTCGCCTCACCGTCATTTTCACTATCACTCTATCATTGGAGGTAATGGACACCGCCCTCTGGGTGCCTCCACCTGAGAAATGGGTCCAGATATCACCTGGTGAGGCGAGGTTACTCCGAAGGCCAAGACTGCCATGTGGGGCGTGTTGGTAATCAAACCACTATTCTTTTTATTTCTTAAATCAGCTTTATAAATCGTCATTATAGATGCTGATAAATAAGAGTCCATATTGGAATGTTCCACAAATATCAGTGGCACACTTGCAAAATCTGTAAAGCATAATGACAGGCAAAAGGTTATTGTACGCAAAATTCAAAGCTCCCAAAAGTGTACATTTTATCTCCCACAACTTTGTCTCCCTAGTCACTTCCCAAGTATTTGCTTTTTATGTAAATTTTAGTGTCCCTATATTAAATATTTAAGCGTGAAATGCCCACGTGATCAAGGCTAACATCGTAGACTTGTTTTACAAACAGTCGATATCTCATGCATTTGTACAACAAACAAACAAAAAGTTATAGTACCGTGGAATTGTATAAACAGGCCATCGTTCATCACAGCCCTTTGTTGTGGTTAAATTTAATAGAGTATAAATATGTTGTTTTACTGCATGATTAGTCTGCAGAATTGCTAGATACCAGGAATGCTATAGAAAATTATTTGATTTTTACACATCACAAATAGTTTTTTATTGCTTCCTTTGTAAAGGTAGGTGTATAGGTGTACAGTGCAAATAAAGCATGCATTCCTCTGATATTCAAAACTACAATGGAAGCTTAGTAGAGCATATTGAAATTCTCGATTAATAGGTCAAGTATGCAATTATCCAGCATGCAAACTGGAGGAGTAGAACTTGTCTGTCTGCAATTAAGCGTAATACCTACGTATTTCCAGGAATTTAACAGCAGAACAATCCACAGGAGCACCCTATCAATAGCACACATGCTCTAAGGAGATTATGATAAGCTATACTATGGCTTGTGTTATATATAATCCCTCAAAAGCTAGAACGATGCTCTTGAAACCATATGGGAGGCGAGAGAGGTAGAGACTGGCATATTTTAACGAAGTACAGCACTGTAATCACTGCTTAGCGTGAATTACTTTACTTGGGAAAAGGGTATGCAAATGATTAGATTCATTTCTCAAATGCTGTACATACATCACAGATTAATTCTAAAAGAAATGTTTATCACAGAGAGAGATATGGAATAAAACGAAAACAGGCCGGTTATATAATATTAACTTACTATGAGGGTGCTCTGAAAATTTTCCGATCTCAACACGCAGATGGCAGCACTCGTAAATAAAAGCTAGTGAATTTCGCTGTCCATCTGTTGACAGTTACTCACCAAAATTTCTGCCATTTTGGACGCTCAGTTGCTACGTAACAGTCGTTTGAGTGAATTGATGTGAGTGATTTATGAAAATGGACAAAATCGAGAATCGAGCTGTCATTAAATATTTGTTTTTGAAAGGCAATACGCCTACGCAAATCAAAGATGAGTTGGTTTCTGTGTATGGGGACTCTGCGGCATCATTTACCGCAGTGAAATTTTGGGCAGCTGAATTTAAACGTGGCTGTAAGAGCTTGGGAGGCGATGAACGTTCGAGACGTCCAAAACAGCAACTACCGTCGAAAACATCGACAAAGTTCATCAAATAGTGCTACACGACAGCCGAATTAAAGTGAAAGAGATAGCAGAGGCTATGAACATGTCAGCAGGACGCGTTTGTCACATATTAAATCAACATTTAGACATGAGAAATCTGTCCGAGCGTTGGGTGTCGCGTTTGCTCACGTTAGACCAAAAACGTGTTCTAATGAACATTTCCAACGCTCTATTGGCGCAGTTTAAGGACAATAAATCCGAATTTTGGCGCACATTAATTACTGTAGATCAAACTTGGATACACCATTATACGCCTGAAACAAAAATACAATCCAAACATTGAACTGCAAAGGGGGAACCAAGAAAGCTATTTTTTTTCTGAGAAAGTGATGGAGAATACTTTTTGGGGATAGTCATGGAGTTATATTAATCGATTATCTTCGAAAAACGAAAAACCATTACAGGAGCGTACTACGCGTCATTACTTGACAAACTGAAGGCAGAACTTGAGGGAAAACGGCCATATTTGCAGAAAAAAAGTCCTGTTTCCCCAAGACAACGCACCGTCTCACACCACAGCGGTTGTAATGGCGAAAATCCACGAATTGCTGTTTGAACTGCTTGACCATCCGCCTTACTAGCCCCAAGCGACTTCTTTTTGTTCCCTCATCTGAAAATTGATCTCAGAGGACAGAGATCTTCGTCAAATGAAGAGGCTATCAACTTCGTGAACTATTATTTTACAGGGAAAATCGCCGTGTACTATTTGGACGGGTTACAGTGATGGGAGCATCGCTGAGAGAAGTGTGTAGAGTTAAGAGGAGACTATGCTGAAAAATAAAAAAATAAAAAATCTGAAGAAATAAAATATGAAGAAATGTCTTGTATCTTCATTAGGTCGGAAACTTTTTTTGTTGTAATTTATGTCCAACGTTAAGTCATATCGGAGGATGAATGGAATGGGTGAAATGATGCTCAAATGAGCCCGGGGTCCATGGAGCTTAGAGTTACACGACACTTGTCTGTTAGGATAAGTGAAAACCCCGGAAAAAACCTTATATAACTCACCCTGACCGAGATTTGAACTCAGGACCTGTTGAACGCGAGGCAGGCATGCTACCACCACGCCACCGAGACGGGCTGGAAACTTTCCAGACCACCTATGTATTATCAATAATATGTTGCATAACTTATTTTACTAATGAAAAGGGATTGTTTAATAAGTAGTAATTAGTAAATGGGTCGATACTAGTTTCTCGATGCTCGAGTCTCGGTACCAATACTCGATATTTTCCACGATACGCTACACTTCGATGCTGGTTACGGTCATTTCTACTTCTAGTTTCCATAGAAAATAGAATGTCAAAATTTAGCACTGAATGACATCACTGAAACGCTAGCCGTGTGCGGAGGGGCAAGGGGGTGGGGGTAAATCCGTGTCAATTAGTACATGTCACTGCTGTCGCTGGCAGCACACGGTTGTCAGAAGTACCAACTAACGTTTATTAAAGACGAGTTTCTGTATTGAAAATTGAGAAATAAGGTGGTTATCGTTACCTTATGGCGCACAAATTTTTAGTGTTATATCACTTCGTCACTTATTTACCATTTTTCACACTTAAAATTAAATTAATATTATAATGAAACTACATTGCCAGAAGACAAAATAGAAATTTTCTAGGAAAACTAAAAACTTCTGAGTGCACGAGTACCGCAATGTGATATTTTGTTTGTTTTGTCGCTAGAAGATAAGGTAAACCTGCAGATAGAAGCATCCGTTTCTGATCTGTTCATTAATATAGAAGAAAAAATGACGTTTAACCGCGTAGTAATTAAATAAAACATTTATATGAAAACTACAGTGTGGTCCAGAAGTCCCGCACCATAGGGACTGATTAATGCAGGATGGTTCACCTTCACATTACGCAATGCAATTATTGCCTTCCCACCACAAGAAGGCCATGTAGAGGAATGTGCAACGTAATCACCTTTGCTGTGTTTATGCTTGCCTTCCGGATACGATAAGGATACTAATCCTTGTTTCGCATAAGCTTGCCTTATCTCTTAACGGCCACGTAACCTTATCCCTCTCATTGGCTGCTATTGTAGAATAGACTTGTGCGGTAAAAATTAGTTCGTTATTTAACATGGTGCTATATCTTTATATGTTGGAAGAGAATTGTAAATTTATATTTCCGTTACTGTTTGAATTAAATATATTACGCAACAGAGTTGATGTATCTGAAATGCATGTCAATTCTTAAACGAAGTAAAGAGGAGGTTCCTTTGTTCTGAACCCCTCTTTCACGTGGCACGATAGCACGTACTTTAGCGGTAGTGATGACATATTTGTTTATAAGACTTTTATCACTGACCTTGTTTTGAACTGGATTACTCATATATCACCATTCGAAGGTGTGTTATGCCGAGTGCGAGAGCTAAATTATTTTATTGGTCGTTTATTGCGCGTGTACTTATTATATGTATAATGGCAGAGTCTACCGCCAGTTTTTAGCTGAAGCATCGCAAGGGAAAACCTTTACAAAACGGCAAAAAAGGAATTGCGGTGCATGGTTTAATGCACTCACAGAGAAGAACCCGTCTTTGTCAGTGAAAGAAGTCGAAAAGCTATGCTCTGAACTTACAGGTGTGTTAGATGCGTAGGAATATCGCGACATGAAATTGAGACAACAGGAAAACTTATCACTCCAGGGTCGATATTGCTGTGTGGCGAAGACGTTATTTAAGGACAATCAGACTGTGCCGGGATACAAATGGCAAAATATACTACCTTGACGAGACTTGTGTGAATTAAAGACGCACGACAAGTATGGCGTGACACGACTTTTTAAGACTGAAAGACAAGCATTTTTGCAAGGTATGTGTGCTGGTTTAAAACATCCCAGTGGAAAAGTCCGAAGGCCTTTCATCATAAACTTGTTTCAGTTTCATTGCTCATTCATTCAGTTTCAACTTGCTCAGTTTTGTTTTAAACATGTATTTTTGCATGCCTTCATATTCTTATTTGTATGAATTTATCTAGCTTCCTGGTAATTATTATGGCGTTTACTGCAGTTTTAAATGTGACGGAAACGCACCGCCTATGGCCTGTGGCGCGAAAGCATTAGCCAGTGAGGGTGAGGGGGAACGTTTGCACGGGGAGTGGTACATGTCAGCGGGGCAAGGTTATATGAAATAGAGATTAGGTTCATGTAAAGTACACAGTATTGTCACGTAACTCACCAATGCATAATACCTATCACTGCAGTTACTGAAACAAGCATTAGATCTGGCAGCATGAGTGACTCGTATGTACTCTCATATATTTATATCATAGTAAACAGATCCACCACAAGCGCAGATCAACCGTTCAAACCACTTTTCCCTATTCATGCCCCGCTTGCCTTCTTGTGGTGGGTAGACAGTATAGAGCGGGTGGATGACAACATACCCTCAGTGGACCGGTCGCACAGGGCGAGTGTTCTCAATTTCCTGAGTTAAATTCAATGGATTTTGCGATATGGGGGCAACTGAAGGCAAAAGTATACGTGGTGAAGATTGGGGATGAAAAGCATCTTCTAAAGCGAATTGTAGCAGTGCCGTGCTGTCATCCAATCTTGGTGTTCGACGTTCTATGGAACACGGGCAACCGTTTACAGACGTGTATTGACGTGAAGGGTTCTGATATTGAACACATGGTATAATCCCTATGGTGCGGGCTTTTGGCCCACCCAGTAAATACTTTTCTGGAAGGGAACCAAAAACGGCTTTATTCTACTTCTATGCCGGTTGTTTTATTTGGTGATGATAACCACTCTTCAGGTAAGTGGTTTGATGGGTTTAGTTCAGGTGTGTGGAAATATTAAGGTGCCTGCGCGAGTACCTTAAGCAGATATGTTGCTCAATAATGTATTTGTGAATTGTTTCATAGCTCGAAATGTTCTTCAGAAACAAGTCGGCTAAACTTCCGAGTCGGACGGAGGCAATTAGTTCCGCGTTGTGGCTGTAGGTGTCACTTAGTGCCAGTGGGTATCCATATTGCATCACATTACTGAGCAGCATTTCAATCATTTCTTTTATTCACCATTACAAATGTCTGTATGGTTACTTTTCTGTTTTCCATGTCCTATTTATTTCCTCGTATGGAGAACCTAAACCACCCCGCCCAAAGAATAACAGTGGTCGCTTGGTGCGAGACAACTGTCGAGGAGCAGAGGAGTTCTGTATCCGAGAGAATATTTAGGACTGAGGATCAGCCCGAGGCAATGTATGAGGGCTAAGAAGTAGACGATATGAAATGGCGGAGCAAAACATTAAAGGAAAGATGATTATGGAGCAGTTGGTGAAATAAATGGCGGGCGGAACCGCAGAACTCGGAGATAAGCCACACAGGCGTCACTTTGTTCACCAAAAATTTCACCTGCGCTTCCTTGGGATCGAACCTGAACTAGCTAGGCGAGAGGTAAGCGGTCTAACCATTCGGCCAAGGCATCACCCCACTCGGTTGTTACAGAAATCAGGGAAGAAATGCTGGCACTACCAGTATTACCTGTCAGGCGAATGAGTGCAGTTGTTATGGGAGCAGGCCTCGGTTTAGAGAGGCCAGAGAAGGCGGGAATGTAGTGTAGTACAGTCTGACCATCAAAACACCAGCACGATGCATACTTTTGCACTTACGAAATTGATATCTCGTGCCTTTAAGTATTCTCCAGGAGTGAGTGAGTGGGTGGTGTTTTAGGGCCCTTCGACAACGAGGTCATTTGGGCCCGTATTCTCCAGGATGTGTCCTTCACAAGGGACCGCTTCCTTAACAGGACTCATGAGTGTATGCACTGTAGCAATTTCTCTTCTCTTTTCGTAATACTCGAGAAAAGTTGTGTGCACAAACAAATTTTTCAAAATCGTTCAGTTCGAAACTTTTTGGATGGGGATGACGTTTACCAGGTACAGAAAGTTCTTTTCCAGTGGTGTTTGACTTTTGAAACACTTTCACTATATAATGCACAGGTCGTTCACTTTTTTCCACAACTGTTGATGTCCTTTTTATAGCATTATTTAAGGAATAATTAGACCTCTACATTTCTCTTCTTTACGAAACTGTAACAATTTAATATTAATTTTCTACTTTGTGAGCGTATGACTTCACGCGGTGGTATTTGCATTTTTACTTCTTTAGAACCTGTCCACTGTAAGAGACTCATTATAATATTGCCGAACACTACAGGGAATGGTGACGCAATATAGCGTTATCCCTTTATGTTTACGTAAGCTTACGCTGTTAACCGTCAGCATTAATTTTTCAGACAGGTCGTACATTCATGCTTCGGCCGCCGGAAGGTGTTTGTCCTTGAGCGCTACTAGGCGAGCAACCAGTGGGAGTCCTGCGGTGTTGTCGTATTGCATTCCCGCTAAGTGGTGTGTGAGGAGCGCCAACCTAATCAATCTGTATGAACAAATATTCGCGCTAGGACAAAAATTCAGATTTCGCCAAAACTGGTCCATGTGGAAGGTAGTGAGTAATGTATCTAACATAACCATGGAAACCTCATATTTTTAGCTCAAATAGTTTTTCTGATACAAATAAATAAAACACTATTACCTGTATTATAACAATAAATCGCGACGTAAGCACTGTATGAATATCATTATTGGTTGGCATGTATGCGTGTACGTATATTTGCAATTACTCAGAAGTGAAATAAAATCTTTGACATGACGTGATAAAAGAATTACTTTGAATAAGCCAATTCGAGCGCGAGGAAACAAATTTCCTGCTGCCCTGGCAGAACGTGTCTGGTCACATTATATCTTTGTTTATGAGTGGTTCGTAATCTCTATTTACTCTAGAGATGTCAAAGTGGTTGGTGTGTATGTATGTACATATACTTTTCATTACTCAGAACTGAAATGTAAACTACTGCATGACATGATAAAAGAATTACTGTGAATAAGTCAAGGTGTTAAATTCGAGAAAGAGTAAACACTTCATTTCCTGTTAGCCTGTAGAATGCTGTATACATATGTTTATGAATGAATGCTGGATAAGAAGTGTTTATTTACACTGGAGAGTTCAGATCAATATCATTCAGTTGTTCTTTACACAACAGTAGAGTAAGAGTTAAATAGTGCAATGGCTTCTTGCGGTGAATTTAGTAGCGAGTCATAAAGGCAATTATTGCGAAGTTATGTTCAAAATATTGTTTTTAAGGTGTACACTTCTTGAAAAAATTGGGCAATGAGGAATATAGAAATCAGCTCGATTTCAAAAATGCTCAACGGCTTACTGCTGAAGCGTGTGCTGTAGGTAAAACAAGTGTGTCCCACATTTGGATAAAAAAGCTGGTAATTCATAAACAATAATTATAGTTATAGTATTTAAAAATATACATAATTTGCGAAAATGCTTTTTCCAATTTTGATTTTGGCTACTGCATCATTGTAAAAGTTTGTAAAATACAACTCGTTTACCCTTACATCTAGCGCCCAGCAGACCTGCATGTTGTATGAGTGTGCGAGAGAGAGGGAAATATAAAAGGAGTGGGGTAACAAGCTGGAAACGCTGAGTGTGATACGGCATCTGATTAGCTGGACTCCAGAACCCTTCCCATTTGAAACACATAATAATTCAGATGTCCTTGCTTATCTAACAGAGTCGCTTCTTTCATTTAAACGGCATTTCTTACAGTTTATTTCTGCATGTCTTAAAAGGGTAGAACACTTGTAGGCAGTGTAAAAGCAGACAGCTTGTTATCACGGTGTAGGCTTGACTTTCCACCGCAGTAAAAACACAACTGTGGCCAGCCGAGACGCAGTTGATTGCACACAGTTTTGCGAGCTTAAAGAAAGAACCAAAGAAAATAAGGCCTAATTACTGTGCTACTACATGATAATATTAGTCCTGTAACACATCCATTTCATTGGCAATGCTTTTATTTCATGTAGGTACGTCAAAAACGTGGCAAGTTGAGTGCGCTCCGTTCACAACAGGACTGCTCTTGTAAAACTCATAAATCTTTAAACTTAAAACAAGCATTGTAGGTGGAAAAGTAAGCAAATGAGTTTTTTAATTAACGTATACTTCAAACATTGGTATTAAACTAAACCGCGGGTCGCCATTTCGAGCAGTTCCTATAACTTGACGTAATATTTGCACTTCGTTTTTAATTTATACAAGTTCTTTCACCCTTTAAAACCCTTCCAATTTAGACGTACAGCATGTGAAGGTATTAAGCAGGATTCAGTTTGTTAGAAAGAATTGTATTTAATTGCACAAGGTGCAATTAATACGTAAAATGTATACATTTATTCAAGAGTTGAAAGCTTGTCAGCGATGGCATTGTTGTGCTGCCGCGATAAGGCGGAGCCGGGCGCGTGGGCAGGAGAGAAAGAGATAGAGATTTTCCAGAGCGCTCGGTCTATTGTTGTCACCGCGAAATTTCTCGGAAAGTCTACTCTTTCATTTGTTTACGTGTGGCGGAACACTGAGTCGACCTTGAAGACAGCTGATTCTCAATTTCACGTCTTTTTACTGCAATAAAGAGTGTTCTAAATTTCTGCATACTAGACTGTTGACTCCACGTAACCCTCGCAGTCACAATATTAATAATGCAACCAGAGGAACAAACAGAGCTACAAGACAAAAATAAAAACCAACAAAAAACGTGAAGGAGACTCGAACCCGTTTAGCTTTCACTTGAAAGCTGACGTCATAACCACTGCGCCAGAGGGAGTACTCCGACAGATCCTTTGATGTTCGTGTGCTGTGCACTCAAGTGGTATCATCATTAGCAGTACCTTCCACATTTGAATCAGCAGGCCATATCTCCCTATCTCAATTTACATGTCTAACATAACTCCACTTACTCTGAAATATTTCGGTGTAGTTCAGTAACATCCTGTATATTTCTCCTTTCCTTATTTTTATAGTTTTTTGTTTCCGTTTGTTTGCTGTTTCCTTTCTGTATTTTTTACACATATACACTATACATATAAACACCCATGCCCAAGGCGGGACTCGAACCCGCGATCCTCTACACGCGGACTTAAGATATATACATACTAACGACCACGGCTACTGGACCTTCATACGGATGTTACTCTACGTCTGCTACGTTACTCTGTGTACATTGAGATTCAAGCTGCAGAACCATCGAGGGAAATAATTTCAGAAAAATTGGAACTCATATAAAAATAATTTGTATCTGGTATTTCTGTTTTATGTACAAAAGATAACCGCACGATTTTTGTTTAAAACATTTGTAAATAAACTTAAAAGACTCTCCTTCTCATACCCCGGAAAGTTTATATCAGTGATTTCATTCTTGGATGAGGGTTTCAATCACGTACCTAAACTAATTTAGAGTTTACACATCAACATTCTGTTTGCTTCATGTACGCAGAAGTTTACCGGGACAAAAAGTAAATATTTTATAACCACGTACCGATAAACCTTCCTACATTATTATACAGGGTGCCCACCAAGTCTCAATACATTTTCATGCTCCTGGTCTGTTACAACACAATGCATATTTTAGTAGTATAGAGTAGGGCATTGTTTTATGCATTTGGCCATATTTTATGCATTTTGTTTGTGGCAAACAACGTAACTTAGTTTATGAGAAGAGAAGCCTTCTGCTTGTCGTGTAACCTTATATTATATTACGTGTTATCAACAGCTCTCTATAATATAAATGAAAATCGCAGGAAATGAATTTCATTTCAGACTATTGCACTGTACTTGAACACAACACGACTAGCATTGGTTGCGCGTTAGTTCTTGACGAGTGATCTTCAGTGGAAGGCTAGTGAGTTGGCCTACCCTTAATAAACAGGTTAGCAAATAGTTTATATTACGACAACAAATAGCTATTTACTCCTCCGTACCTGTTCGAGTTATTCCTGTTCCTTCAATTCAGTTCAGAAGAGCCGGGTAATGCTTAGCATACGTGTTCAGTGGTACCTGTATATACCGAAATGCCGAAGGTAAAAGGTAGTGTTAGTTTGCGGTTGCATCAGTACGTTAAATAGTGTTCAGATACATTCAAAACATGGAAAAATTCTATATTGTCAGCCTTGTGGAAAGTCTATAACAGCCAATCAACGCTCTCACGTAACGCTGCAGGTATGCGGCAACGAACCTATCTTGGCGACTTCACTTTCCTCTGTGAAGCAGATGCTTTTACTAAATGGGAAGAGTTCTGGAGTCCCGCTAATTAGATGCCGTATTACACTCAGCGTTGCCAGTTTGTTACCCACTCCCTTTATATTTCCCTCTCTCTCGCACACTCATACAATATGCAGTTCCTAGCGTGTTACCTTCATTGCAGCGGTAGGCGATATTGAACATGTATGAATGTGCCTGATTCTCACAGACGGGAACCAGGAGTAGCAATAATAAAACTACTACGGCGTGTTTGTTTCACATTAAGCTAACAGAATATAATAAGACTGAATTTTAGTGCCAACAATTATGACCGTAAAAATTATGATCATTCTCTATTGAACAAAACTCGTATTTACCAATAATTGAGGTTGGTACACACTGGATCATAAAATCATGGAATTGCATCTATCAACTTTTGCTTTAACTGAGCAAGTGCATCTATCGAGTTTTTCAAACAGCTGCTAATATTCCTTACCTTCTACACAGGACATGAATTGAAGTTTGCAAAATCTGATTTCTCAGAACGATGTAGAAGGTGAAAATTATGCCGATACTATATATAACTTATCTTCGTAAACTTGTGCATCTATCGAGTTTTTAAAAAAGGCTCTTAAAATGGAAACTCCCCTGGGAGGCCAGAACAAAGACATCCCACCTGCCGTGCTCCGGAACCGGCCCACCAGTTCGGTCCGGAAACCCTCCTAACGAAGGAGGAAGTGTTTACTAGGAGCATATCATCCTGCCATGCAGCGCCAAGACTCCAGCCGAAAATTCTACCCTGAAAGAGTTAGAGATGAGAGATGAGATTATGACGTGAAATTATAATGATATGACATAGAGGGAGAGTATTGAAAGGACGACTAGGGAAAATCCCCGAAAAAAACCCATGGGTCAGGTAGGTCGGCCTCAGGAATCCAACCCGGGCCTCCCGAATGCGGATCACAGACCTCGTGAGCCATCCTGTTAGGTACACTAGCATTGGTATAAAGTTATTATTACCTACATATTGTGACTTTGTGGGTTCGTGAAATGAAAAGTCCGATTTCACCACTCAAAACTGTTCTTTATTTCCACCGACTTACAGTTAAACTCTTGCCAATTACACAGAATTACGTGCTGCACACAACTACAATTCACCAGTTCGTCCGTTACAATTTCACTTGTACTCGCGATTACGTCAACTCCGATGCTCATACACAGTTACGTACAGTCTTCCGTTGCACAATCTTCTCGTTCATTAACACGCCGCTCCCTTTGCTAGCACGTCACTGACTAACTCTGCCTTCTTACACCAAGAACTGCGACTGTCTCCTCACTAACTAACTAACTGACTAACTGACTTCACTTCGCTCCGGCAGCCCCTTTTATAGGAATATCGCCGCCTTCTGGCTTCCACAGGAAGGTTCCAGTAGATGAAAGATCCCGTAGTTTCCAGAACACAGGTGGAAGAGAAACAGACCGCACAATCATGGTTTTTTTCCCAGCCATCCCTGTCACCACTATAAGACGGACGAGGGGGAGGCGTGGCTAACACGGACCTCCCCTGTCTTCGGCTCTCAGCTGCTTCCATAGGGTGTTCCAACGCCCGGGTGACACTGCTCCCTCCTCAAAGCTGTTCGCCCCGAACAGCACCATCGTAGCGTGCCAGGCGGTCCAGGTGTACCACCAGCATCTGCCCGGAGTCTGAGCCAGAAGTAGCGCTGCCGTAGTTTGTGAATCATACGGTTCGCTCCCAGGTGTCCTCCTGAAGTACCGGCGTGCACTTCCTCCAAGACTTCCGGGACCTTACTCCGGGGGAGTACCAACTGTTCTCTCTGCGCCTTCCCATCGGGTGACTCCCATACCCGGAACAGCACGCCCTCTCTGGTCTTCAACGAGTCCCATTGGGCCCAGTACGACTTGTAGGTGGCGCTCCTCGGTGCGATGTCCTCCCAGGTTGGTCTCATCCCTGCCTCCACTTCCCTCAAGAGTGGCCCCAAGTCTGCGTCCGCCAGCTGCTCCCTCCTCAGGCCTGCGCTATCCCAGCCTTCAGCAGGCACCGCCACAACTGCTCGGACTGCTGCGGCACGCTCCTTCTCTTCCACTCTTGTGCACTGGCCGCACTCTACTGGACAGGGTCCTCGGGACATGGCGTCTGCGTTACCGTGGCTCTTCCCTCTACGATGTTCCGAGGTGAAGTCGTACTCCTGCAGCCTCTGGACCCAACGTGCTGTCTGGCCTTCCAGGTTCTTAAAGCTCAATAGCCAGGTTAGGGCGGAATGGTCAGTTCTCAGGTGAAATGGCTGACCGTACAGGTACTTGTGGAAGTCCTCCAATGTCTTTACTACCGCCAGTAACTCCCGTCGGGTGACGCAGTAGTTCTTCTCTGCCTTGGATAGCGTCTTGCTGTAGTAGGCTATCACCCGCTCATGGCCGTCCTGGATCTGCGATAGGACACCTCCAATGCAATGGTCGCTAGCGTCGGTGTCCACAATGAAGGCGCCACCTGGTTGTGGGAAACCCAAAATTGGAGCACTGCACAGGGTTTCCTTTAGGTGCTGGAAAGCGTTTTCGGCGTCCTCTGTCAACGCATAAGGCCGGTGTTCCTCTGTCAGGCGGGTGAGGGGTTTGGCAATGTTGTCGGCCTTTTCCTCTAAATCATTAAGGCGGTCGTCTACTTGACCCATCCGCTTGCCCAGACTCGTGACGTCATTCCTCACGCCGGCCAATTGTTCCTCAAATTTGGCGGCGAGAGCCTCGTTCGCCACCTTCATTTCCGTGGCCAGACGGTCGTTCGCTGCTCTCATTTCTGTGGTTAACTCGGCCTTCATTTCTTCCATCTTCTCGGTGATGTTGTCGTTAGCCGTCTTCATTAGTTTCAGTTCTGCGGCCAGGTTGTTATTTGTAGTCTCCAGCTTCGCGGCCAGGCTGTTATTTGCCGCTTCCGTCTTCTCTGTTAACTCGTTCATCTTCGCCAAAAGCATTTCCAATGCGGATTCCATGGCTGTAATGTTCGGTGGTGTTATCATCCCACTTCTGACACCAGTGTGACTTTGTGGGTTCGTGAAATGAAAAGTCCAATTTCACCACTCAAAACTGTTCTTTATTTCCACCGACTTACAGTTAAACTCTTGCCAATTACACAGAATTACGTGCTGCACACAACTACAATTCACCAGTTCGTCCGTTACAATTTCACTTGTACTCGCGATTACGTCAACTCCGATGCTCATACACAGTTACGTACAGTCTTCCGTTGCACAATCTTCTCGTTCATTAACACGCCGCTCCCTTTGCTAGCACGTCACTGACTAACTCTGCCTTCTTACACCAAGAACTGCGACTGTCTCCTCACTAACTAACTGACTAACTGACTTCACTTCGCTCCGGCAGCCCCTTTTATAGGAATATCGCCGCCTTCTGGCTTCCACAGGAAGGTTCCAGTAGATGAAAGATCCCGTAGTTTCCAGAACACAGGTGGAAGAGAAACAGACCGCACAATCATGTTTTTCTTCCCAGCCATCCCTGTCACCACTATAAGACGGACGAGGGGGAGGCGTGGCTAACACGGACCTCCCCTGTCTTCCGCTCTCAGCTGCTTCCATAGGGTGTTCCAACGCCCGGGTGACAATATGTATATTTTAGAAAATAACCCTAAAGATATTACATTTTCCATGTAAGCTACCTGCTTATTTAATACGACTTCAACCATTTACTAAATGAGTCAGCATATTTTCCTCTCACGGCATATAACAGATCAGATCTGTTTCAAAATAGAACGATTCTGCTGTAAATATATGGTAGAGTTCTTGCCGGAACTGCTTCTTTAAATACCCACGAATTTTCTTCCTCCAAACAGCATTCCGTTAAATTATTTCTGTCTTTCTCTTTATCTCCTCTCAAATGTCGACCACAGGGTCATTCTAGTTTAAGGAAGATTATAATAATTAATTCCACACGTTTATTACGAATTTTCTCTCTCTCATTCACATGTGCAGAAAAGTTTCCCCCTGCCGGGAATCGAACCCGTGAGCTTTACCATTAACTGTGAACCATTTTCACATAAGTCCGAAACATGTCAACATATTTGCTTCCAGTTCATAACACGGAATATTAATGCCTTTCAGGCACTATCGAACGCTTTTAAAACTGCTATCATTTCGAAAACAAGATACGTGGACTTTTTACCCTAAAATTGAATTTAACCAAAAGAAACGTAGGCAGTCGACATAAATCTTGTTGATTGCATGTGCAGAAATAGTTCACGTGCATGCGCGTATTTTATAGTCATTAAATCGGTAATATTACCTGCTTATATATTTATTTATTTTTAAATTTACGTCCTCTCACTTTAAGTCATATCGGACGTAAATGAAATGACTGAAAAGATGTTCAAATGAGTCCTGGGTGCATAGAGCTTACGGTTACCAGATATTCAACTTTCAGATAAGGGAAAACTCCGGAAATGCCTTATTCAGATAACTCACCCTAACGTAAACTAGATTCGAACTCGGGATCGCTTGAACGTGAGGCAGATACGTTACCACCTACGCCATAGATGCGGGCAAATAATACAAGTTAAACGTGTAATAGCACAATATTGACTTATTACCAAAACATACAATTTTGTGACTCAGAAAAATGAAACTAACAGTAAAATGATTGCTATTTGAATATCTTAAGCTCAAGTTGTCTGTTTTGCTACGAGTTACGTCTAATGCAATAGCAAAACATAGGGAACGCAAACCTCTTTGAAACAGTAGTAGGGAAAAAAGAATTATTTTAAATGTAGGCAGTAATTTTTGCCAACCTTTCTCCGAGTTTTCTGGTGTCTGCAAGACGAGCGTATACAGTACAAGAAGGTAAACATCCTGTACTCAGATCTTTAGGGATTGAATTGATAATCATAATGATAATCATAATCAATCATAATGACAATAATAATAATAATAATAATAATAATAATAATAATAATAATAATAATAATAATAATAATAATAATAATAATAATAATAATAATAATAATAATAATAATAATAATAATAATAATAATAATAATAATAATAATAATAATAATAATAATAATAATAATAATAATAATAATAATAATAATAATAATAATAATAATAATAATAATAATAATAATAATAATAATAATAATAATAATAATAATAATAATAATAATAATAATAATAATAATAATAATAATAATAATAATAATAATAATAATAATAATAATAATAATAATAATAATAATAATAATAATAATAATAATAATAATAATAATAATAATAATAATAATAATAATAATAATAATAATAATAATAATAATAATAATAATAATAATCATCATCATCATCATCATCATAATAATAATAATTAATAATAATTAATAATAGCAGTAACACTAACACTAACACTAATAAAGCCCGCCTTGGTAGCGTGGATGGTAGCATGTCTGCCTCACGTTCAAGGGGTCCCGAGTTCGAATCTCGGTCACGGTGAGTTACCTGGAGAAGGTTTATTCCGGGGTTTTCCCTTATCCTAAAAGACGAAAGCCGGGTAACTCTAAGCTCCATGGACCCCGGACTCATTTGAGCATCATTTTACCCATTTCATTCACCGTCCAATATGACTTAACTTTGGAGGACGTAAAATTAAAACAACAAAAATAGCTAGATGTTCTTGCCATTATCATTAATATATATTACATAAATATTTTTTATCAGAAAAGCCTTTAACCTCCATTTGAACTTCTGTCTTGAGAGGCCGGTTATTGGTTCAATTTCGGTTGACAATTTATTGTAAAGCTTAATTCCTAGTATATGTACATATTGTTTAAAGACAGTTTTAACTACAATATCCTTATATTAATCCATATTGGTTCTGGCGTACCAAGTGGGAAGACTCAGGACATTTCGTCTGTGGCCTGCCTTTGGGAGGCCCAGGTTCGAATCCTGTGGCTGACCTACCTGACCCATGTTTTTTTTCGTGAGTTTTTCCAGCTCGCCTGGTGAATGCTGGTTTTGTCTCCATTATCATTTCATATTTTCTTTCATCTGGTGGTCTCTTTTACGGTGGAACTGTCAACGCGTGTCTCGGCGTTGCATAGCAGGATTATATGCTCTGAGTAAACTAATTCCTCCTCCGGTAGGACGGTTGCCGGTCTTCAAACCCATGTCTCGTGCTGGGACTGTTTCCCAACCACAGTATGGTGGGACTTTCCGTTGTCCTGGCCTGCCGGGGGGTGGGGCAGTTTCCAAATAAAATGTAGAAACCCTGCCTTTTGCACTGTCGTGGCTCCCTGGGACGGCTGCCCTCTGTCTCCTCTTATCTCATCCTTCCTCCTGTGGTTTTTTTGTAATTTACGTTCTCCAACGTTAAGTCATATCGGACGATGAATGGAATGGGTGAAATGATGCTCAAATGAGCCCTGGGTCCATGGGGCTTAGAGTTACCCGATATTCGTCTTTCAGGATCAGGGAAAACCCCGGAGAAAACCTTATCTAGGAAAACCACCCTGACCGAGATTTGAACGTGGGACCTCTTGAACGTGAGGCAGGCATGCTACCACCATGCTACCGAGACGGGCTCCTCTGGGAATGCCCTACTTGGGGCATTGGTACAATAGACCAAGTTTGCACTTCCGTGCCGAATCCACTCCGAAATAATCCAGTTCCAGTACCAGTTCTAGTGTTATGCTCATGTACCTATTTTTAACTTGATTATACTTATCCACAACAAACATTACATAAAGATACAGAGAGTAGTTGATAATTATTTTTTTTTATTTATAAAAGTCTCGCTGCAAGATTCTCTTGCTTATAGATTAAACAAGATCCTCATAAACTTTTTTGTGTAAATAATCAATTTATACATAAGTGTTTTAGCAGCTGAAGCCCATACTTCAATTCCATACGGGAAGGAGATATCCGGCGGTGAATAAAAGAAATAGTTAAAATGATTTTAGTTAATTGATGGAAATTAATCATTTCTTCACACTAGCCTAGCCTATAGGCTAAGGTTTTTGATAGATAGAGCCAACATGAAAAATTCAATGCCAGGGCCGGGATTTGAACCACGGATCTCCTGGTTTCTGTCCAGACGCTCTAACCCATTGAGCTACCATTGCCAACGCGCCATCCTGGCATTAAAACGATGCTGTTATATAATGCAATATCTCCACCACCAATAGCACCTCACAAATCACAAAATGATTTTGAAAATACTGTTTTTTGTGTAAAAACAGGTGTTTTACGTATAAAATAAATACAGAATGCAAATTTTGCAATTTGGAAGGTCACATTGACTAACTTGGATTTGCTAACTTGAATGGTTTTTCCATTTTGTTCATCACGTTAGGTTTTCTAACAAATCACAAAAAAATGATTTTTGTTTGTAAAACCATGTGCTTTATGTATAAAACAAATGCAAAATTTGTGATCTGGAGGTCATATTAACTAACTTGGATGTGCCAAAGTGTATGGTGTTTTGTATTTATTTTTTTCTATCACAAAATAAATTTTGAAAATACTAAAATTACATATCGTGTCAAATATATAAAAGGTATCGAATTTCATAAAAATCGTACTGTTATCACTTTCGAAATGAGCGCTTTTGCTTTCATGTAAGTAGTCTATTTTCTTGAAAACCTGGAAAAGTGCCGCAGGACGGTGGCAGAGCAACTTTTTCTTTCCCTGCACATCGAGTGGCACTAACCGCCACCTACAACGTCAAGAAGAACTAATCATGTCCTTCGTACTCGGAAGTTTAGCCGAACCTTTCCTCAAGCAAATATCGTAAAATTTACGGATAAATCACTGGGGAAACATCAATTTAAGGCACGGTTGTAAGTAGCTTAATATTTCGACACCCATCAACTACATCCATTAAACCTCTTTCTGAAATTAGGGTTATCGCCACTAATCAAAATGCATAGAAAACACGACCACAAAACTTCATTTTTCATGTAAATGTCCAAATGTCCATTTAAATCTTCTGCCCGAACCATTTTTACTACTTCTTTGAGTGTAGATCCGGAGCTCTACAGTATATTTCTGTTTTACCTTTGCAAAAGATTAATGAAGAAAATGTGCTACTTAGTAAAAAATGGCTTTAGTAGTGTCAGTTAAATATACAGTCAGGTGTTTTTAATAGGTATTTTGGGGAGTAATTTACGTCTTCCAACGTTGTCATATCGGACGATGAATGGAAGGGTGAAACGATGCTCAAATGAGCCCCGAGTCCGTAGACCTTATTCGTCTTTCAGGATAAGGGAAAACCCCAGGTAACTCACCCTGACCGAGATTGGAACTCGGGACCTCTTGAACGTGAGGCAGACACGCTACCGAGGAACGCTTTAGTAGGCCTAGATCGCCCATAACTGCATTACCTCGATACTCACGATACTTGCATGGTATCAATATGGAACGATACTTCTGAAAATTTGCTTGATACTTTTTCGATACTTCGGTTATAATTCTGCAATTTATAATTTATTTTAAAATCGCAAAAAAATATTGCAATGAATGTGGTACCTGTACAGTGACATTAAGGCAAGGCTACACTGAAAATTTGCCGAAAATGTTGAAAATCGTGGAATTTTCTTTATTGGCTTAGGGATTGTAGTAATAGATGGTATGCTATTTTTACCATTTGCACCATTTTAGACCATCACGTCACAATTTAAAGAGACCTTTAACAATCGTTAAAAGTAACAATCATTACTTAATTTTCTAAAAAAAGAAACGTTTTTTCTAACACTTTTCGATATACAAAATGCCTCACGCGTGAAAGTTTTTCATTTAACTTGGCGAAACTCACAGGATAGGTCTATAATATGTAAATGCTCGTGTTTTGAAAATTATATGGTGTAAAGGAATTAAAAAAGGTTAATATTTTCAAAATTTTGAGAGCTTACACATGGAAAATATTTTAGAACACATGTTGCAATAATATTCCAAAAAAATAAGAATGTGGTTTTTGAGTTTGATTTATGAGTCACTATGTTTACACTCAAACTTCACTTACTTGTTGTTGTATAATTGAAACGTTTTCAAGATCATTCGATCTCATCCTCAGCTGTTAGGTGACTAACTGAACATTCCTCTTCTTCCACTACTACGGAGCTCCGATCACTCTGCCATCTGGTGTTAGGGGCATTAAGTTTTAATACTTCATTTATTGCCGGGATTTCAAAATTTATAACTTTATCACGGTTTTTGGTTATGGAGGAATTTTTTAAGGAACAACAACACATAAAAGAGATGGCGGTATTAAATGGATTTAACCCAGCCATCATAAGGAACATGATGAATAGAAAGGAAAAACTGAAGATAATATCAAAAAATACCACTCTCACACCACTTAAAAACACAAATTGGCTATATAGAAAATTCACCTACCATCCATGGGCTTTTAGAAA
This sequence comes from Mantis religiosa, assembly GCA_030765055.1. Taxonomy (NCBI): domain Eukaryota; kingdom Metazoa; phylum Arthropoda; class Insecta; order Mantodea; family Mantidae; genus Mantis; species Mantis religiosa. The sequence goes on along the minus strand of CM060950.1, from coordinate 22,193,565 downwards.
ATTTGAACGAATCTTCAAAAGACTAAACATAAAACTAGCACCCCAAAACAAATTTAGTCTGAGGAACCTGCTAAATAAACCACTAAAAAATTCAATCCCCAACAATTTTAAATCAGGAATTTATCAGATAAATTGTGAAACCTGTGAAAAAAGCTACATAGGAAAAACTAAGAGAAGCTTCTTAACCAGGCAAAAAGAACACCAGAGAAACATTAAGTTGAAACACACAGAAAAATCTGCACTTTCACACCATTTTTGGACAGAAAACATCAACATTGGCCACAACATTAAACTGTTAAACTCTTTAAGTACACCCATAGAATTGGATATTTGGGAAAAAATATTAATAAACAAAAACAGTGATAAAGTTATAAATTTTGAAATCCTGGCATTAAATGAAGTGTTAAAACTTAGTGCCCCTAACACCAGATGGCAGAGTGATCGGAGCTCCATAGTAGTGGAAGAAGAAGAATGTTCATTTAGTCACCAAACAGTTGAGGATGAGATCGAATGATCTTGAAAACGTTTCAATTATACAACAACAAGTAAGTGAAGTTTGAGTGTAAACATAGTGACTCATAAATCAAACTCAGAAATGAAGAATACTTCACTGTTAATAATGCTTCTGCTTTTAATATTTAAGAATGTGGTTATTTTTAAATTGCTCTGTACTAGCCAAAAACAAAAATTTCAAATTAAAAGCTCAGATTTTTGACGCGTAGAACATTTTTAATTTTTACAAAATTTTCACAAAAATAATTAATAACTAATAAACTATTTGGTGTAGCAACATGAAAATTTGCATGCAAGTTTAAAATGATACTCCAATTATGTGGCTTAATTTTCATAATGACAGGCTTATTATTATAGAAGTTGAAATTTACAGTGTAGGCTTGCCTTAAGCAAGAAAATAATTGTGTACCAGTTATCAGTTTCCAAGAAGAAATCAACGATGATTTGTTACCTCCACTTTCTACTGCATTGGATTACTGGAAAAAAAAAATTCAAAATTTCCAAAACTAAATAGCCGCTAAATATCTGTGTGTATTTCACCTGCAACAGTTTTCTCTGAAAGACTATTTAGCACAGCAGGACTCATATGTGAGAGAGAAAAAAAATAGACTTGCCCTCGAAAGAGTGAAAAGCGGACTGTTTTGCTTTTAAATGTCTACTGTAGTCTTTAAAAGTAAGAACACCCATGGTTTTAGGTTTTTTCTCATTAGATATGTGTATCTTGGTTGTTCGCCTCGGTAGCGCAGATATTGAAACTAGAAGTAAAAGTGACGGTATCAAATATCGAAGTGTGTAGCAGTTATCTTAATGCATCATGTTTTGTTAAGAATAGTCAAAGGGATTAGTATTTATAATAAAATAAAGAAGTAATGTAAAGTAGGTAATGCCGTAACCATGACAACGTAAAAACGTTGTTGAATGTTTTAAAACATTTTGTTTTTCTGTTTATGAAAGTCTTAAGGGGTAAGCCGTTTTGGTATTTGTCTATCCGAGTGTGTTCAGAAACAATTTTGTGTATGCATCAAAGACGCATACGTAGCGTGTGCGCAAGGAATAAAATAGTTCACCGTGGAATCTACCGCTGGTTGTAAAACGACTATATTAATAATATTTTTAATTGGAAAGATAGAGTCAGACTGAAAAATTCAATGTCATAGCCGGGATTTGAACCACGGGTCTACTGGTTGCCATCCAGCCGCTCTAACCCTTGAGCTACTATGGCCAACGTACCGACATGACATTAAATTCTCCAACTGACTCGTGCTTTTCCCGGTAAACCACTTAGAAGTTCTCATAAACACATTTTTTTTTTTCACAATTTTTCTGTCTAACTCTATCTTTCCATACTTTAGCCTACACACGGCCAGTGTGAAAGAACAATTAATTTCCATTAATTGACCTAATAGTGGTTAACTATAAAGCCCGGGCCTTAAAGTACTTACATGTTGTAAGTCGCCATTAAGGTAGTTGTCTCATGTGTTTATGAGAACTCCTAGGTGGTTTACCGGGAAAAACACGAGTCAGTTGGAGAATTTAATGTCATGCCGGTACGTTGGCCATAGTAGCTCAAGGGTTAGAGCGGCTGGACGGCAACCAGCGGATATGTGGTTCAAATCCCGGCTATGGCATTGAATATTTCAGTCTGACTCTATCTTTCCATACTTTAGCTTACACAAGGCCAGTGTGAAAGAACAATTAATTTCCAATATTTTTAATTGTTTCAAAGAATTTATAATTGTTTATGAGGAATTAAATTTCCATCTGTGAACAAGAAAAGTAGTATTCATAATTTAAAGATGATAATACTATGTTCATCAGCCTGTTACCGCAATCCTGGGAAAGAAAAAGATCTTATCGCTTAACAGTTACAGATGCGCCTAATTATCCAGAGTTGCAGCAGAAACTTCTAGATCTCTTCAAGATCGTCACCAAAGGTGAGCAATTAATCTGCATCCACCTTCATCCCAAATAATCCTGCTTTAAGGTGGTGTCACAGCGTGGTGCATCATCATAGCATCTTCAAACACCATCATCTCAAATAAAATTTCGCTTCAGGATGGCTTCCCATTCTGGGGCTTTAACATAATCCACTCGGAGATCATCGCATTATAATCCTAAAATAATCGCCTCAAGTGTCAGGTATCGTAAAAAATATCATGAATCTGTATCGAGAAAAGGTGATATCGACCTATCCCTAAGTATTCCCAGGAGAAGTAAACTTTTATTGTAATCATCTGTTGCACAATACAGGCAACATTAGAAAACAATGATTAATTTAATTTTAAGTATAAACAAGGAGAGATGACAATTTATATAAAAGCGCCGTTTCCCGCTCTTTCATTCCACACTGTTACACTTATTGGTAAGTGAAATCTATCGTTTCTCAATATAACATATTAGTGTTTATGTGAGCTACATTGGTATTACTGACTGACAAGTGCTGCCAATGATAGGCGTGCCAGTTAGTAACGCACACGATTTCTCCTATCGCTTCGCCGCATCATCTCACCTTTAAAGTCAAGAATAATTGTGGAAAAAGAGATAATTTCGTGTCGAATTCCATATGACACGGATCTATAGAATAGCAAGATAATAGCATTTTAAGTAAGACTGGACTGGACTATGCTACGGAGGGGATTCGGCATGGAGGTCAAAATTTGGTCTATTGTACCTATGCTCCCAAGTGGGACTACCCCCGCGAACCATGATAAGGCGAGAGGAGACAGGGCGTCCGTACCAAGGAGTCACGAGAGTACAGAGGCCTGGGTCCCTACAATTGACCAGTTGGAAACAAGGAAAACAAATATGAAATATAGTGAGGAAAGAAGAGGGTTATAAACAGTTGGAAATTATGAGAGAACTAGTATCCAATTTAGAAATAGAAGACTACAGCCAGAACAGAGCACAACTACGGAATAGAAGAAGGGGAGACACAACACATCAAGATAATACCCTGATACAATTGAGGAGATCAACAAGATTTACACAGAGAGATGACATTAATTAACATCAACATCTATTGGAAGAGGATCCACATTCATAGGACCTTCATAAAGAGATGACATCGTTTAATTTAAACATTTATTGGAAGCAGATTAATATGAATTTACGGAGAAGGGCAAGAAACCCAAACGACACATGGAAAAGCACTCAAAGATCGTCAAAGGTAACCAGGACCATGGAGTAAGATGAAATAATAAATAAAACACCTACAACTGTTAAGTAAATATTGGATGTCCAATCAACATGGAGTTTCAACAAAATTAAATGGACTTCAGGATACAAGGTTGGGAAGCCTTCAGTTGCAGACGCAAAACATTAGAAATAATTCAGCAGCCTTCTATCAGTATAATTTATTATTCAGATTAAATTTGTAATTGTAATTCAGTTATTTATTAGAAATGTAATTCAGTAATAAGGCTGCTGTTAGGTTAGATTTAGTTGTAAGGCCACTGGAGATAGTGGTCATTAGGTAAGTGAATGTAGGCGTAAGTTTTGTCTGCAAGAAGAATCCTTTTATTTATTAATTAAATGTATATCATTTGTAATTTAAGAGCGCAATAAGTCTTAAGCTCTTAGATAAAAAATAAAAGAATAAAAAATGTTGGAAACTCCCCGACAGGCCAGCACAACCGCCATCCCATCCACCTTAGTCCTGAAACGGCCCACCAAGTCAGCCCGGGGACCCAAGACAGTACCATCGAAGGAGGAAGCGTTTACCAGGGACATATCTTGTCATGCAGCGCCGAGATACCTGCTGATACTTGTACTTTGAAAGAGACCATCAGATGAGAGATGATGGAGACAAAATGATAGCAACAGGAAATTCGGCGGATGTAATTAACCCACGCAGCATTTGTCTGGCGACCCGGGAAAACCTTCGGGGTCAGGTAGGCCACTCACGGGAATCGAACCCGGACCTCCCGAATGCGGGCCACAGACTCATCCCGCTGGATTCTAACAGAAAGTTTATAGTGATTTCCTTCAGTTTCCATAGTTTTCCGTTTATAGGCAATCCATTACATTATTGTCCTAAACAACAGTACGCATGACCGCAAACAGTTATAAGTCATACTTCCACCCCTTTTCAAACCAGTGCCATGGCACGTAGGCGTTACCCCCGAAGCCGCCCCTTTTCCTAAACGATAACTATAGTAACATCACTCCCCTCTTCCTACAATGAAAGGTTAGGCAGCTGCGCATGTGCACGGGAGAGGGTATATTGCTTTATTGTAACAATAAAACCTATGCAAATTATGAAAATAATAAAAAAGCACATAAAGAGCTTGAGAAAAACCTGATATAAGTTATAGTTGAATTTTTTTTTGGAGGGGGGCGTATATGTCGAAGGAAGTTCTAGTTACGCCGGCGCACCTGTCAACCCTTTTGAATAAAATAAATAAAAGAAGGATGCGCATAACAGACGTGCGCCTGTGATGGACAAGCGCCGTGCGGTGTCGCGTGGGAAGACGAATCACCAAGCGCTCCAATGAACAAACTCCGTCATTTAGAAGCGCACTGATGTGGAAAGAAGGCTGAGGTCTCGCCAACCTATTCCACTCGCCTCGACCGCCAGTCCAGCCGTAGTCGTCAGCCAGTTGCGATGTGACTCCCATCGTGGTGTGATGGCTAGAGGCGCAGCGTGGTCTTCTTACCAGTGCGTTATGTCTTCTCTATGTGAATAAGTTGTCTTGAAAGAGAATTCTTCTTTCTGCCAGGCTTGGAGCATCAGAAAGCGGTATATCTTTGAAGTATCCGGATTCCCAACAACTCAACAAAAGGTAAATCAAGTTCAATCACTTTGTTGTACTAAAGTTTTAACTAAGTAAATACTTACAGAGGTGTGCAAACGTGTTTTAGTTCTTGATAATGCGCATACTAAGGCGGAAGCTTTTGGTTTTTATGATTTCTCGATTGTTTCAACTTTCCCATTCTATGATGGTGTATACACATGATCTCGTTGTTCTAATTTGGTGTGTATACAGCGATCAGACTTTAAATTGCTTTTTAAACCATTGAAACTGAAGCCAAATTCCTGTTTGCACAGCTTGTGGTAAACTTCATACATAGATCGAATTGCCTCTTTGTCCTTGGACAAATCGCTGTAATGACACGCCAACAATTGCCATTTGTGTACACCAACGAGAAAATACCTGTTAATCAGTTTAACGGGACAGGTGGGTGAAATTTAGGCTTTCTGCAATTTTTCATGCTTCAGGTTTCATCTTTGTACAGCTACTAGGAGTATAAAAAACGTTGTTCGTCCAAGTTTCATTTCTCAGAGTCCAATAATTGAGTTAATAAAATGTTTATTTTAAAAAAAATGTGTGTTTGGTAGGCGCTTTTAAAAAATCTAGCTTCGGTAGAGTTTTGGTGTAAACTAATTAAACTTTCTTTTATTGAAAATACTGTAGAAGCATATAGACAAATTTCAAGAATCGGATTTTCAATACCTTCTTTAAAAAGCGAAATTCCACTGTAAAAGCAATATTTCTAAACTTTGTCCTTATATTTTTCTTTAATTTCTAAACGCAATATTGCGATAAGTTTCCATGCTTAGATTTATTAACACTTTTGGAAAGATTTCAACTTGCTACTTTGTATTTTGTGTAATATATTCAACTATTTTTATTTATAATTTTATGTAATGTTATCTGACAGCATAAGTAATATGTGCATGTCTGGAAAGTTACTGTTTAATCCCACCTTTTAAATAGTACAGAGCTTTAAATATGATGTAATTAAAACAACTTCCAAAAATCATATGACTTTTAAATTTTGCATACATGTACTTGAAATTGTCTAGTATTTTTCCATGCTGAAAGCTGAGAAGTTTATTTGAGGGAAACTGGCTGAAATTTCACCCATCCCTCCCTCTTAAAGCATCAAAAGTTTAAAGGTTATCTAAATGTAAGGTGTATGTTGGCACATGACCAAATAACACATTCTGTAACAGCTATTTTAAAATGCATAATATGCCATAAAACGCCGTGGTGTATATTCGACTGAAGTGGCAATTTCGTCGCATGTGAGTCTACGTATCAGGAAATACTAACAAGCTGAATAGAATTGTAGCTGACAACAGAAACAGGTTACTGAATTGACATCATGCGCACATGTTTCATAGCGGAAAATTTCATTTCCATGTTTCGTACTTATTAAAAAGTATTTGTTTCAAATAGTTTTAACATTAAGTCTATCTTGGAAACAGACATTACAGCGCTAAATCACAAAAATGACACAAAGTACAGTGTTTGCCTTTACATGTAAACAATCGAAAACTAAGTTACTGTCATTTGTTTTATCGTATTGCTATCGAAAACAAAAGCTTCATGTAAGTCGTGAAAGCCTAAGCACGTGCATAGAATAAACTTGTGTCCATTAAAATGCAGGTTTCACTCGCGAATCTTCGTTTACCTTCACGCGCCAATTTTTCACGAGGAATGAAAAGGTCTATTATGATAAACACTAGGATAAAACAGTATTTTGTAATATGATTACTGCAACATACACTCCAAGTCAAAGTTACACTGATAAAGTTTCCATATATGTAAAAGGAACGACCTAAATTAACTAACTTGACTGATATATGCTACAGAATAAATATCAAGTGATTATAGTTTTCATAAGTAGTAACTCCGATAATTTTTAAACCAATTTTACAGAATATAACGCTGCATTATTTATCAATAAAGCCCAACTTCCGTTTACCACGAATTGAATGACGTTAAAATGTGATAAAATATATCTATTGCAGTAGTAGAATAAACGTTTGTGTTGCCGTGTTAGGAACGGAGAATTTGCAATTCCAAGAAACCATCAGTAAAGCCGGGACTGCGATGAGATTAACGTAATGGAAACAAATGCGGTTAAACCAAAAGTATCATTAGGATGCATATAAAATTACGGGAATTACTTTTGATTGGTAGTTTCTTGTGCTAGTAGTTACCGTAAAATAACGGAAAGGGAAAGTTTGACATTGTCAAACTTGTATTACGTAGCCTAAGTAGCTCCATTTAATATTTTGATGACAAACCTATCGTATTCTCAGCTTGGATGCCTACAGTACACCTCTCACGCGATTGCGGCTGTTTGGAATGTGTTTGATGATAACTCTAGCGTTAAGATCACAAAGCTCAGGCCTCCCTCAGAAATCGTAAGCTCTTGCGCTAGCAATGCTGAGATACCAACGTTGCGTGATGCGATGTTCATTTGACTCTCCGCCTCTCGTCCCGATTTCATTTGTTTTTTGACACCTGCTGGATTGTGGTATACATTTTGTGCATTCCCTCCAGACGTAGAAGTTCGTCTGGTACATGTTTAACTATCTACCTGTAAAAATTCTCCAGATTCTTACTGTATAGGCGGTGGTGGCCAATAAAAGGAGTTGATATTTTAATTGCAACAAAATGATGTTAAGTGTGTAAGTAATAAAGACGTGTTAGTTTTCTTTAATTGAACGTTTAGGTGAACATTATTGGATGTATCAATGTATTGATCATAAATGGGATTCAAAGATATCTTTTCTTGTTTTCTTTAATATTTTAAAATATAAAACTTCTAAGTAATATCAGATAAAAGCCAATGTTAATACTTTTTGGTACCTTTATAGAGAAAATTTTACTTTGAAACCTTTGCTGGCTAACATGGTAAACAAGTTTCCATTTAGAAGTTTCTGAGAAACAAAATTGACATCTGAGATTTTTGGATTCATATTCAGCAATAGCCAAATGTTTAAAAAATTATACCTAATATAAAGAGATGGGTTGATTCCAGTTTTTCTCGATACACGATATCCCCGATACCCGATACTTCGATACTCGATACTATCATTTCAGCTTCTAGTTTCAATACAAAATAGAATGTTGGAGAACTAAGTAATGCCAAAAATTAATTAGGTGCACATATTTAATGAGTCAGATTTTAAAAACATCTGTGTACTTATTTCTAAACTCTACATTAGACATTTGAAAGTTTTGTACAAAAATACTGGCATTCTCACTCTTTCGGCTTTGCAATGTTCTTCTTGCGGAAATAATATTTTGTGATTTTAAAAATAAAATGAAAATGTCAAAAGCTCCACCGACGTATCGGAAAAAGTACCGGGCGAATTTATCGAAGAACGTTCGTTATCTATACCATGTAAGTATCATGATTATCGAGGTATCGCAAGTATCGAGGACCAATCCCTTTATATATACACTTCGGTGTACTTTCATGTAACCTAACCAAATCTTTGAGAATTCAGAGGTTAAGACACTAGAACTGAGACTGAAGTGTTATGAAATTGGCATCTGTGCTGATTTCAGGTTGCTGATGGAAGTGGTGATTGTTTTCGTTGTGCTCTTAAATTCTTTAACTTTTGCGCCCTTTTGAATACAGCTGATGTCGAAGCCTTCCTGCTCAAAGGAGCTCTCTTTGCCGGAGATTTATCGTCACTCAAAGCTGCATTAATAGACACATTTCCGCAAAACCAACGCAAATGCGCGCTCGCATCCATTTTTGTAAGTACATTGTCACTTTTACTATTAGCTGGTTGCATTACCACTTACTGGTTTGAAATTAAAACGCAATCCACAACGAAGGTCTTGACACGTTCGTCCTGCATTCAATTTGTAACATTTACCATTTCACTACGGCGAATTGAACGCTTGGAATCGCGAAGTCAGATCGAACAGTTGAATCTTAGATTCGACACACCGCTCGTCTTTTTTCTTGAAAACAATTGCAGTCCTGTAAGTAAGATTCAAGCCGCTTGTATAGGAATTTGGAAGGCGGTGCGACACATTTTGGAAATCTTAACAATTTTCTTCCTTAAAATGGAATGATAAGCAACTAGCTACCAATCTTTGCTTCTTTCTTTAACGATATCTACGTAATTTTTGCCCATTTATTCTGAATCAGTGTTGTGAAATAAGTTTTACCATTTTCTTTTACTCTTCATTCCACAACTTTTCTTCAAGGAACATAAACCTGTTGGAAACTGGTGGAATAATAAACATAAAAGCGGCTGTCAGCGTTTTCATATTAACGTTGTCGCATATTCTTTATATAATCATAGTAAAATAACCTCAAAATCCATCTTAAAACGAACAAACTAACGTAAGTGTTTAATAGGTTCGCCTTTCACTAAAATAAGTTCCTGTTTACGTATTCAGTACAGAATGTGTACTTATAGAGCCAATTCCTAATTGAAAACTAGTAATTGTTTTCGTGACGTACACAAGAAAGAGAAAAATATTACGGTGAATGAGCCGAAAGTGTAACCGAATGACGATAATCGAAGTTCTCGGTTTACTTGTCATATAAATTACTATTAGGATACATCTAAGTTAATGTTAACAATAAATTGGCTTATTAGGATACATCTAAGTTAATGTTAACAATAAATTGGCTCATAAAGGGCATCGGCTATGACATTAAGCTAACCACTATGAATGAAGAAACACGGTGTTGATCTTTTAGTAGCCGGTTAAATAAACGTAATTATTTTATGTGAACATTAAAATGTAAAGGAAGTAGAACTATTTGTAGACATTGAACGAAAGCATTTGTATCTGTTGCATCAGCGTTAAGTTAATCACACAACGGAGCACGCCTACCTAACTGTAGTCCATGCGGCCAACACACAATTGCGAAAGGAGCGACTATCATCACGTGAAGCAAGGACCTGAAATCAGTCCAAAAACCATTTTTCACGTTTCAACTCTTTGTGACTTAAGGAACGTGCGCTAAAATTCACAGCGCTACTTTCAAACAATTGAACATCGGTGACATATTACGACTTTCACCTTTACAACCTTTTTGAAGAACTAAATTACCAGGAAACCTGTGGGATGGCTCAGGCGTTTCGTCTGTGGCCCGCATTCGGGAGGCCCAGGTTCGATTCCGTGGCCGACCTACCTTACCCATGGGTTTTTTAGGGGCTTTCCTGGGCTGCCAGGCGAATGCTGGGTAGGTTAATTACATTCTCCGAGTTTCTTGCACCTCCATTTCATCTATTATCATTTCACATCATCTCTCTTCTTGTAATGGTCTCTTTGACGGTAGAAGTGTCGGCGGGTGTCTCGGCACTGCATGGCAGCGTGATATGCTCCTGGAAAACAATTCTTCCTTCGGTAGGAAGTTTCTGGTCTCTGGACCGACCTGGTGGGCCGTTTCCAGACCACGGTGGGTAGGATGCTGGTTGTGCTGGCCTCCCGGGGAGTTTCCAAGTGGTAAATAGTAGGTACTCTCCCCTCTGCACTGTCGTGACTCCTTGGGTCGCCCCTTTTGCCTCAGCCTTGCTCCCGGGGATACCCCACTTGGGACTTAGGTACAATAAACCCCAGGTTTCGGAGGCTAATCCCCTCCATAGTAATCCTAAACAACTTAACTGTTGTATAGTTTTTCCCTGCCCTTTTAAATTGCTTTAAGTATGACATAATGGAATTGTACCTCTCAGGATGAGTTGTTACAAAATTATATTTAATCTTACGTTTCTTCTGAAACAATCGGATTGTTATAAACATTTTCTGTATTCAGTTTTGTGTATTAGTAGTAATGACAAAATGTAAAACATCGTCATAAATGTGCCACAACAGCAGGTGTCAATGTTGAAACATTTTCATAAACAGTTGCAAAATGTATCATTCACCTCTGAGTACCTCTAAGAACTATGACTGCGTAACTATTTGCTACACCACACCTTTCCAAATGATAGACCTGTGAGTGAAACCTGCATTTTTTCCCCCAAATCTTTTGCTTAGGCACCGTACGCAAATTATCGACATGACGCAATATTTTTCAATATAATGTACAAAAATTCATCTGAAATAGTACATTTTAGGAAACGAATATATGTTTTTCTGTAAGTTTTCACGGTATATGTCAGTATACCGTCGTCAAGTTAATTGCTTTATGGCAAAGCAGTGAAATATATTGGTAAAACATGTTCATGCTCCTTTTTCCATGTCGAAGGTGTTCGAGTACACTTCTTTTGTCTCAAACAAGAACGATTCTGTTGTAAACCTATGGGAGGAGAGGAAGAGAGACAGATACGATAACGAAACGCTCATAGAAACGGTTCTCTTCTATGAACATCCATGAATTTCCCTCCACCAATCAGTCTAGCAGCGTTCCGTTAAAGTATCTCTGTCTCTGTATTTGTCATCTCCTATATGTATACAACAAAATCGTTGTAGAATGACATGGGGTATAGAAATCAGAGAAACGAAACTTCAGTAGCCGATCACGTTTACATTGTTGCTAAGAGATTTCTTATATATCACGCCGTGATTACTTTACCTGTTCAACACTAATTAAAAAAAATTAGAACGAAAATGGCTAACAGCTTAATAACACAGAATTTGTCAGCCTTTCAGGATTAACAGAAATTCTGTATAGAAAGGAAGAGGTCCAGAACGTATCCTCTCTCTATAGAGAGAGAGATATTTTAGAAACATGTTTTTCTGCCTTTCATAGATTTGTAGGAAAACCCTTTGGCAACAGCGCACTGTTAGAATTTGGAATTGAGGTTCGAAGTAAAATGTATGGTCACTGCGGAAGGTGGTTAGAAAAGTTATGTTTTTTTGTTGTTGTTTTTTTTCTGTAAATTACGTTCTCCAACGTTGTCATATCGGACGGTGGATGAAACTGGTGAAATGATGCTCAAATGAACTCTGGGTCCATGGACCTTAGTTACCCAACATTCGTCTATCAGGATAAGGGAAAAACCCCGGAGAAAAACTTGCCCAGATAACTTGCTCTAACCGAGATTCGAACTCGGGACGTCTTGAACGTGAGGCAGACACGCTACCACCATGCTACCGAGGCGGGATATAACATTTATTTTATTTGTTAACGATGCTGTCAGTTGCAGGGGATCATATTAGCGCCGCCAATGAGTTGAAGTTTCGTCCCGAAGGAGTTTTTAAAGAGTAAGCCAGGGCCTAACCACCGCTAAAACAGAAAGGTGGCTGCAGCTGCACTGTGGAGGATCTTTTTTTTTTTTTATTTTTTTTATTTTACGTCCTTCAACGTTAAGTCATATCGGACGACGAATGAAATTGGTGAAAAGATATTCATATGAGCTCAGGATCCATATAGCTTAGAGTTAACAGACATTTATCTTTCAGGATTAGGGGAAAACGCCGAAAAAAGCCCTATCCACATAAGTCGCCCTGACCGATATTCGAACTAGGGACCTCGTAAACGTGACGCAGACACGCTGCCACATACGCTACAGAGGTGAGCACTGTGGGGATGTGATCTGTGATATCTACACCATTCACCGAAAAATAATCGAATACACGGCTATTTTTATTAACAATTGATAGAAATACAAATGAGAATTATGTAATTTTAATGTTATAGATGAAATAATTTATCTTGTTTAATTCAAACAGACATAAAGCAGTAATGATGACGTAATGTCTCCAACCGTACTAAAGACAGGTAGATCATGGGAACAGGTGAAACTTTCAAACGCTAGGGAATATCAGGACTACCACAATACAAAAAGAATGGTATTGCTAAATTTCTTGTAGGTGCATGGGTAATATGGGAATACGTAGGTTTCACGTAATATAGTGAAGTCGAATATGTTAAACCTGGTAACTATGTGATGACTTTGTACCTACTTTCTCTGTTGAATGCCAAGAAATAAAAAGTAAATAAACACTTCCTATTTGAGGAAAGCTATAAGTTTATAGGAAAATACAGACATAAAACAAAAATATTTCGCATAACAGTCCTGAGACACTTTCCCGGTTTTGATTAAAATAGGCTGCTTATATGGAAGAAAACTTGCTGTTTTCGCAAATGATAAGTTTCATGTAACATGTACCATATTTATAAGATTCAAAATTTATTTTGTGATTTTTGAAAAAATCTTACTTGGTAGAACAAAATGGAAAGCACCATTAAATTTAGCACAACAAAGTTAGTCAATGTGGCCTCCGATATCGTAAATTTTGCATTCTGCGTTTATTTTATACGTAATGTGCCTGTTTTTCACCAAAAATAGTATTTTCAAAATTTATTTTGTGATTTGTGATAAAATCTTACGTAATAGACAAAAATTGAAAGCATCACATCCAAGTTAGTTAGTATGACCTCTGAAATCGCAAAGTGGCGAACAAAAATTTTATATTGTGGGCTACTGGACGTAAATTGAAAGTTTCAACAAGGTCTACCTTTTCTATTTAGCAACTTTTTGTCTATCTTTCACGGATTACCAATTATACTAAGGTAACCTGGATTTTTTTTTTTTAATTACGTCCTCCAACGTTAGGTCATATCGCGCGATGAATAAAATTGCGAATTGATGCTCAAATGACCCCGCAATTCATAGAGCTTAGTTACTTGACATTTACCTATCAGAATAAGGGAAAGCCACGGAAAAATACCTTATCCAGATAACTGATCGTGAGCGGGATTCGAACTCGGGGCTCCCTGAACGCGAGGCCGGCACGCTACCACCTACGCTACAGAAGTGGGCGCAAACCCAGAATGAAACGGACGTCTGTGGACATTCCCAGAAAATTCGAGATATACATTTCATTTGTCAGAAAGATATCTTAAACAATTGACATTTTAACAAGAATAATTCACAATTTTTTAGAAAATAAAAATATTTATTAAATGTCCCATAGTCTAATGTTGGAGGACTTTGTTTAAAGGCTTGGTTTCGCATCCGTGGAGGGTGGTAAACTTAAATAACGTTTGTCGTTCTTGAGCTAGCGCTTTATACGCTCGTGGAACTTTTTCTAAAAAAAAAAAAATTCGTTGCCTTCAGGATATCTCAAAACGTGCATTTCCACAGAAATCTCGAATAAGAGTTTATGGGAGAAAGCTAAGCTTCAAATTATAGCTCAGCTGTAATTCTGTTGTGTAACTCAAGGCCTTAATATTGAAAACTTGAAAACTTCATAAGGCTTTTCTGAAACATTCAGCACTAATATATCGGAAATCAATTAAACATTCTTCTTCCTTTTTTTTCGTCATATCGGACGATGAATGGAATAGGTGAAATGATGCTTAAATGAGCCCAGGGTCCATAGAGCTTAGAGTTACCTGACATTCATCTTTCAGGATAAGGGAAAAACCCGGAAAAACCTTATCCAGGTAACCCCCCCGATCGAGGTTCGAACTCGCGACTTCTTGAATGTGAGGCAGACATGCTACAACCTATGCTACCGAGCCGGGCGAAACATTTTAATTGGGTGTTTTCTGTAGTGTAAAAGTAACGTACTAGTTACATTTTCAGCGTTACTTAGTGTACCTAAATTAACAAAAATCGTATATCGTGGTCATTGTTCATGGACATGTCATATCTAAGCATCTCGAAAACTGTTTAAAAACCTAAGTTAATTTTTTGGATCAGAAAATTCCAAAGATTCAGAAGGAACATTCGGATTAAATTATACATAAAACAATAGTAAATGAATTTCTTAAAGTTTTAACGTGAGTGTTATCCGTAGGATATCCTCAAGAGATTCATTTTCTTATTAATAAGTAATTTATATAACCTTCAAAAATGTAAAATACACAAATAACGTTATCCCAGAAATCACAATAGGAATAAAAATTTATATTTAGTTTACCTCAGATCAAGGGGATCGATCACAAGCAATTGGGCAGAAATAAACAAATTAAAATTGACTTATTTTCGATTGCATGGGAATGTTTTCTTGTTTTTATTTTTTGTTTCATTTGTACTGCGCTTTTAACTTCAATGGTCATATCGGTGACCGTTCTCCTTTGGAACATATGAAGGTTTTAACTCGTATTCGTTGGATTTTAATCATTAGATCACGCACACATTCGCACTCTCATTCATACTTTTCAAACTCTGGGGAAGATGAGGCATTATCGGTGCGAGAGAAATCCCCAACTCCACCGCCGGAAATCGAACCCGGTAACCCTAACACGGCAGGCAGGTGCTCTACCGACTGAGTTACGAGTCTAGACTGTAAATATTTGCAACATCCGAGAGAAGAATTATGCGAGGATTTAAATGTCACTGTGCATTTTAGGCATTTTCCGATGTTTCTCACATCTTTCAGGATAAGAGGAAACCCCAGGAAAAGCTTAACAAGACAACTCCTCGTGCCCTAGATTTGAACTCGGGGAGCTGTGGAACGAGAGGCAGATGCGCTAACACCTACGCTACAGAGGCGGGCACAAAACTAGCTGCACATATGTTAATATTTTCTAAATTATATATTTTAAGTAAAATATGGTACTGTTTAATAATAAAAGCAGGCAATGAGACCAACTTTTGAGTACATTTCCAGTACGCTTTTCTCTGGTATAATAGTCTTGTAGCGTGTAGTTATCAGGATTAAATGAAAATTTACCAAAAGTATGCTAACAATGACAAGCTCATCCAAATTTGATATATTTTATAAAAGTGGAAACTCAAAATACAATATTAATACAAAGATTTTTATTTAAAAATGGATTCTTAGCAGATTATTTCCCAGCTCAGCAAGGAACATCAATCTAAGACATTCTTTAAACATTACGAAAATTATATAATGAGTGTTTTAAGTCAAATTTGAGTTCTTAAATATCCCAGGAACGACTTTACTTACGGTATACCAAACTTTGCAAACACACCGACATAAATGTAAGAATATCTTCAGAACAATTATGCCCGATATCACCAACAGATGTTAAAACCGACTTGCATTTCACCAACCTGTTTTCTGAAAATGTTAACAAACACGTGATAACGCCAAGAAACTTGTAAATATTACAGCTATAGAAGGCTATGAATGAGTCGTATTATTTTTCTGAACGTACTGCGATGCGATTTTGTTTTCATTTTCGTCTGCACAAGCTGAAAATGGTGGATAGACAAAATCGTAAACAAAAGCCGTGACACAAATTTCTCATTGATGGAGAAAGAACTGTTAATTGAATTGGTGACGAAGTATAAGGTTATCTTAGAAAATAGGAGGACGGATGCGGTGAATGTAAAAGAGAAAGACGTCACGTGGGGAAAAAATTGGAAACGAATTTAATTCAAATGCCTGTCATTACTAGAAACACGAAACATCTTCGTAAATTTAAAACGAGGTGCGAAGAAGTACAAGTGACTTAAAAATTTCAACACGGAAGGTGGACAGTGTATTACCCACATAATTCAGTGAATTATAAAATAGCAACGCTATTAATACTTGAATGAAAGGCAAGATCGGCATATTCCTTTCGATGCACGTTCTAACTCAGTACTAGCCCGCCTCGGTAGCGTAGATGGTAGCATGTCTACCACACGTTCAAGAGGTCCCGAGTTCGAATCTCGGTCAGGGTGAGCTACCTGAATAAGGTTTTTTTCCGGGGGGTTTCCCTTATCCTCCAAGACGAATGTCTGGTAACTCTAACCTCCATGTACCCTGAAGTCATTTGAGCATCATTTCACCCATTTCATTCACCGTCCGTTATGGGTGACTTGAACGTTTCAAGACGGAAGGTCGACAGTGTACTATCTACATAATTCAGTGAATTAGAAAATCGCAAAGTTATTAATACTTGAAGCAAAGGCGAGATCCGCATATTGCTGTTCGATGCACGTTCTAGTCTCTCTTGTACTTCCGCAGTAACCTTCATAGCAACTTGTTTCTACAGTCTATACCTCTGTAGACAATTTTCTTCTGATAGATCCTCAAAATAATTTCTCTTCATAGGCCGTACTCCATTACGAATGTCATTTACACAGTCTTAAATATAGCAAATCGACAACAACTGCGTTCACGCCCTCCATCTTGACTATTTACAATTGTTAAGGACTTAACATCAGAAATTTTACTTGCTAGTTTAACAAGAGATTTAACACGAGTGTTAAGCTAACACTTGTTGGTGAAATGCAATGTTTGTTATAACTATTGTTAAACCCGTGTTAAGTCTTAACATCTGTTGGTGAAACCGGGCATCAGAATCCTTTGGGTATAGAAAACTCGTAGGTGAGTCGCTTAAATATTTGGGAAAATTGTAAAAGCAATCGATTTGCAATGCTTGTCGCAATTCTGCTTGGAGGGTAATTTTCAGCCAATGTTTTATTGGAAGTACTTATTTCTTCATATGATTGCGTAATTTATTTATTTATCTAATAACATCTTCGTCCTGCGCCGTGACGTAGCGGGCTAAGGCAGCATGCCTTGGTCCCTGGCGGCCCGGGTTCGATCCCACCCATGGGTTGCGGATTTTAAGTCCCGCGTATAAGACCGGTACCCACTCAGCATCGTGAGGGATGTGAGGGGCTTACGCTAGGTAAGCGGCCCTGGTCACGAAAACCAACTTTCCGAATGCTGACCACATCTCTTCCCCGTATCGGTTGGATGATCGCCCACCTCTACCTCCCGGCAGTCGGGTTGGTAGGCGTTGGCCCTCTTAGGGCTGTGGCGCTAGGGTTTATTTTATATTAATAACATATTTGAGTTTTGATCATAATTAAGCAAAACTCTTTTCAGTCATTAATATATTTTCGAAGCGCATCGCATTTTAGAAATCACTACAAAAGAACACTTTCATTCGCAAATAGAAGAAATGATAGTCATGTTGCATTCATTTTTGCAATTTCTAAATCATATTTATGTGACGAAATTACCCACTGTTATTAATTGATTTAGTCTGTGCAACAAATCACTGATTTTCAATCCAAAGGATGAAGCTCCCGAGCGGGATGAGTCAAGCGGTTTCGTCTGTGGTCCGCACTCGGAAGGTCTGGGCTCGAATCCCGTGACTGACCTACCTGACCCTTTCAGGGATTTTATCGGGGTCCCCAGGCGAATGCTGTGTAGGTTAATTACATCCCCCGAATTTCCTGCCCCTCCATTTCATCTCCATTATCATTCAACATCATCTTTCATCATGTGGTCTGTTTCGGGTTAGAAGTGTCGGTGGGAGCCTCAGCGATGCATGGCAGGATGATATGTTCGGAGTAAAGCTTCCTCCTCCGACATGGCAGTTTTCGGTCACCGAGCCGTTTCCAGATCCCATTCGGGTGAGCTGACCTTTGTGCTGGCCTGCCGGGGAGTTTCCAACCGGTAAAGTGTAGGGACCCTGCCCTTTACACTGTCGTGGCTCTCTGCGACGGCCACCCTATGTCTTCTCATCTTTCTTCCCGGGGATACCCTCATTAGAGCATGGGTACAATAGATCAAATCTTGTCGCAGTTGCTAATCCCCTCCACTACAATCCAAACCAAAGGATGAAGCTTTATGATTTATTTTTGAATAGCAAACTTCAAATGTACGTTAAAAAGAATTTTAAATTTAAGTGCACAGTGGAAAATAAGAGGTTTTGATAATGAATTATCTTAAATATTGAGTAATTGTTGTATTTCATTAAAAGTTTTATTAACAAGTTTTTTCCATTGTGTTTTTTATTGGCTTACATCCTTTATTTTCTAGTTTTTTATTTCTATGAAGCTGATATTTTAGTATTTGTGGTTTTCTGGAATTATTTTCAATTAAAACATTGCATAGGTTTCGGTACCCGTATTTACTGGAAATCACTTATTATTTTTGTGTGCGTGCGTGGGTGCGTGCGTGTTTCATTTTAGTATCAGCGAATGTTGTTAAACATCGGTTTGCAGTGTTCGTGGAGAACAATGTAGAGTACTGAAACGGTGTGCAACTGATATAATAAAATATGTGCATTTAAATTTCTGTACTGGAATTAACTTTTCCAGATTCTGTGGATTTTGTGTAGGTCCTATATGGGAAGGAAAAATAATTACACACCACTGTAAATCCTGCAATATATGAAATATTCAACATTAGACATTATTTTATGTTGGTTAAATATATTTACATAAACTTACTAAATAGTTTAGATCTAGTAAGGCCGGCCTCTGTAGCGCAGATGGTAAGAGTGTCTACCTCGCGTTCAAGAGGTTCCGAGTTCAAATCTCTTTTAGGGTGAGTTACCTGGATAAAGTTTTTTTCTGGGCTTTTCCCTTATCCTGAAAGACGAATGTTGGGTAGCTCTAGGCTCCATGGGCTCCTGACTCATTTGAGCATCATTTCACCGATTTCGTGCATCGTCCGATATGACTTAACGTTGGAGGATGTAAATTAAAAAAAAATCTAGCAATATATTGAACAATTTCTTTTTCTAAATAGAATTGGTGTGTGTATTTGTTTTTGTTTTCAGTAAATATTTATTTTATACAATATGCTTATGATTCATTTATCTTTGTTTCTGTTGAGTTATTACATCAAAGATCCTGCTTTTGTATTGAAATTTATTTCTAAGTATTCCTAAATTGGATTATTGTGCAAGTTTTAATATCTATTTTCAGCATTACAAGGCACGGATGCGTTACAATCCAATTGAGAAAATTTTCTTTGTTTGAATTAGTCACTAGCAACGAAATTGTCTGGAAAGAATCAAGCACCGAGCTGTTCAATTTGTTAGCATTAAAACATAAAAGTCCCAGAGTTAACAAAAGAAACAACAAAATGTTTCTTCAGCTTTTGTCAAAAGGAATCTGGGTTTGCATCTCCCCTATCATATGCCAGTTTTGAAACAGCTAAGCCTGATTCGAATATAGTAGTTTTGATTCATTGATATTATTTGTTTATTACCATTACGGAAAAGGGCTAGAATGTGCAACGACACAACACCCGTCATTCGAAAATGTTACATTTTTCATATTTCGAAATATTGCATTTTGTATTTGCATATACGGAATTTTACATCGTTCCCATAGTTCCACTTTGGCAGTTGAAAACAAAACTGAGCAATCAAGCAGAGGCAATTCGCACCACTGCATATGCATATTGTTTTGAAACGACACTGAACGGATATAGCGGTTTCGTAGTCTATAACTTCAATAGTACGAATTTTTGCGTTGCAGCTTCGAAATTCTCGTAGGTATAATCTTGTGCAGCATTAAATATTACATTATTTTGTGATTAGGCAGCGCAGCAACCACTGCTGTGCGAACCTCAGAAGTTATGGGGACGCACTGGCCACGAAATCAAAAGCATTGCTCCTTGTCGTTATCAGTGACCCTAGCCTAACTTTCAGGTAATGGGGCAAATGGCAGTTACTTGTGAAAAAGTCGATAATGACTCGGACAGTTCCATGGTTGCTCATTTTGCTGTGATCTTAATTGTACAGTGCTTTTGGCCAGTTACTGTAAAATCAACAGCTTCCTTTGCGGTTACAAATTCTTTATTTAGTATTATTAAACACAGTGAAATAAAATGCTTGTCTCATTGCATAAGGCATTTAGTTTTGGTTAAATTTATCTACAATTCTTTGATATTGTTATGTTATTTTTATCATTTAATGCTTCCATCCTAAATTTCACTAAGATTAATTTCCCTCTAAAAGGTTTAAGCTGCGTATGTCCACCAGCTTATTTACCGTCATCGAATGTTATAACGGAATGCTGGAACACGTTACACACCCATAAAAAATAACTAAAAAATAGCTTCTTTATTGCGGTTTCATAAGCCAAAGAAATTCTTAATAGTAGCAAGCTACCGTGGAGTATGTCGGTATGTTTACAGACAACTACAGCAGGCGGCACGGTGTGTCAGCTACCTACGAACTTCGATAGCGTGAGGCTCGCGGCGTTGTTCCTGTTACTGCCTAATCCACAATTATTCTGGAGCGTTCTTAATGCTGCTCTTTCGGTGGGAAAAACTATCTACTTATATGTTTCACATAGAAGCTGCACAACTACTTCTATATATTCGTTCGGTGTCGTTTTGAAACAGCCTGTATGTAAATGGAAATTGGGTTTAAAGTCAGATTCCCCTGTAGCACAGGCTACTACTATAAATCCGTATGATACTTTTCATGGGTTTTCTTAGCTGCTTAGATGATGAATTGGATATTTGATTTAATTTCCCCAATCTTGCCACTTAGATTCATTCTTTTGAGTAACGGTTCTGCCACCTAATAGGATTCGACACCGCGGACCTGAACAAGGATTCTTGATGTAGTAAATTATTCACTTTGTGAATGCACCGCAATTTGTTGATGTAATAACAATGATTGAATTAGTGATCTAGGATATAAGCTAGAAATTGTTACTCGGTCTAGTATCACATGGGAAACAAGCACGAAGCTAGAAGGAAAAATGTAACGTGCCTTACGGCTGTTTGCTCATATTTTCAGAATGAGGCAAAGCAGAGGAAAAGTCAGCAGGAAGTGCGGCATTGCCGGTAAGCTTTTTGTGTTAACGTGAATGAACATAGTGGACCCATTTCCGTGATGTAAACAAAACTAGATTGTTACTAACAAAATACCTGACATTTGGATTAGGCAACATGTTATTTTTACTTTAGGTAAAACTTAGGATTCTTAGTTAAGGGAATGAAATTATAACGTCCAAACCTCCTGACGTTTAAGGTGTATGAGGTACCTACAACGTTGCAATATCATGCATATTTTATGTTGTAGGACTTGGAACTTCCACGGCAAATATAACTGCTTCTCATGTTAAATGTATGAAACTCGAGCTTTCGGCCATATTACACTCTACGTTTTCTTAACCGCTCCGACAAATAATTCCAGTGATTCATCAAAGAATCTATAGAAATTAAATTACATCCATCAAATTTTAGCATACTCTGGACGCAATCTGAGCATGTCTTGAACACCAGTCATCAAACACACGATCATGACAACACTAGCCCACCACACATGTAAGCAGCCCAGTCACTGAGCTCTCCACAATCATTGGCTAGGACCTAATTACCTGAGCACATCGTCTTTTAGGTACATATACTAGCAAATACATAATGCGGACACTTCGGCACGGGTTCAGGGGGTTATTGCCTCCTTGTAACCAATGCTGAGCTCACTCTCGATGCCTGTCCACTTAAAGTTACACCTCTTTCGAGCGCTCGTGATCCCACTCATGCTATACGCTTGTGTGATCTGGGACTTCGGCGCAGACAGCTAGCTCGCATATCTTCAGCGTGCACAGAATAGAGGACTCCGATCCATCTATTCTGTAGGTCGTTCCTTCCCCATGAGATTGCTTCATGAAGACTCTCTTTTCCTATATGTGGGGGGAGAAGTTAGGCGCCGGGCTGCAAAATTCTACCCTCAATTATCTCATAGAAGCACCCTGGTTCGGTCTCTAGGAGATTTTGACCCTACAAGACGCCGTTTCAGGCTTTTCCGGGTACCTCGCATGGCATGCGGGCACCCGAGGTAACACTGGAGTTAATCCGAGCACCAGGAAATGATCATGATTATAATTGGCACTACAGACCATGTTGGCCCTTGGCCTGCCTAACCACCCTCTTCAATTCTACTCGGTCCTCTGCTTTTCTTCTCCAGCCTTTAATCCCAACTTTCACAAGTCTTCTTCTTCATCATCTACCCATCTTTTCCTGGGTCTTCCTCTTCTCCTTCTGCCATCAAGCTATCCTATCTTCTTAACTACACTGGTTTCCGGCATTCTCTGCACATTACCAACCCACCTTATTCTTCCTTGTTTAATTTTCACTGCTAAATTTGGTTGTCCAAATAGACACAGTAACTCCAAGTTAGTCCGCATTCTGCATCCGTCCAAGTCCCTTATCACTCCAAATATACGAGGCCGCGCCGTGGCTCAGTGGTTAGACCACTTGGCTCTCACCAAGGTGGCCCGGGTTCGATCCCAGGCGACCGCAAAGTGAGATTTGTGGTGGACAACACGGCGCTGGCGGGTTTTCTCCGGGATCTCCGGTTTCCCCCGCCATCTCATTCCACCGGTGCTCCATCTTCATCTCATTTATCATCAGTGTCATTGCCTGCGGTGCCTATGTAGTAAAAGCGGGCGTTAAACACTACACATTTCATTTCACTCCAAATATATTTCTCAAAATCTTCCTTTCCCACTGTGATAACCATTGTTCTTCTGAGTGTCAACACCTAGCTTTCTGAACGTTACATTATTAGCAAAACTGAACTCCATTATAATCATCCAATGAGCTGTTTGGCTTCAAAATTATTCCACGTTTAAACCTACAAGAACCAGGGTTTCAAAAAATGCTATTGCATCGTGATCAAAATTACAGGAGTAATCAAGGTATCTCGTAGTCCTTCCTCATTCGAATAATCCCATCCCATCCTGCATTCACCAAAATTTTCAATCTGCGGTGAAACCCAAAACTTGGGTGGGCACGCAGCCAAAGCCTTCGGGCTATTAACAGCCTGTCAGTACCTTGCGTCGTCTTTGCGGACACTTCAAATAACACCGGAGCAATTCCAAACAACACCAAAAACTGAGCTCTAAATGATCGCGTTAAGAGTGAATTGGCTTCTAAATTTTAAACAAACAAGTGTAGTACCATTTATACCAAAGTGCAGCGCGTTCTGCATCCTACCACACTAGCATCGAGGGGCCACTTACTCGCTCTTTCACACTTCCTATCTAAATCCAAATAGTCATCCAATAAAACCCCATCATAATTCCTACCTGCTGTTAAACCTTACTGAGGGTGGGCACGCAGCAAAATCATTCAGGCTGAGCTCACTAGCCAGCAACATGGGCGGACGGGCGCTCTTCAATTCCTGATGAAGGCCATGGCGTGTAATACGGCCGGAAGCTCGAATTTCATACATTTAACATGGCTAATAACCCCTGAAGCAGTTATTAATATTTCATATTTTTAAGGGACAACAAGCAACTACACTTTTCTGAACAAATACGAAAAGTAATCCTAGTTTTTCACCC